>CM040243.1:124676266-125276266 GCA_022545495.1 Chrysanthemum lavandulifolium
AATGCCTATCCAGATTATAACCTTGGGGACAAGGTTGTTTTTGAAGAAAGGGGAAATGTTACGCCTCGTGCAATGCCTTGCTCGGGACAAAGAAGAGGACAAGGAATGCTCCTAGTTGGCACAAGGACTTTGTGATGGGTTGAGATAAACATCACAACTATCCGTGTTTAGGATAAATGTTTAGAACGTGGTGTAGGATAAATGTTTAGGAAACATGTTTGTGTCGATTAGGATAAGTACTTTGTGTTTGTTTAGGTTATCTCTTTGTGAGTATTTAAACTCATCGTATCAATGAAATCGATAAGTTTTGTCAAATAATTCTCCGTGATCTTTCTCTAATTTTAGGAGCCCGACACGCTAAAAGTTGTGCTACTATCGATACGAGTAGGTCGATCAAGAGCCGTATATTAGTCCGTATGATTTATGCATGTTTGTATTGGGCTCAAGCCCGGTTCTAAACTATTCTATGTATTGTATATATGTACCGGTTTGACGATGGAATAAGCAATAAAAGAGTAATGTAAAAGGATATGATGAGGAAGTTGCGTTTGTAAGTGACAATTTCTATGTAACACGTCGTATATGCTTGAAAACATTAGGTGAAGTTGCGAGCTTTGGGCTGAAGACTAAGATGTAAATGTACTGTAATCCTTTTCATAACTGCAAAGAAATTGATATTGATCGAAATAATTAATAAGAAACCAGGGATTACAAAAACATCTAAAAGTCATTGAAAACACCAACATTAAACTAATGAGCACTCCTAAAACAAGTTGCAAAAACCACCACGACAGCGCGTAATATGAAACCAACCCAAAACACCACCGCGGCCGGAACCAAACCATGCATGCATGATAATGTACTTTCTCAGGATATGCAAACCGCAAACATGTTGCACTATCGAAATCATATAATTTACTAACCACTTTATTAATGCTTCAACATTCGACTTTTTTACTTTGACTTAATTATGTATTTCCCTATACAACAACTACATCTTGATGGCCAATTCAAACTGTTCAGGTAGCGAAATTTCCCTTGTATAATTTAATTATATCAAAACATAGGACTTAATAATTTTAAATACAATTCAACTCTATTATGAAATAATTTTATGGATAAACCTTTCCCCAAAAAACACCGAGGTATTACACTAGGTACTCGTTATAAATACAACATACATGTTAATTAGTGGAACTCGACAACAAGACACACTTAATTATTATTCTTGAAGTAACAAGGCTTGCTCTAAAGCTGTCGTGTTTCTTGCATCACAAGTTAACTACTTTCCGTCTCCTAGTGTGGGCAATGACGCAGATGCCCCTTATTTTGGTCGTACTATTCTCACTAACGATATCAATTGCTTCTGCAGAGATTGTGGAAACTTCATTTCATGTAACTACTATACTAAGCTTCTTTTTTCTATTCAGATCATTGTTTGTTTCGTCTTTCTTGTGTAAATGTGAGTTTAGTACTCTTGCAAAAACAAATACAAATAATAGCAAAAGAAACACTTCGATCATTTGATAAAATAAAAAACAAACGCATTAGTGTGATTTACGAGCAACCCAAGTGTTTTGCTAAGCATTATTTGCAATCAGGGCGTTGCATTTTCACAATTATGATACTTGTTCATGAAGTAGCTAGCACCCCAATATAATCCAAGTTTTTGGTATGATTATGTGCCAAAAAATGTACAAACCGGAATGGTGTTATATATTTTTTCCAAAGGCGAAATGACGTATCACAAACCTATGTTTCGATAACGTTTGTGAAGCTCACTTGTTGAAATGCATTGGGTTAGTTACAAGTCTTTTGCTGAGTATAATATTATGTTGATCGTTGCACCTTATAATTTTGCATAGTAGACCTAGCTTATTTCAGATTATTCTTTCAATCTGATCTTTAACTTGAGATATTTTTTTAATGTAATTGGACTATTAGCTTTGTTTATTCTGTTACACATTTTATTTAATTTCCTGATGTAAATTTTTAAATACTTGACAATGGTTATTTGTCCTTTTTGTTTTAGTTTTCACATCATCAAGCAAGTGAAAATTGAGATAGATTTGTATTTACTGAACATAATTTTTGTTTGGTAAGAAGGTTAGCTAGAATCAATTTGTAGAACTTTGTACAGATTTAACAGTGTTAACGGTTAATTGTAGGTGAAAGATTTGACGGTAAATCGGTTGTGCAAGACACAGGTTATAGCGGCAGTAAACGGAAGCCTTCCTGGACCAACGTTGAGAGTTAGAGAAGGAGATACCGTTATTGTTCATGTCCTCAACAAGTCTCCTTACAACCTTACCATTCACTGGTGAAATTTTCTCAAACTTTTAACAATATAAACAAGAAGTTATTTATCCCAACTAGCTATTTGCCTATTTGGTGTGTTATGTTGCCCTAATTAGTACCGTTTGACTTTATATCAAATGTAATAGGCACGGAATATTCCAAAAGCTAACACCGTGGGCTGATGGACCCGACTTCATCACTCAGTGCCCGATCATGCCCGGAAATAGCTACACTTATAAATTTCACATTATAAAACAAGAAGGAACCCTTTGGTGGCATGCTCATGTTCAATGGCTCCGAGCAACTGTCTATGGTGCCATTGTTATCCGCCCTAGACGTGGCCAGAAATACCCTTTTCCTAAGCCCTTTCGGGAAGATACAATCCTTATTGGTGTGTTTTATTATTTTATGTCTCATATATTACATTAATATACTTGTTTGTTGCAACTATTTGAATATAGGTTTTAGCAGACATGCAAGAACGCATTTTTCAACGTATCATCTAAGACGCGCATTATTTTTCGTCCCACTTAATGTTACGAACTTTCGCTTTTGTACCAATCTACCCCATCAAACTTGTTTAACCGCACTAAAAATTTTTTGCCCATTTTCGCACGCTCTTGTCCGCTTTGCACGCTTTTGTCCGCTTTGCACGTTTTTGTCCGCTTTATCGCCGCACGTTATCACATCGCCATCCATTTTGCACGCTGCTCGCCGCACGCTGCTCGCTCGCATCGCCGCCTCTTTTGCACATTTTCACACGCTTTTGCATGATTTCATCCGTTCTACACGCTTTTGTTCGCTTTTAAGCATTTTCATTCGCTTTACATGTGTTCACCGCTTTTGCACATTTTTCCATTTTTGCACGCTGCATGCTTTCACACATTTAGGCACGTTTTGTCCGCTTTTGCATGTTTTACACATTTTCGCCCATCTTTGCACGCTTTAGGCTATTTTAGCATGTTTCGCCTATTTTTGTATGTTATCGCCTGCCGCGACGCTTTTAAACGCCGCACGCCATCCATTATTGCACGTTTTCGTCCGCTTTAACGCTTTTGTATGCATCAGACAGTTTCGCCGCTTTTGCCTGTTTTCATCCGCTTTTTGCACATTTTCGCACGCTACTCTTATCACAAGGCGAAAACATGTAAAACGAATAAAAATGCGAGAAACGAACAAAACGGACGAAAACGCAAAATGGACGATAACGCATAAAACGCTCAAATGAAGTGAGTTACTTTTATCACAAGGCGAAAACATGTAAACGAATGAAATGTGTAAAACGAACAAAATATGTGAGAACGGATGAAAACGTGCAAAAGCGTGAAATGTGCAAAACGGACGAAACGGACGAAAACCCGTGAAATGAAAATACGTTACATTAAGTGCGATAAAAATAGTACGCTGCACTAGATCGGGACATTTGAAAAGTACGTGTTATTGTAGTACCCAAACGCTTAATAAAAAGTCGATAGCCGGTTTCAAACTTTTTTCCGGTAGCGGTCACTTATGGGTAGATTGGAACAAAAATGTAAAGTTCGTAACATTAAGTGGGACAAAAATAAGACGCTGCATTAGATCGGTACACTTGAAAAAGTACGTTGCTATTGTACGGCCAAAACCCTTGAATATATCGGTTGAAATTGTAGGAGAATGGTGGAACGCTAACCCTATTGATGTCGTGAATGCTGCCTCAGCCACCGGTGTGGCACCTAACAATTCAGATGCATACACCATCAATGGATGGCCCGGGGATTTATATTCATGTCCTTCCAAAAGTAAGAATGAAAACAGGTTTCTTTTAAAACATGTATCTTGGATAGTATACTAATTTTAATTTTATTAATTGTTCAAATCAGAAACATATGAATTAGAAGTTGTGCAAGGAAAGACATATTTGTTGCGAATAATCAATGCTGCACTCAATAGTCAGTTTTTCTTCAAGATAGCAAACCACAACATGACCGTTGTTGGGGTGGATGCGCCTACACGCCCCTTACCACATCGGATGTTGCGGTGATTGGTCCGGGTCAAACAATAGATGTGTTGTTGACCGCTGACCAATCACCAGGATCCTACTACATGGTTGCTCATCCGTACGTTAGTGCAGTCGGTGTCCGGGTGAACAACTCCACCACCACCGCAATCCTTACATACAAAAATTGAAATCATCACCACCACTCCTCCCGCACTGCCAGCCCTAAACGACACTCAAACAGCTTTTAGGTTTTCAAGCAATCTAACGGGCTCCCCACGTGCTGGTTCTGGTCACCAGTGCCGAAGAAGTGGACGAACACTTATTTATTACCATCGGGCTAGGCTTATCCTTATGTGGAACAAACCAAACATGCGGCGGGCCATTTGGGCAACGACTGGCAGCCAGCATGAACAATCACTCATTTGTGTTACCTTCCACAACGTCGATCTTGCAAGCTCATTTCTACAACATTAGTGGGGTTTACACACCAGATTTCCCTAATCAACCACCTGTTAAATTCGACTACACCAATATTAACAATAGTTTCAATCCCTCACTTATAATGACACCAAAATCGACGAGTGTCAAGAAAGTAAAGTTTAATTCAACCGTGCAAATAGTGTTTCAAAACACAGCGTTACTAGGAGTCGAAAACCACCCGATGCACTTGCATGGATATAACTTCTACGTGTTAGCTCAAGGTTTTGGAAACTACGACGCGATTAATGACCCCAAAAAGTTCAATCTTGTGAACCCGCAAGAAAGGAATACTATTGGCGTGCCTGTTGGCGGTTGGGCAGTCATAAGATTTAGAGCAAATAATCCTGGTAAAAGCAAACTCATAATACACATGAATGTATGTCTACAACATCTATGTTAGTTCAGTATATTTTAATTCTTTTTTTCTAATATGTCTCAGGTGCATGGATTATGCATTGTCATCTCGACGTACATTTGTCATGGGGGTTTGCCACAGTGCTCGTGGTTGAGAATGGCGGGACACCGGAATCCACAGTGCCACCGCCACCGGCAGATTTTCCAAAGTGCTAAAACTGAAGAAGCATTGTTTCGTTATTATTTTTGCAACTAAAATAGTATATCTGTCTATTATTCTTGAAGTGTACTTATGCGATTTTTTTCCCCCTTAATTTATAGCGTTTATGCGCTATAATATTTGTCAAATAATTCGAATATTCGATCATTATATCTTTATACTCCTACTTTATACGGTGGATATCTTGTAGACCAAGTTTGGAGAAAGTATGGAATGAATAATTCAAACAGTCCTAATGCATTGTGTTTCTATTTATTTAGGTGAAAAGTGAACTTAGTTTTTACTAAACTTAATCATTTTAACCGAAAATTGTATTCTTTGCTAAACTTTTTCTTATACTACATTTAAAAGAAATTGTACACCCGGTCATCTTTAGCTTTTGTTCCATTCTCGAATTTAAAGGATAAAGCCATCGCGCTTTCGTTATAAAATTCTCAGTTAATTTATCTTCTTTCGTATGTACATGCTGATTCACATCAAAAGATTAACAGGTAAGTAGTAGGAATAAAGTCAAATGTCGAACCAACGAAAAAAATAAATAAAAATCATCATAAATTAAAGCAAGACAGAATAACACGACAAAAATATCTATATATATACTCATTTCATAGTGCAACTTGAATGCATGTCACCATTTACGAGCTAGGTAGACGAGGCAACCAATAACTGTTGGCATAATCTCGCCCCTAAAGCAAACTTCAAAGGTCTACGTGTACATATATAGAGACACAAGGACCGCTTATGGATATATTAAACCTAATAACCATATAACGGTTATTTGTCGGGGAAGCGACACAAACAAGTAAAAGTCACACCGCTTGGAGAAGCGGAAGAGGCATGAAGACCTTCGATGGTGTCTCTTCAAGATAGTATATATAGGGGACGAAATCCCGAAGAGATATTTAGATATTGTACAAAACACAATTGTAAAACCAAATCGCTTATAATACAAGTCGTTATTAGTATTTGTTTCGTGTTACTTAATTTACTTCAGTATAAAACTCACCGGGCAACAAATTGGCATCGAGCCTACGCTTGTTTTGGCGACACAAGATCAAGAGTTGAGTTAAGGTTTTCGCAAATCGGAAGTGAAGAAACGCAATGTGACCTTGCCGTTGGTTCAGCAGAACCGAAAAGGAACACCGTTCCTTGGCGAAGAGATTAAGAACAAGAACTGGTGTTTGTTTTTGTTTCTGTGTTGGTACAAAGACAGGAGAAACATAAAAAAAAAAACATTAGGTTTGGTGTTTAGTTTACTGGTTCGAAAAAGAAGAAGACAAAGTGAACACTTTTCTTTGTATATTATTTGTTGAAAAAAACAAAGGAAACTTTGTTGACTACATAAAAAAAGGGAATACAAAAGAAAAGTCAGAACCTTTTTGTTTTTGCTTCTGGTTCGATCAAGAAAAAAAAAGGGAAGAAACATCAAGGAGTGTTTGGTTATTTGTACAAGGAAGGAAAATCATATCGTGAAGGAATCGCAAATTCGGGTTTTACTTTCTAAACTAAAATCTGAATTTCTATAATTTTAGTCTTGTAAGATTAGAATTTTTTTTGCTTTTGATTCCTAGTAGAATTTATAAGAATTTCCTAGATTCCTAAATATATAATCCCTATTAGGATTAGAAATAGTTTCTAGACAAAATGACTGGAGACTCAAGTAAGGAAACAAACAAGGAAATTGTAATTCACAAAGAGGTTACATCATTTTCCCAATTTCAATGTCCCGTTTAAAACCTACAAATTATACAAGATGGGCTCTTCAGATAAAGACCATACTAAAAGCAAATGGGTGTGGAATTGATAGAACCTACGGGTAATGTAGAACCGGATACAAAAAGGATATGACTACTCATCGCATATGTGACAACCCGACTTTCGGTCATTTCTTGACACAATTTATGCCTCACTATTTCAACATTTATAGTAAACTTGGTTTACTTGTTTCAAATTCGCAGAACCTTTAAGGTTTAGCGCTAATTCATGATCATAACATCACGTACATTTCATATGGACTAAGATTAGTCTACATTTCATTGACATCATTTGCATCTCATTAGTTCATTCATGACATTTTATTTCACATTTATCGCGTAATTTTTATATTAAATAAACGTTATCGCGTGAGTTATTATTTTGTGTATTTAATCCGTTACTTTCAAAAATGATCCCGATGTATTTTAAACTTACATTTAGTCTATAAAACTATATTTTAGTTTTCCTAGTGTTTCAAATTTATTTGGTACATAAATCGTTAAAGTTAAATTATTACGACGCTTTCTTAAAAATTATACGATAATTATTTTATCACACAAATTTCACAAGGAATGTATTTTTACAAATTTTATTATCTCATTACATTCTATTTTGATTTATTAAAAACCTACTTGTACCAAAAATCTCCATTTTACCTTTTACTTATACATTTCCTACACAATTTCTTACATTTCTTACCAATTTACACAAATAATACATATACTTACATTTAAAAAAAAAAAAAAATATATATATATAAATATCTAGTCCCTCCCCCCTTGGCCGACCAAGGGGGAGGGTATGTAATTAATGATCTATGGTCTTGTGATTTCTAATAATTCACTCAACATAAAAAGTCTTACTTGAACATTTTTTATCTCATTCACTTCACAATCATTTTCAAGTGTTAGCAAAGTTCTTCCTCTCTTTTGCTTCTTCCTAACCGGTCACACAAAGGAATCACCAAGGATCAAAATTTTCTCAAGATCAAGTGTTTTTACAATCTAGTTTATACTCTATATAAGGTTTTGAAATAAAACCAAGGGTATTTAGGCTTAACCTTGTTACTTGCACCTCATGATATTCACTTGTAAGCTTGTTTCTTTCATTTTCATGTTTCCTTTTCATTTCATATGTATCCTTTCATTTTTGGAGCAACATGCAAGACATATGTGATTTATACCATTTTTCATGATTTTAAGAGTTATATATATATTTGGTCATCCTATAATTATCCCCATGGTATTCTTTGGTCTTGATGGTGATTAGGAACCCATGACACCCTAAGAAGGTGTATGGTAGGATTAGATTAGCTTTGGAGTTGATTTGAAGGATTAGAATAGGTTTTGTCCGAGAAAACTATTTTCGATAACTATAATTTATGTTCTGTCCTTATTTCGATTTTCTGGAAAACCGACAGTTGGTACGAAACTTTGGCCTTGATATTTAGAAAATATACTTTAAAACGAATCCGTGGTCGCTTGAACGGATAAAACGGAGTTATAACGAAGAAGTTATGGATTTTAAAGTTTGACGACTAAATATATTATTTTCTCAAATTTCAAGATGCAATATTTTTCTTGTACGAGTCAAAACGAGCCTTAAGCTTCACAAATTATTTCGACTTGTCAAAATATATTAGTATACTTTGATACGGGTTAAGGACATATTATACGTAGAAAACGGATTTGAACGACAGAGATATGCACGTTTTCATAAACTTGCCGTAACTATTATTTTTCTAAAACTATATTATTTTTACGCTACAAGTGTTACATTAGTCAGAACGACCATGTTTGCGGCTGTTTTAACAAGGTTGTGAAACTTTTGGAACGAATTGTCTTCTAGTAAAATCAAGTCCACCGCCATATTTTTCAAAACGATAAGCCGTTTGTATAGCGGAGTTATAATCAATTAATTACGGATGTTCAAACTTGGCGAAACTCACTTTTGCACAACAATTAGCCAAAACCACTATCTTTAGCCCTTATTATCTTTATGTTCGAGACCTTTGGATGAAAACTCGAATCGAAACTTCTAGATATTGATACAAACTTTCCAAAACAATGAAGTTCGTTCTCAACGATCGACGACACCGCTTTTACGACTAGTTTTTCAAGCCATTTTGTTAATTTCATGAAAATTCACGACATTGTTTTGCGACGAAAAGTGAAAATTTCACCATAAATCATTATAAAACCATTGTAGGATGACATTTTGACGTAAAAACTTGTAAAGTGATTTTTGAAGGGTCAAGACGTCAAAAGAGTATTTTTCATTTAAAAGTATTATTTTCAAAACTCGCAAATGGTATAAATAACATACGAAATGCATGCATAATATTACATTGCAACTCATGACATATCATATCATTCGTAATAGGTCCCGTTGACGATCACATTATACCTCGTACTCACTTTTGCCATTATTCCGCTTTACCAAGTGAGTTTTCATAGCCCGTCAGATACACTTTTAATTATTTTCAAACCCACGGGAGAATACATTGCACAACATTTTTATTACGATACCAAGTACATTAAATTCATTACATTGCTTAAGTTACCTTATTTGCCAATTGAAAGTCCCCATTCCCATTACCCGAACATGAACCGTTAATCTTTGAAGCGAGGATGAGTGGATAGATCTATCGAGGTGACGCCCATCCGGGTTGGTGAATCCCAACTACCATACGGATGCATTTCATTTTATAACATTACGGAGTTGTCCGCAAACACTCTAGGGCATACATTATGAATTGTCTAGTTTCGTGTCATGGACTTATTGCAATTGTAACATTTTTACGTGACTTGATTGTCATGCCCGATCTATACTTGTGTAGTCGATAAAACATTTACATAAACCTATGATTTCTCACCAACATTATTGTTGACCTTTTAGCAATGTATTTTCGTGTAATCGAGGCACTATCATCATGACATGGTTTAGGGACCTACATTTTGAGTCGCAAGGCCGACTTACATTATTGTACATTATGGTACTTTATTTCAAAACATCGTTGATTTGTAACATAATTGTATTTCCGCAAACTTTGTAAACCTTTTGGGACCGATGTTGTACTCAATGTTTTATGAAATATCCAACGATGTGTTTTAAACGACACTTTAGGTCGCTCAATATAACTGTGATTGTGGTGCTATGACAACAATCCCCTGTGAATTCCATTCACGCAAAATGTAAATTGGGGTGTGATGATTGGTACCAGAGCTACAGTTATAGAGAACTAGGTTGCATCATTGACCCTAGACTATAGCTACATTATCATAGCATCTCATCATTTCATCATTGTACATATTCACTTTTCATGCGGATTCACTTACACTTTATTCGAGGTTATTTACTTTTATTTCACATCGGTTGTCACAGACATGTCTTCAGATTCTCACCCTATCACCATATCATCGGACTCTAGCTCGGATGATGTTCCAGCTAACCCCATCATGGATGATGTTGCATCACACTCCACTGAGATCGTATCCTCCATTGGCTCTACTCCAGCCTTTCCACCTATCATGACCGACACTGAGACTGAACCCTTCGAGGAGGGCGAAGTCGCACCCACTCCTCACGTTAGCCCCCCTCCTTACCGATGCACCCACCATCACCACTACTAGCACCATCATCACCATCATCATCATATTTTCTTAGGGATCCTTTGCTCACGCTGCACTTGCCGCCCAAAAGCGTGCTCGCTTTGATATCCCTACACCACCATCTATCGAGCCCGAGCCACCGTGAGGTTCGAAAGTTAGAGAGAGTTCTAGGGCCGCAATTGCACGACGACCTTCTACCGAGGCATTAGGAGCCCGTATTGATGCTCGCAGATCCAGATTGATAGTTTGACGCGACAGCTGGAGGAACCGCTTGTAGATAGGATTGAGCCCATTCCGAGGAGGTCGAGGATTAGTGTTAGGTGGTTTCATTGACTTATCTCATCGAGTATTCAGATAGACAGATAGAGGATAGAGAGCATATCACGGAGTTGAGGCAGAGATGCCCGAGTTGTTTGACAGAGCCGAGATGACTCGTGATGAGTTACGCTGTCACCATGTGGAGTTATCTTTAGCTCGTGAGACTATTGTCACTTTGCAGGGTCAGGTTGGAGAGTTGAGGAGTTTGATTGATAGTTTGACCACTCAGGTTCGCGATCTTCAGGATCGAGCCGGCGAAGCACCATGAGGTGCCTTATGTAGACTTTTGTCATGTATAGTTTTGACCATTATTATCCTAGTCACAAGGTGTGTGACGTAGTTTAAAGAACTTGTTGTCTTTTGATTGTTGTACAAACAAATATATCAAGTATTGACTCTACTATGTAGGAATGGTTTTTATTATGTATGATATCGGTCCATGTAGGCCGAAATTTTCATGATATTATCCACGTGTGTTGTGATTATATTTGTGATATTTCGTTATTGTTCCGTTGTGATTCCATTTATCTTTATGCATGTTGTGGTTGTGGATATATTTGTATGATGGTTGTTTCTACTTACGAGTTCTCATGATTGTTTCATCTTGTGATTTTGAAGAGTTATGGCAATCAAGAAAGCTACGCTGAAATGACCCAAGCAAAGAATTCAAAAGTTGGTGAACGATAGCATTGCTAATGCTCTAAGAGTCGAAGTGGAAAGCTGGCCGCCGTCATTGAGGCCGCTGGTCTTCCGAAGCCGCTTAGGCTAGCCGCCATCGGTAATGCAGGAGGATCCGGGGTTAAGAAATGTTCGTATAAAGATTTCAAAAGTGGCGAACCCACCAAGTTTCGAGGTACCGAGGAGCTACACCATGGTTCGATGGTTTGAAAATTGGAATCGGTGTTTTTGCTTTGTAATCGTCCGGATGATAGTAAGGTTAAATTTGCTACGAGCACTTTACTCGATGGAGCGTTGTCATGGTGGAATTCATACGCCAACCGATTGGGATGGAGAATGCTTTCAAGCTTACTTGGGAGCAATTTAAGGGTTTGGTGACTAAGAAGTTTTGTCCTCGCACGGAAATCAAAAGTTGGAGACGGAGTTCTATGAATTAGTAACCATTGGGTACGATATTGACACTTACATTCGGAGATTCCAAGAATTGGTTGTGTTATGCCCGTCCATGGTTTCGATAATGAGAAGTTGCTAGAGGCTTTCATCGGGGACTTCCAAGTGATTCAAGGAGATGTGACTCGCTTGATCCACAAACAATGGAGGAAGCTATTCGAGTGACTCAAGTTGATGGCGCAAGTGGTGAAGAGAGGTAAATACACCAATACCAACCGAATAACAACAACAACCCCAACAACCGCTTCTATAACAACAACAACCGAGCCAACTACAACAACAACAATAGCAACAATAACAAGCGCAAGTGGGACAACACTGTGGGTAGAATGTTACTCAACAACCGCCCAAGAGGCGTGAGGTTGCTAAGGTTTATGTCACGAGTCAAAAGGAAGGAAAAGGTATTCGTGGGTTTTGTCAAGTGTAATAGGTGTTTGAGTCATCACAATCCAGTCGATGTCCCGATCCATGTGAAAATTGCAAGAAAGTTGGTCACCGAACTAGTGATTGCAAGTCGCCACAAGTTACATGTTTTTGTTATGGGAACGTGGACATTACAAGTCCGAATGTAAGAAGGGAAGGAATCAAGCAAACCGAATCAAGGAGGTACGGCACAAGGAAGGGTTTACGCTATTGAGGTGGAGAAGATAGGAGGACCCGAATGTCATCACGGTACGCTCCTTCTCAATAATCATTATGCTACGCTTTATTTGATTCGGTGCCGATAAAAGTTTTGTGTCCAATGCATTTGCACCTTTGCTCAACATTAAACCAACCACCTTAGACATATCATACATTGTCGAATTAGCTAATGGTAACTTAGTTAGCACCAACACCATTGTCCGCGGTTGCACGTTCAATTTTCTTAATCATCCCTTCAATATAGACCTCATGCCCGTAGAGCTTGGTAGTTTTGACGTTGTTATCGGCATGGATTAGTTATCTAAACATCGTGCAAAGATCATTTGTGATGAGAAAGTTGTTCATCTTCCCTACAACGGCGAAACTTTGATTATTCGTGGGGAACGAAGTGGAACTAGACTTAGTATCATATCGTGCATCAAAACGGAAAAGTACATTAAGAAAGGTTGTCTTGCTTTCTTAGCCCATGTAACCGAGAAAAAGTCGGAGGAGAAGCGACTTGAAGATGTACATATTGTCCGTGAATTTTCAAGTCTTTCCCAAGATTTACCGGACTTCCACCGCACGACAAGTAGAATTTCAAATTGACTTAGTTTCCGGAGTCGCACCGATCAGGCGAGCACCTCACCGCCTAGCACCATCCGAATGCAAGAGTTGTCTAATCAACTACAAGAGCTTCTAGACAAAGGATTCATTAGGCCGAGTTCCTCGCCTTGGGGAGCACCGGTCTTGTTTGTGAAGAAGAAAGATGGATCCTTCCGAATGTGCATAGATTATCGAGAATTGAACAAGTTAACGGTGAAGAATCGCTACCCACTCCCGTAATTGATGACTTGTTTGATCACCGCAAGGTTCTAGTATCTATTCCAAGATTGATCTCCGGTCGGGTTATCATCGCCCGAGTTCGGAAGAGGATATTCAAAACAGTTTAGAACACGTTACGGTCATTACGAGTTTCAAGTGATGCCGTTTGATCGACTAATGCACTGCGGTATTCATGGATCTCATGAATAGAGTATGTAAACCGATTTGGACAAGTTTGTTATAGTGTTCATCGACGACATCTTGATCTACTCAAAGAGCAAAGAAGAGCACGAAGAGCATTTAAGGACGATTTTAATGCTACTCAAGAATGAGAAGTTGTATGCCAAATTTTCAAGTGTGATTTTGGAACCACAAAGTGCAATTTCTTGGTCACATCATTGATAGTCAAGGACTACAAGTTGATCCCGCAAAGATTGAAGTCGTGAAAGATTGGGCTACTCCAACAAATCCTACGTAAATTCGTCAATTTCTAGGACTAGCCGGTATTACCGAAGGTTCATCAAGGTTTTTCAAAGATAGCGAGACCTTTGACCAAGTTGACGCAGAAAAACAAGAAGTATGAGTGGGGAAAGAAACAAGAAGTCGCTTTTCAGCTTGTTGAAGCAAAAGCTTTGCGGTAACCGATTTTGGCACTACCCAAGGCATTGAGAACTTTGTTGTATATTTTGATGCTTCGATAAAGGACTTGGGGCTGTTTTAATGCAAAACGAGAAGGTGATAGCAGATGCTTCTCGACAACTTAAGACTCATGAGAAGAATTACACCACTCATGATCTCGAGTTAGGAGCCGTAGTTTTGCGCTCAAAATTTGGAGACACTACCTCTACGGTACAAAGTGCACAAGTGTTTACCGACCACAAGAGTTTGCAATATATTCTTGATCGTAAGGAGCTTAATATGAGGCAACGCCGTTGGTTGGAGTTACTCAATGACTATGATTGTGAAATCAAGTATCACCCGAAAAGCCAATGTTGTGGTTGATGCTCTTAGTCGGAAAGAGAGGCCTAAACCTTTAAGAGTTCGATCATTGGGAATGACGATTATTTCTCCTTTACCATCGAAAATCCATGAAGCACAAGTCGAAGCACTTAAGGAGGAAAATCGACCAAGTGAAAAGCTTTATGGTATGCCCGAGAACGCAAACGGTTTTGTAAAGAGAGCAGATGGAGTACTATGTTTCAAAGATAGGATGTGGGTTCCATTGTATGGCGGGATACGAGAATTGATTATGCATGAGTCGCATAAGTCAAAGTATTCTATTCATCCAGGATCGGATAAGATGTATCAAGATCTTAAGAAGCTTTATTGGTGGCCAACATGAAAGCGGAAATTGCCACGACGTTAGCAAATGCCTTACCGCCTAAGGTAAAAGTCGAATACCGTAAGCCTTCGTGATTACTCCAACAACCGGAAATTCCTCAATGGAAATGGGAACGACACTATGGACTTTGTTACGAAACTTCCTAAGACATCGGGAGGTTACGACGCTATTTGGGTAATTGTTGATCGCCTTACCAAGTCACCCATTTCATACCAATTAGAGACTTATTCCATGGAGCAACTCACTAGACTTTATGTCAAGGAAATAGTCTCGAGGCACGGCTACCAATTTCTATCATTTCCGGCGAGATAGTCGATTCACTTCAAACTTCGAATTCATTGCAAGATTCGCTCGAACCAGATTAGAGATGAGCACAAGATATCACCCACAAACCGACGGTCAAAGTGAAAGGACAATTCAAACTTTAGAAGATATGCCGAGGCATGTGTAATTGATTTTGGAAATGGTTGGGCTAACCATTTACCATTGATAGAATTCTCGTACAACAATAGTTATCACACCAAGATAAAGATGGCACCATTCGAGGCACTCTATGGTCGAAAGTGCCGATCACCGTTGTTGGGCCGAGGTAGAGACGCACAACCATCGGTCCGTAAATGGTACGGAAACCACCGAAAGATAGTTCAAATTCGTGATAGACTCGAACCGCCAGAGTCGATGTAAAAGTTATGCGGATGTTAGCAAACCATTGGAATTTCAAGTGGGCGACAAAGTTATGTTGAAAGTATCGCTTGGAAAGGCGTGGTACGCTTTGGAAAGCGTGGAAAGTTGAACCCGAGATACATTGGGCCATTCAAGATTTTGAGCGAGTTGGTCCCGTAGCTTATCGACTTGATCTTCCGTCGTAACTCGTCATGTGCACAACACGCTTCACGCCTCAAACTCAAGAAGTGTCTATCGGACGAATCGCTCGTTATTCCATTAGACGAAGTTCACTTGACGATAAACTCAATTTTGTGGAAGAACTCAGAGAAATTATGGACCCGAGGTCAAGCGCTTGAAACAGAGTCGATTCCTATTGTGAAGGTCCGTTGGAATTCTCAAGAGGTCCCGAGTTTACTTGGGAACGGAGGACCAGATGCCGCAAGTATCCTCATCTTTTCACCGCCACCGTTAGACCTAATAACGATTGAATTGTGGACCGAATTCCTTTTGATGGGCGAATGTGACAACCCGTATTTTCGTGTCATTTCTTGACACAATTTATGCCTCACTATTTCAACATTTATAGTAAACTTGGTTTACTTGTTTCAAATTCGCGTAACCTTTAAGGTTTAGCGGCGAATTCATGATCATAACATCACGTACATTTCATATGGACTAAGATTAGTCTACATTTCATTGACATCATTTGCATCTCATTAGTTCATTCATGACATTTTATTTCACATTTATCGCGTAATTTTTATATTAAATAAACGTTATCGCGTGAGTTATTATTTTGTGTATTTAATCCGTTACTTTCAAAAATGATCCCGATGTATTTTTAAACTTACATTTAGTCTATAAAAACTATATTTTTAGTTTTCCTAGTGTTTCAAATTTATTTGGTACATAAATCGTTAAAGTTAAATTATTACGACGTTTTCTTAAAAATTATACGATAATTATTTTTATCACACAAATTTCACAAGGAATGTATTTTTACAAATTTTATTATCTCATTACATTCTATTTTGATTTATTAAAAACCTACTTGTACCAAAAATCTCCATTTTACCTTTTACTTATACATTTCCTACACAATTTCTTACATTTCTTACCAATTTACACAAATAATACATATACTTACATTTAAAAAAAAAAAAAATATATAAATATCTAGTCCCTCCCCCCTTGGCCGACCAAGGGGGAGGGTATGTAATTAATGATGTATGGTCTTGTGATTTCTAATAATTCACTCAACATAAAAAGTCTTACTTGAACATTTTTATCTCATTCACTTCACAATCATTTTCAAGTGTTAGCAAAGTTCTTCCTCTCTTTTGCTTCTTCCTAACCGGTCACACAAAGGAATCACCAAGGGATCAAAAATTTTCTCAAGATCAAGTGTTTTTACAATCTAGTTTATACTCTATATAAGGTTTCGAAATAAAAACCAAGGGTATTTAGGCTTAACCTTGTTACTTGCACCTCATCATATTCACTTGTAAGCTTGTTTCTTTCATTTTCATGTTTCCTTTTTCATTTCATATGTATCCTTTCATTTTGGAGCAACATGCAAGACATATGTGATTTATACCATTTTTCATGATTTTAAGAGTTATATATATATATTTGGTCATCCTATAATTATCCCCATGGTATTCTTTGGTCTTGATGGTGATTAGGAACCCATGACACCCTAAGAAGGTGTATGGTAGGATTAGATTAGCTTTGGAGTTGATTTGAAGGGATTAGAATAGGTTTTGTCCGAGAAAAACTATTTTCGATAACTATAATTTATGTTCTGTCCTTATTTCGATTTTCTGGAAAACCGACAGTTGGTACGAAACTTTGGCCTTGATATTTAGAAAATATACTTTAAAACGAATCCGTGGCGCTTGAACGGATAAAACGGAGTTATAACGAAGAAGTTATGGATTTTAAAGTTTGACGACGAAATATATTATTTTCTCGAAATTTCAAAGATGCAATATTTTTCTTGTACGAGTCAAAACGAGCCTTAAGCTTCACAAATTATTTCGACTTGTCAAAAATATATTAGTATACTTTGATACGGCTAAGGACATATTATACGTAGAAACGGATTTGAACGACGAGATATGCACGTTTTCATAAACTTGCCGTAACTATTATTTTCGAAAAACTATATTATTTTTACGTTACAAGTGTTACATTAGTCAGAACGACCATGTTTGCTTGCTGTTTTTAACAAGGTTGTGAAACTTTTGGAACGAATTGTCTTCTAGTAAAATCAAGTCCACCGCCATATTTTTAAAACGATAAGCCGCTTGTATAGCGGAGTTATAATCAATTAATTACGGATGTTCAAACTTGGCGAAACTCACTTTTGCACAACAATTAGCCAAAACCACTATCTTTAGCCCTTATTATCTTTATGTTCGAGACCTTTGGATGAAAACTCCCGAATCGAAACTTCTAGATATCGATATAAACTTTCCAAAACAGTCGAGTTCGTTTTCTAACGATCGACGACACCGCTTTTACGACTAGTTTTTCAAGCCATTTTTGTTAATTTCATGAAAATTCCGACGACATTGTTTTGCGACGCATTAAAAGTGAAAATTTCACCATAAATCATTATAAAACCATTGTAGGATGACATTTTGACGTAAAAACTTGTAAAGTGATTTTGAAGGGTCAAGACGTCAAAAGAGTATTTTTCACGAAAAGTATTATTTTCAAAACTCGCAAATGGTATAAATAACATACTGAAATGCATGCATAACATTACATTGCAACTCATGACATATCATATCATTCGTAATAGGTCCCGTTGACGATCACATTATACCTTGTACTCACTTTTGCCATTATTCCGTTTACCAAGTGAGTTTTCATAGCCCCGTCAGATACACTTTTAATTATTTTCAAACCTACGGGGAGAATACATTGCACAACATTTTTATTACGATACCAAGTACATTAAATTCATTACATTGCTTAAGTTACCTTATTTGCCAATTGAAAGTCCCCATTCCCATTACCCGAACATGAACCGTTAATCTTTGAAGCGAGGATGAGTGGATAGATCTATCGAGGGTGACGCCCATCCGGGTTGGTGAATCCCAACTACCATACGGATGCATTTCATTTTATAACATTACGGAGTTGTCCGCAAACACTCTGCAGGGCATACATTATGAATTGTCTAGTTTCGTGTCATGGACTTATTGCAATTGTAACATTTTTACGTGACTTGATTGTCATGCCCGATCTATACTTGTGTAGTCGTATAAAACATTTACATAAACCTATGATTTCTCACCAACATTATTGTTGACCTTTTAGCAATGTATTTTCGTGTAATCGAGGCACTATCATCATGACATGGTTTAGGGACCTACATTTTGAGTCGCGCGTCGACTTACATTATTGTACATTATGGTACTTTATTTCAAAACATCGCTTGGATTTGTAACATAATTGTATTTCCGCAAACTTTGTAAACCTTTTGGGACCGATGTTGTACTCAATGTTTTATGAAATATCCAACGATGTGTTTTAAACGACACTTTAGGTCGCTCAATATAATCGTGATTGTGGTGCTATGACAATCAATCCCCGTGAATTCCATTCCACGCAAAACAGTAAATTGGGGTGTGACAAAGATATCTTTACCAGCATTACCAGAGGATATGATTTTGCAAGTGGCTAGTTGTAAGAGTGCCAAAGAAATTTGGGAAGCGCTACAAACTAGGCACATAGGTGTAGATAGAGTGCGAAGCACGGCTACAAACTCTCAAAACCGAATTTGAGATGTTGAAAATGAAAGAAGATGATAGTATTGACGTTTCTCAAAGAAACTCAATAGTATTGTCACAAGGGCTAGTGGCTTAGGATCAACTTTTGATCAACAAACCTTAGTGCGAAAACTATTAAGTTCGCACCGTAAGGTTTATACAAATCGTGGGCACCATAGAACAATTTTCTCGATCTAGAAAACACAACCCTAGATGAGACAATTGGAAGGTTAAAAGCCTTTGAAGAAAGAGTAAAACTCTTTGATGGAAACCCTAGTGACAATCGGGACAAACTGCTCACAAATTATGACAAGAGTACAAGTCATAAAAACGGTGGACAAGAGAAGTTTAGATCATCGAAGATAACCAAGATGGAAAGCCCAAGCAATACAACAATGATAGGAAAACTTCACATAAGTTCAAGAAAATAATTTTAAAAGGGACTTTAGTAAAGTAAAGTGTTACAACTGTAATAAGCTTGGACATTTCAAGAGTAACGCAAAGAAAAGAATAGGAGACAAGAGCAATCAAACTTGGTTCAAGAAGACATTGAACCAACGCTCTTAATGGCAGTTGAAGGAAAAGGAGACGTGGGAGAGAAAATCTTCTTAAATGAAAAGGAGATTGAACCCAAGAAGTACATAAGTTCAGATAAAAGCTTATGGTACTTAGATAATGGTGCTAGTAACCATATGACCGGAGTTAGGACACACTTTAAGGAAATAAATGAGAAAATTTCAGGAAGAGTCCGTTTTGGAGATGGGTCATATGTAGAGATTAAGGGTAGAGGCTCTATATTGTCGGAATGTAAAACAAGGAACAAAAGGTGATTCCAGTGTTTATTACATTCCTAGTTTAAAAGCAATATATTGAGCCTAGGACAATTAATGAGAATGGTCAGAAGATCATTATGCAAGACAACATACTATTGCTATATGGTCGGGATCAAAACTCCTCATGAGAGTTGAAAGATCAATAAACCGACTTTACAAGATAAACTTGAACGTTGGTATGCCTATGTGTTTATTGACTAATTTAGAAAACCATGCATGGCTCGCATGCTAGGTTGGGTCATTTGAATTTTGATTCCATCAAACAAATGACTCGGAAGAAATTAGTGGAAGGAATACCGTGATTAATCACAAGAGTCAAGTATGCAATGCATGCTTACTAGAAAGCACAGAGAGCTCCGCTTCAAATCAAACAAACACTAAGTCTTTGGAACCTTTAAACTTAGTATTTGGAGATTTATGTGGACCTATTTCCGTAAATGTAATCGTGAAAGAAGTACATGTTTTTACTAGTAGACGATCGTACTAGATACATGTGGGTATACTTTAAAGTCAAAGGATGAGGCGTTTGAGACCTTTAAGGAATTCAAGTTAAAGGTGGAAAATGAGGTCGGAAAACTTAAAGGCATTTAGAACAGATAGAGGAGGTGAATTCACATCAAAAGAATTCACAAGCTACTGTAAGGAGAAAGGCATACTTAGGCAACTTACAAGACCATATTCCCACAACAAAACGGTATTGTGAGAGACGGAATAGGTCCGTAATGAGCACAACGAGAAGTATGTTAAAGGCTATGCATATGCCACAAAATTTTTGGGTGAAGCAATTAGGCATGCTATTTATATCTTAAATAGAGTGCCTACAAAAGCCTCAAGGATTCTACCCTATGAAACGCTAAAGGGTAGAAAACCAAACCCGAAACACCTTAGAGTGTTTGGATGCAAAGCATATGCAAAGGTAACCAAACCACATCTAAAGAAATTAGATGATGTAGCAAGGAATTGGTTTACCTAGGAAGTGAACCAGATCAAAGGCTTATCGATTGTTTGATCCTGTAAGTAAGGTTATGATTGTTAGTAGAGATGTAAAGTTCAAGGAGAATGAAGGATGGGACCGAAAGGTTATTTGGATGATCACAATCCAACTGAACCAGAATGGACGGATTTCATTATAAATGAGAACCAAAGATCAAGTATCATTGATGTAGAGAGCACACAAGATCCGGAAGAAAATAATGAAGATGGTGCTCAAAGTCCCATACAAAATACTGCTCATAGTGTATCTGATGATGAGATGGAACAAATGGACTATCCATCAACACCTACACCATATAACCATGAACCAAACTCGAAGAACCTACTAGACGAACTTCATCTATAGCAAGACCATATGATCATACTCCGGTTCAAGGATACGAAACTTATCTAACATATATGATCGCAGCACGAAGAGTTCATCCGATGAACTAATGCTATTAGAGGAAGAACCTAGAAATTACAAGGAAGCCGCACAAGATAAGAAGTGGATCGAGGCAATGCGATAGAAATTGACTCAATCAACAAAAACAAGACATGGAAGCTAGCTACCCTACCGACAACCGTAAGGCTATTGGTCTAAAATGGGTATTTAAGACTAAACGAGATGCAGACGGAAGAATTATAAAACACAAGGCTCGTTTAGTGGCTAAAGGATATGTACAAGAGCATGGAATAGACTACGACGAAGTCTTTGCTCTTGTAGCAAGAATGGAAACAATCAGGTTAATTCTTGCACTGGCAGCTTATCATGGATGGGAAGTTCACCACTTAGATGTAAAATCAGCATTTTTACATGGCGAACTTAGAGAAGAAGTGTATGTTGCACAACCAGAAGGCTTCAAGAAACTAGGAAACAAAAATAAAGTGTACAAACTCGACAAGGCACTTTATGGATTAAAGCAAGCACCACGCGCTTGGAACATGAAGTTAGATCAAACCTTGAAATCACTAGGTTTCAAGAAATGTACATTAGAACAAGCAATCTACACAAGAGTCGAAATGACTCTATGTCGCTTGTTGGAGTTTATGTGGATGATCTAATAGTTACTGGAAGTAACAAGAAAGACCTTCAACAGTTTAAGTCACAAATGGAAGAAAAATTTGAGATGAGTGACTTAGGCTTATTAGCTTACTATTTGGGAATAGAGGTTATCCAAACAGAGGATGAAATCTCAATAAAGCAATCAGGATATGCAAACAAGATTCTTAAAGACGCAAGATTGGAAGATTGCAATGAAACCAAGATTCCCATGGACCCAGGAACAAAGCTAGTAAAAACGGAAGGAGGAGAACTAGTTGATGCTACAGAATATAGAAGTCTAATTGGATGTTTGAGGTACTTACTTCATACAAGGCCAGACCTGAGTTACTCAATTGGCTTATTAAGCCGGTTCATGCAAGAACCAAGGGAGCAACACATGAAGGCAATTAGACAAGTGTTACGTTATATCAAAGGCACTTCAAACTTTGGTATAACTTATCACAAGACCGGAGGATGCAAGTTACTTGGATATAGTGATGCAGCTTATGGCATCAACATAGAAGAAGGCAAAGGAACAACAGGATCGATTTTACTTGAAACTCACCTATAAGTTGGGTTTCTCAAAACAACCCATCGTTGCATTATCATCATGCGAGTCGAATTCATGGCGAACAAAGAAGCAGACTTGTCAAGCAAAGATGGCTACAAAGACTATTAAACGCTTTAACAGGCTGGGAAGAAGAGAAGATTACGATCAAAGTCGACAACAAATCGGCTATAGCACTTATGAAGAACCCCGTGTTTCATGGCAGAAGTAAACACATTGATATACGCTATCACTTTATCAGAGAATGTGTTGAAAAGAATCAAATCGAAGTTGAACACGTAAGTGGAGACTTACAAAAGGCGGACATACTTACCAAGGCATTGGCAAGGACCAAGTACGCAGAAATGAGAGAGCTATTAGGCGTAAAAGATCTGAAAGGATTAGGCACGAGATTAGGGGGGTGATTGTTGGCATAATCTCGCCCCTAAAGCAAACTTCAAGGGTCTACGTGTACATATATAGAGACACAAGGACCAGTTATGGATATATTAAACCTAATAACCATATAACGGTTATTTGCTGGGGGAAGCGACACAAACAGAAAAGTCACACCGTTTGGAGAAGCGGGAAGAGGCATGAAGACCTTCGATGGTGTCTCTTCGCATAGTATATATAGGGGACGAAATCCCAAAGAGATATTCAGATATTGTACAAAACACAATTGTAAAACCAAATCGCTTATAATACAAGTCGTTATTAGTATTTGTTTCGTGTTACTTAATTTACTTGAGTATAAAACCCATTGGCAACAATAATCATATTGGTGGGTCGAATTTTAGCGCCACTTTAGCTCGAATAACTAAACACGATCTTTATCAATAATACTGATCAATGTTATTGGTGCATGTAAACCAAAATACCACCAAAATACTTATAAAAAAAAAGAAAAAAAAAAAAAAAAGGCTTGACGGTGAAATGGCGAAGGAATGAATGGTACTAGGGACCGTGTAGGATGGCGGCGAATGACGGTGCTATTGGCGATAAAAGCCCAATGACTTGTTGCATGTTATCTACACCGTGCTTTCTTGAGGGACATCACTTCAATCAAATTAAGCAATATTTGCTTTTCAAAACATGGATTTGAACCATATGATCCTAAACACAAACCAAAACCGATCCAAAACTCTAAATATGAATTCGGTTTGATCGAATCTAATATCGAAATCCAAAAATATGAACTGGACTTTTCAAATTGATTTTTAAACAATCAGTGATATCAAAATCGTGAACTCGTGAAAACTAGTATACATCAGTATAAGTATATATTTCACTGACACACTTAAATAAGTTTATTGAAATCATGCTTATATATGCATCATTATTTTGTTTTCATGATTTCAATAATTCACTTGATATAAGTTACGGTTGATTTGAAAACATCAACAATGGATTGATCATCAACTCTTTGATATATATTAATTTGTTATCCTCATGTGCCAGTTTAAGAGTTATTTAGTTATTTACTTGATCTAATCAAATTTGCTCAAAAACCATCTAACTAACATGTTTGATTGTTTGCCAGGTGTCACAGGTTGCAGTTGCATTATCAAAATCATTCGTTATTATTTAGTCCGATTAGTATAGATTAGACAAAATGTAAGATTTGGTACACAAGCTTAAAGTGGGTGTAATAGTGTAAACACAAACAAACAATCCAAACATTCTACCAACTCAGTATATATTGAATCAGCATACACTGCCAAACACCCAGTTCATACAAGCAGAGTTACACGTCATCCAAACACTCCTTACAAGATGAAGATCTTAATGGAGCTTGTACACGTGTCAGCAAATGTAGCTTTGAAGAGTTAGAAGTTTAGTTAAGTTAGTTATTAGATTTTTTTGGATAGTTTCAGTTTCCCGCCAAGTTCATGTATTTAAATACTTGATGTACCATCATTGTAGTTTTAACAATTCATTGATAGAATTCCTATGTCCAAAATATATCTCTGTTTCTCAATATGGTATCAAAACTATCACCACAACAAAATATGGTGAGAAGTTGATTCAGGTGACCGTAACTAACTTTTTCAACTATAACAAACTTTCCCGCGAAAATCTTCAAACACAACCACCAATTATTCAACCACAACCACCACTTCTGCAATCAAAACCATCACTCGTACAACTGATGACCACCATAATCAACAAAAACAATACATTAACAATCACCATTTATCAAATCAAATTCAATTCAAGATCACCACAACACGTAATTCGTACAAATAATGTGTTTGTTATCCACCATTAATAAAGCTTCAATTACATCTTCAATACATCAAAACAACCAATTTTTCACTCATCAAACTTATTTCTTGAACAACAATGACACTAATGATTCGGTTCCCAAAATACATCATCATCTTTATCATCAAATGATGATGCCAATTCACCACATCATATATTGTACTTTCACCAAATGATAATCTTGGCTACTACTCATCTCAAAGAAGCTCAATGGTTCAGAGAACTATGGAACATGGAAAAGATCAATGCTAATTGCTTTGAATGCTAGAATAAGTTGAAGTTGATTGATGGTGAGTTTGAAGAACCTTCTATGTCATCACATCTCAGAGCCTATTGGGAAAGAGCTAATGATATGCTTATTTCATGAATCTTGAACATTGTGTCTAAGCAAATTGGTAATCATCTCACCTATGTCAATTCTGCATTTGCATTGTGGAATTAATTACATGAGCACTTGATGCAGGTTTTCCGACCAGGATTTAATATTTCTAAGTCTCGTCTACCTAAGGTCTACCAATTGCACTAACGAGTAGTGAACCCGATCGTGCGTAGTATAGAAGGTGATAAAGCCCGAGGTCGTTCCCAAGAGCTATGTAGATGAGGATCCTATTAAGTCTAAGTGTCACTGTTTTTAAGAGATTAATTGATTGAAATGATTAATTAAACTAAAGACAAGAAATGAAATGCGCAAATAAAATAAAGGTTGTGAACAATGGTGAGAAAGTGTGCTAACCTAATTATTCATCCAATCATGTAATGTCTATGTTTTCTAATTACGTCCTATTGATTCAAGTGGGGGTTTAAGTCGCTATGACAGCATTTGGTCAATTCGTCATAACCTATCAACAAAGGTTCCTACCTGACGTCAAAGGCCAACCCTTTGGGGAGTCGAGGGTCTCAAGAAACCTAAGCCAAGTCATTAAGTACCCTACATGCAAGATTCGAAACAATGTGTGCCCGAGCGCTAGCATCTTAAACACACATCCCTAACTTCTTAACTTCATCCATCTGAATGGTGATCCTTTGGTCAATTCGCACAAGAGGGAAATGTAGTCAATTGGTCAATTCTTACCAGCCCCTTCTCTTGGCGAAAAAATGGAAATGGGAAAAAAAAATGCCGTCACTTGTAATGTATTAGGGTTTTGGATGTGACTTTTTGGAATTGGTAAAAGATAAGTAACAATTAAATGGGAGTATTTTATGGGTATAAGGCGTGAACATTTATCAAATTGGGGGAGGGGTGAATTTAGGGAACCAAATCAATGATATTTAATTTACCATGATTACATATGTTCTAGTTACATTCAAATGTTTTGTTAACTTGTACAGAAATTAGTTCCATATAACTTACAATGTGTAATAATTATTTGTAGACATAAGTGTAAGTTGGTCATTAATATCTTGCATAAATCATTTATAAGTTAAGTGTTAAACGTAGTTAACGAGCTTGACGTGTTTTAAGAATTTCACAGATATTAGCTTGAGGGGCAAAATGGTCATTTAAGACGTTTACGATTTTTAGGGTTTTACAACTCTTCCCCTCTAAAAGAAAATTTTCGTCCTCGAAAATTGAAATCGCAAAGGTACACAGAGACGTACGAGGTTAAGGCAGACGTAGCAATCCATAGTTTCACGCAAATTATAACGGTTTAGGTTCCAAAGCGTACAAAACTTATACATAACAGATGTCGGTGAGAATCTCGCCAAGAGGTACAGAATTGCAAACGAACATGAGGAGTGCCAAATAACGGATATAAGTCCTAGTCCATTCACGTACCCACCCCAGACATTTCCCAAGATGTCGTATGATTTCAATAAGTTCAATTTATATGATCTCGGTATTATCACGTTGATCAAAGGCCATAATACTTGCATCACATAACAAGTTCTTATTGTCATCATATTCGCCTCGTGTCATGACGAACCCACATAACCAATAACAAAGCAGATAACATACAAATAGTAAATAACATACTAAAGCAAACCAGATTCACACATATGCAACATATAATACAACAAGCCATTTACCATACCACAAAATCAAGGAGGCCACCAACTTGCATAAACGGTTCCTCATGACTCATTACTAACGATTCAAAGGAAAAGTCGAGATATCACCAAATGCTAAACGATAAAACTTCACGATTCAAACCGAGTTCGAACGGATCAAAGAAAAGCAACATCGATCAAAATCACTTAACAAAATATCAAACCGCCTCAAAACGCATGACAAACAAATCGAGTAACACAAGTCGCGCCGGATCACATGAAGTAGATGAACCTTCTCGGACACCGGTTGAATCTTGTCTCCGTCTTTTTGTCTTTGGTTGATCCGTCCTTCCTCTAACAGACATCCTAATATCTCCAAAGAAGACGATCTGGTGCGGCTTCGCTCACGGACCTCTCCACTGTGGGGGCTGCAAAGAACGCAGGTCGGCACCATCAGCTTCAAGTCCACGAGTAGTCTCCACCTAATGATCAACAAACGGATGTACGAAGACAAAATAACAAAGTTCGATG
The DNA here is from genome assembly GCA_022545495.1 of Chrysanthemum lavandulifolium. Taxonomy (NCBI): domain Eukaryota; kingdom Viridiplantae; phylum Streptophyta; class Magnoliopsida; order Asterales; family Asteraceae; genus Chrysanthemum; species Chrysanthemum lavandulifolium. The sequence goes on from CM040243.1 coordinate 124,703,830, forward strand.
CGAAAAGAAAAAGGCCAAATCAGTGAAGACAAACGAATATCAAAGTTAAATCTGAACGAAAATCAAACGAATCGGAAAAGATCAGAACAAACGGAAGCCTAGTGTCTACCCAGTCCTCACAGGTCAATTCTAAGGTCAACAAGACAAAACCTTTGCTCTGATACCATAATTGTAACACCCCAACCCGGCAAGGGTAGAAGTGTCACATTCTGGTGTCATATCAGAACTTACAAATAAATTTTACAAGCGGAAGCATTATAAAATAAATTACCAAGTCATATAACGGATGACTTACAAAGAAAATACAAAATCCAATATGTCTAAAATAAAATGAAATCCCAAACAATAGCCCATCAAAATAAATCCAAGATAGTAAGGTATCTAGGGTCAGTCCACCCACATAATCCAACTCTCAGCCCAATCAAGCCCATCTTCCAACCTAAAACCTGCCGCAGAAAGAAATGCGGTGAGCTTAAAAGCCCAGGTGAGAATGATATAACAAAACGAAAGCTAAACAAAATCAAAGATACAAATGAAATAAGGAAACTGATAACAAGGTCGCAACGAAATGAGAACAATGAGTCAATGAGGATCTTGCAGAAACACAATTATACAGATATCCAGAAAGAACAAATAACAAAGGAGAACAAAGCAAGTAACGCATCCAGAACATACATATAATCACATATAAGCAAACAGACATACAAGCACCGAAACCAAATCAAGCATAACAGACGTCGCATTCACTCAACATAAGAATGGCATGCAATCAAATCAGGAAATCAGAATATAAATAAGCCCAATGGAAAACTAAAAGCAAGCGGAAGCAATTAATTAAGAAATGAGCATGGCAGTCAGGCAAGACAAATAACCCACAATTTATAACATCACAGTATCATAACAGATATATAAGCGTGACAGGTCAACAAGTAGGAATAAGAACATCAACAGATAATCAATAGCCCATGAACACAATTAAACGAAGGGATCCATGATAAACAGATAAATCAACCGATTACACTCAAACATGATTACCAGGCCAATCAAGGTTCACATGACAGTAAGATAACATACATTCGAGATGACAACAAGTTAAATCATATAATCTCATACTAGTCATATCGTAGCAGGATAAACAGTAATCACATAGACATGTAATAACATAATCAGATTCAATAATCATATCTTAACCCGGTACGTGAATGGAATGGTAGTAGGATGAGTCACATAAGGGTACAAAGTAACGGGCAATCAATACAGAATATTGTGCGTTGGGGTAAACAGACGGTACAATATAGGTATATCAACAGTGTAAGGGTTGTCAGAAATCCATCCCGAGCCAACAATATAATACAATACAATCAATAGTGGCATTAGCAGCCCAATATCCAATAGTAGCCATTGTATTCGGAGGGGTGACCTCGGAATACCAGATCAATAGGAGGAGGCCTCGAATCGATGTGCCGGTTGGTGCAAGTTTTAAATTTATAAAGGTGAATTACCAATATTACCAATAACACATACGAGCAAGTATACTCGTCCGTTATAGCAAGATTATGAGGTAAGTCGGGATCGTCATAGGATTTGAGTGAATCTAAACACAAGTTTGAATTAACGGAGTCTATCCGAAACATATAACAAAGCTAATAGATATAATGAAATTCAGATGATTAAAAACTACACTTGCTTAAACTAGTTTCATATCATAGATTAATGTGATTGTGTTAACCTCTTAACATGTTGGTTGTGATAATTAGTTGGTGTACTAATCTATTGTTCTTACAAGTCAAACTTTGATCAAGAGTTTAGTTTATAAAAACAAACATTAAGTTTAACCAATCAATTCAAGATCAATTCAAGTTTCATAAGTTTACATACATAAACTTAAACATAAAAACATCCACTTGTTCATCAAATTGCTTAAGAAATGGTCAATACAAAAGGTAACCGATCATAGACAAAAGGCTACAATTGATTCTCAACAACTAATCTTACGACCATTTAGATGTTTCCAATCAATCCAATTCGATAATCAAAAGCGTTTCTATTACAATTACACCTTAGTTACTTTGTATAATCAAGAATAATGGGTAAAAACAATCATCCATAGACAAAATGATTATGACTAGTTGAAAAACACGAAGTTCTTTCGACCCCAACGATTACTATCAATTAGCCAAACTTGATTAACAAATGTCACTATGAAACTTTAGCACAATTGGATCTTAGAATCAACTTGAAATTGAATTAAAACATGTTAACATAACCACTAACTAATCATATGATAATCAACATCATTTAAGCAAGTGCATAAAGAAACTAGCCACTCATAGCAAACATGAACATAAACTCAGAACTTTCAAGATTAGAAAACATGATTGAAAGTCTTACAATGTTTGGAATAAGATTACAAATGGTATAGTAATGATTCCCAAAGGATTGAGGTAGACTTCTTGGTGTTTTGGCCTCCAAATGGTGAACTTCTGGATCTCCAAAATTCTCTGGACTTCTAAGGACGAATTTTAAGAGCTTAAGGCTTTGTTTGATGAGTAGAGAGATTTGTATATAGGTTGTTTTTTCTTATGCTTACAATTAGCCTCTATTTATACTAATTACAAGGCCTAGGGTATTAAATACTGAACTTGGCCATCAAGGAGTGAGGAAGGGACTAGAATACACCAAGAGAAGGACCTAGAATCGTTTGGATGCAAAGGGGAAGCTTAGTGATGAAGATTTGGCAACTGCAGCTTCTCCAACCGGATCGGTCATACGACCAACCGATCCGGCTGGTCTTCAATAACAACTAGCCGACTGATCCGGTTGCGGGTTGCGACCGATCGGTTGGCGATGGTAAAAACACTGATTCTGACCGAATTCCAACCGATCCGGTTGCGGGTGTAACCGGATCCGGTTGGATCTTCTGAGATACAAAAACTTGATCTTTCTTCACTTACTTTGTAGAACTTGATTCTTCAATCACTGAGGTCTTCAAAAGGCCTTGAAATACTGATTTAGCCTTAGATGAAATGGGAATCTTCGCTTAGCTGAATATTTCTTCTTTTTCCTCCATTTCCCTGCACTTGGTTATAAACACTAGACAAACATCACTAGATACGATTAAGTACTATAATCACGCAAATATAACCAAATAACAGATATAAAAGTACACATAACGCTACTAAAAACATGCACAATCTGAGCGTTATCAGTAACCAATATGGAGTAGCTAGCTCCCAGACTATGAGGGGGTGTATTGAACACACGCACCACATCACCAATACAATATCAATATCAATCCAATACAATAAAAATCTAGGATGCATCCATACGCCCCTGCAGAACAATAGTGGCCATAACAATAACAATGAAGCGCGCATAATCAATACAATATAGGGACGGTGTGGAACATCACTCAACCACACTAGAGTCATGCCATTGGTGCATCAATGACACGGACATGGAACCCCCATGCCTAGTTAATGGCTCGGGTATTAAACTGACAGGTCAAAACAAAAGGTCCAAAGTGTGGCAATATATCAGTCATTATAATCAGAATTCAATATCAATGGTTCCCAATTCAGAGGTTCATAGCAATAGTTCAATATCAAGGTCCAATATCAAAGGTTCAATATCAAGGTTTAATAGCACAGATTCAATAGCGCAGGTCAATATCAACAGTTGAGTAGCAAAGGTTCAGTAGCAAAGGGTTCAATAACGGAAGTTCAGTAATAGTGGTTCAATAACAGAGTGGTCAATACAAAGCAAAGATTCAATAGCAATGGTTCAATAGCAATGGTCAATAGCAAAGGTCCAATAGCAAAGGATCGATATCAACGGTTCAATATCAATGGGTCAATATCAAAGAGTCAATAGCAAAGAAATATCGTAGCGAACCAATTTCAAGGATCGAAGTTAGGAAAATCCCTACCAAAAGGGATAGAATATCCGTACCTTAGCAAATGAAAGCGAATGGAAAAGTGAGCACGGAGAAATATCGTCACGCCTTCTTCAACGAATCTACACGAATTAATGATCGCTTATTATTAATAAATTATTTTAAATCGATTACTCGTTTTAGTCGACTTTCCATTTTGTAACTTTTCATAATTAGTATCTTAGTGGCTTTCCGATTAAGCAAGATTTGTCATTTATATTCAAAGTTGACATTTAGTTAAGTTTAAGTATTCAAATGACAATTATATATGAATTAGGGTTCATTTATCGCAATTTATAAAAGTCTAGGGTTTAAATGTCAAAAATCAAAGTTCTAACTTTATCATTTAAAACACAATTTAAAGTTTTCATATTAAGACTTCATGCATGCAATCTTCCCTTCGTATAGTCCTAATATGAAAATATAGCCGAAGTCATTTCGCAACCTATATTACTTGCTCTCATTACACAATCGATTTGGTACTTAAAAAGGGTGCGTTTTACTTATGAGAAAGGGGTCAAAATATGGCTACTAAACACGACTCAACGTGGTCACCAAAGCACGACTCCACAATACAACCCAACCCGACACCAGGTTGCTTTGTTCCGCGACACGACCATAGACATGACGAAAGCATACAAACGACATACATACAACACGAGTCCAAAACAGATTGCGTACATTCACCACAATCAACTCTCCATCTTAACTAAACTATACTTGACCCCATGATTTTATGTGATATAGCACCTGTTGGAAGGACACTAAACGCACACACAATGAGACAACCTTTAGACGAAATATAAGGAATATCAAAACAGGTTTATGCATGGTTTGAATTACATGTTTTCAAGTGACCAATCATAGCTTGATACAAAAATTACACAACGTGACTAATGCATGCAAAGGAGGTCAAATAGATTCAAAATCTTAGGGAATGATATAAAAGATTCAAGACCAAATCTCATGCACCCTTTATTATTTATTTTTACTTGACATACATATGTACGTATCATGAATTTTATGTAACAAACTATTTACTCTTTTGACATATTATTAGGTGATATTTAATTGCATTAAAATCATGCGCTTGGAGAAGCATAGATTACGACCCCAACTCAGGAAACAAAAGGAGAAAGCGAGGGGCTGATTTACCTTTGAGACGTGCAAAGGAAAGGAAGAAAATGAGGCTGGAACGAAGCAAACCAAGCACCCTCTTTGCCTAGCCAACATTCACGACAGCAACACCCCCCCAAACCAACGATACAACCAAGCGGACCTTGAACCCAAAGATGCGTTTCACTTTGTACAAGAAGCCTACGACCTTCTTCCTTGAATTTCCTCTTGGCGAAAAAATGGAAATGGGAAAAAAATCACACTTGTAATGTATTAGGGTTTTGGATGTGACTTTTTGGAATTGGTAAAAGATAAGTAACAATTAAATGGGAGTATTTTATGGGTATAAGGCGTGAACATTTACTGAAATTGGGGAGGGGGGCGTGAATTTAGGGAACCAAATCAATGATATTTAATTTACCATGATTACATATGTTCTAGTTACATTCAAATGTTTTGTTAACTTGTACAGGAAATTAGTTCCATATAACTTACAATGTGTTATAATTATTTGTAGACATAAGTGTAAGTTGGTCATTAATATCTTGCATAAATCATTTATAAGTTAAGTGTTAAACGTAGTTAACGAGCTTGACGTGTTTTAAGAATTTCACAAATATTAGCTTGAGGGGCAAATTGGTCATTTAAGATGTTTACGATTTTTAGGGTTTTACAACTCTTCCCCTCTAAAAGAAAATTTTTGTCCTCGAAAATTGAAATCGCAAAGGTACACAGAGACGTACGAGGTTAAGGCAGACGTAGCAATCCATAGTTTCACGAAAATTATAACGGTTTAGGTTCCAAAGCGTACAAAACTTATACATAACAGATGTCGGTGAGAATCTCGCCAAGAGGTACAGAATTGCAAACGAACATGAGGAGTGCCAAATAACGGATATAAGTCCTAGTCCATTCACGTACCCACCCCAGACATTTCCCAAGATGTCGTATGATTTCAATAAGTTCAATTTATATGATCTCGGTATTATCACGTTGATCAGGCGTCATAATACTTGCATCACATAACAAGTTCTTATTGTCATCATATTCTGTCTCAGGTCATGACGAACCCACATAACCAATAACAAAACAGATAACATACAAATAGTAAATAACATACTAAAGCAAACCAGATTCACACATATGCAACATATAATAGAACAAGCCATTTACCATACCACAAAATCAAGGAGGCCACCAACTTGCATAAAACGGTTCCTCATGACTCATTACTAACGATTCAAAGGAAAAGCTGAGATAACACCAAAATGCTAAACGATAAAACTTCACGATTCAAACCGAGTTCTGAACGGATCAAAGAAAAGCAATACTGATCAAAATCACTTAACAAAATATCAAACCGCCTCAAAACGCATGACAAACAAATCTGAGTAACATAAGTCGCGCCCAGATCACATGAAGTAGATGAACCTTCTCAGACACCGGTTGAATCTTGTCTCCGTCTTTTTTGTCTTTGGTTGATCCGTCCAGCTTCCTCCAACAGCATCCTAATATCTCCAAGAACGACGTCACCGGTGCGGCTTCGCTTCACGGACCTCTCCACTCGGAGTGTTGCAAAGAACGCAGGTCGGCACCATCGACTTCAAGTCCACGAGTAGTCTCCACCTAATGATCAACAAGCGGATGTACGAAGACAAAATAACAAAGTTCGATGCGAAAAGAAAAAGGCCAAATCAGTGAAGACAAACGAATATCAAAGTTAAATCTGAACGAAAATCAAACGAATCGGAGAAGATCAGAACAAACGGAAGCCTAGTGTCTACCCAGTCCTCACAGGTCAATTCTAAGGTCAACAAGACGAAACCTTTGCTCTGATACCATAATTGTAACACCCCAACCCGGCAAGGGTAGAAGTGTCACATTCTGGTGTCATATCAGAACTTACAAATAAATTTTACAAGCGGAAGCATTATAAAATAAATTACCAAGTCATATAACGGATGACTTACAAAGAAAATACAAAATCCAATATGTCTAAAATAAAATGAAATCCCAAACAATAGCCCATCAAAATAAATCCAAGATAGTAAGGTATCTAGGGTCAGTCCACTCACATAATCCAACTCTCAGCCCAATCAAGCCCATCTTCCAACCTAAAACCTGCCGCAGGAAAAGAAATGCGGCTGAGCTTAAAAAGCCCAGTGAACAGATATAACAAAACGAAAGCTAAACAAAATCAAAGATACAAATGAAATAAGGAAACTGATAACAAGGTCGCAACGAAATGAGAACAATGAGTCAATGAGGATCCTGCAGAAACACAATTATACAGATATCCAGAAAGAACAGATAACAAAGGAGAACAAAGCAAGTAACGCATCCAGAACATACATATAATCACATATAAGCAAACAGACATACAAGCACCGAAACCAAATCAAGCATAACAGACGTCGCATCCACTCAACATAAGAATGGCATGCAATCAAATCAGGAAATCAGAATATAAATAAGCCCAATGGAAAACTAAAAGCAAGCGGAAGCAATTAATTAAGAAGTGAGCATGGCAGTCAGGCAAGACAAATAACCCACAATTTATAACATCACAGTATCATAACAGATATATAAGCGTGACAGGTCAACAAGTAGGAATAAGAACATCAACAGATAATCAATAGCCCATGAACACAATTAAACGAAGGGATCCATGATAAACAGATAAATCAACCGATTACACTCAAACATGATTACCAGGCCAATCAAGGTTCACATGACAGTAAGATAACATACATTCAGATGACAACAGTTAAATCATATAATCTCATACTAGTCATATCGTAGCAGGATAAACAGTAATCACATAGACATGTAATAACATAATCAGATTCAATAATCATATCTTAACCCGGTACGTGAATGGAAATGTAGTAGGATGAGTCACATAAGGGTACAAAGTAACGGGCAATCAATACAGAATATGGTGCGTTGGGGTAAACAGACGGTACAATATAGGTATATCAACAGTGTAAGGGTTGTCAGAAATCCATCCCGAGCCAACAATACAATACAATACAATCAATATTGGCATTAGTAGCCCAATATCCAATAGTAGCCATTGTATTCGGAGGGGTGACCTCGGAATACCAGATCAATAGGAGGGGAGGCCTCAGTAACCAATATGGAGTAGCTAGCTCCCAGACTGTGAGGGGGTGTATTGAACACACGCACCACATCACCAATACAATATCAATATCAATCCAATACAATACAAATCTAGGATGCATCCATACGCCCCTGCAGAACAATAGTGGCCATAACAATAACAATGAAGCGCGCATAATCAATACAATATAGGGACGGTGTGGAACATCACTCAACCACACTAGAGTCATGCCATTGGTGCATCAATGACACGGACATGGAACCCCCATGCCTAGTTAATGGCTCGGGTATCAAAATGACAGGTCAGAACAAAAGGTCCAAAGTGTGGCAATATATCAGTCATCATAATCAGAATTCAATATCAATGGTTCCCAATTCAGAGGTTCATAGCAATAGTTCAATATCAAGGTCCAATATCAAAGGTTCAATATCAAGGTTTAATAGCACAGATTCAATAGCGCAGGTCAATATCAAAAGTTCAGTAGCAAAGGTTCAGGAGCAAAGGGTTCAATAACGGAAGTTCGATAATAGTGGTTCAATAATGTAGGGTCAATACAAAGCAAAGATTCAATAGCAATGGTTCAATAGCAATGGTCAATAACAAAGGTCCAATAGCAAAGGATCGATATCAACGGTTCAATATCAATGGGTCAATATCAAAGAGTCAATAGCAAAGAAATATCATAAGCGAACCAATTTCAAGGGATTAGAAAGTTAGGAAAATCCCTACTGAAAAGGGATAGAATATCTGTAGCTTAGCAAATGAAAGCGAATGGAAAAGTGAGCACGGAGAAATATCGTCACGCCTTCTTCAACGAATCTACACGAATTAATGATCGGCTTATTATTAATAACTTATTTTAAATCAGATTACTCGTTTTAGTCGACTTTCCATTTTTGTAACTTTTCATAATTAGTATCTTAGTGGCTTTCCGATTAAGCAAGATTTGTCATTTATATTCAAAGTTGACATTTAGTTAAGTTTAAGTATTCAAAATGACAATTATATATGAATTAGGGTTCATTTATCGCAATTTATAAAAGTCTAGGGTTTAAATGTCAAAAATCAAAGTTCTAACTTTATCATTTAAAACACAATTTAAAGTTTTCATATTAAGACTTCATGCATGCAATCTTCCCTTCGTATAGTCCTAATATGAAAATATAGCCGAAGTCGTTTCGCAACCTATATTACTTGCTCTCATTACACAATCGATTTGGTACTTAAAAAGGGTGCGTTTTACTTATGAGAAAGGGGTCAAAATATGGCTACTAAACACGATTCAACGTGGTCACCAAAGCACGACTCCACAATACAACCCAACCCGACACCAGGTTGCTTTGTTCCACGACACGACCATAGACATGACGAAAGCATACAAACGACATACACACAACACGAGTCCAAAACAGATTGCGTACATTCACCACAATCAACTCTCCAACTTAACTAAACTATACTTGACCCCATGATTTTATGTGATATAGCACCTGTTGGAAGGACACTAAACGCACACACAATGAGACAACCTTTAGACGAAATATAAGGAATATCAAAACAGGTTTATGCATGGTTTGAATTACATGTTTTCAAGTGACCAATCATAGCTTGATACAAAAATTACACAACGTGACTAATGCATGCAAAGGAGGTCAAATAGATTCAAAATCTTAGGGAATGATATAAAACAGATTCAAGACCAAATTTCATGCACCCTTTATTATTTATTTTTTACTTGACATACATATGTACGTATCATGAATTTTATGTAACAAACTATTTACTCTTTTGACATATTATTAGGTGATATTTAATTGCATTAAAATCATGCGCTTGGAGAAGCATAGATCACGACCCCAACTCAGGAAACAAAAGGAGAAAGCGAGGGGCTGATTTACCTTTGAGACGTTCAAAGGAAAGGAAGAAAATAAGGCTGGAACGAAGCAAACCAAGCACCCTCTTTGCCTAGCCAACACTCACGACAGCAGCACCCCCCCAAACCAACGATACAACCAAGCAGACCTTGAACCCATCATGCGTTTTCAGCCTTGTACACGAAGCCTACGACCTTCTTCCTTGAATTTCCTCTTGGCGAAAAAATGGAAATGGGAAAAAAAAATGCTGTCACTTGTAATGTATTAGGGTTTTGGATGTGACTTTTTGGAATTGGTAAAAGATAAGTAACAATTAAATGGGAGTATTTTAAGGGTAAGGCGTGAACATTTACTGAAATTGGGGAGGGGGGCGTGAATTTAGGGAACCAAATCAATGATATTTAATTTACCATGATTACATATGTTCTAGTTACATTCAAATGTTTTGTTAACTTGTACAGGAAATTAGTTCCATATAACTTACAATGTGTTATAATTATTTGTAGACATAAGTGTAAGTTGGTCATTAATATCTTGCATAAATCATTTATAAGTTAAGTGTTAAACGTAGTTAACGAGCTTGACGTGTTTTAAGAATTTCACAAATATTAGCTTGAGGGGCAAAATGGTCATTTAAGACGTTTACGATTTTTAGGGTTTTACAGTTTTTGTAAACAATTCACTTGTTCAGGTAAAATCAACATTTAGTTTAAGTAAAAACGAGCATGTATTCTTGATTCAAAAATTTGATTCGCTCCCAGACAGTCAAGTTTTATCACGCAAGCTAGCCACTTGTGAATGGCTAACCGTAACAAACTTCAAACAGTCTGAAACCAAATGCAATGAAGATCAGGAGAGTATAGTGTTTCCCCAGGTCGTTATGTCCCAACGAGTGCATGCGATGAATCACCAAACGAATAGTGATCGGGAGGATTTGAATGGAAAAGAGATTTGATTGATTATAACTAAAGAAAAGTAAATAAATTACAAGGGCTTAAATGCAAATTAAAGAAAATTAAAAGATAAAATATATTAAATAAACGCTATCACTATTTGCAAAATGATGTTTTGATTTTTCTTTTATAAAATTTAAATTAAAACTACGTAATGCATAAAAGAAAATGTGAAACTGAAACAATATTAATCCTAAAAATATGAAAATGACATTTTTACAAACCTAATGATAAAATAAAATTTTAAGAAAAAGAAAATTATTTTTAAAACTATTTATCTAATTATTATTAATTAAAAACTATTTTTACTTATTTAATAATAACCTAAAATACAAGAAAATATGAAATAAAGCTAGAAAAATGAAATTATGACTTAGAAAAATCTAAAATAACTAAAGAGACTTTTCAAAACTAATTTTATATTTTTCTGATTATTTTTGTATTTTCTATGAATTAAAAACTATTTAAAACTACTTAAATTACTAAAATACAAATTTAACTAAGAAAAATCTGGAAAATATTTTTTAACTTTTATATTTATCTTATCCTAGGAAAAATGAAAACTTATTTTTTTGAAGTTTTTCTGATTTAATTGTATTAAAAGCTAATTAAAATGACCTAAAAACTGTTTTAAATTAAGAAAAATAGCAAACAGACCTAGAAAAATCTGAAAAATTCAGGAAAAGTCTAAATTAATATTATGAATCTAAGAAAAATATAAAAACAGTGGCTTGTGTGTAAGGAAATGAAACTGCAATGCAAAGTGCTTAAGAATAAGCACTTGTATTAAGCAATTGAAAACCAAAGACCACCAAAGTGTCACAGAAGCTATAATAAGCTATAACTACCCAAATGCAACTTGTTACAACTATCCTAAACCACTGAAATACAAATTACAAAGATATGATGATTTGAGCTTGAATGCTAAAAGCAGTTTCCAACCACCACTTTGCAGCCTAAGAATAAGCCACCCAATAAGTCGGAAATCAAAAAGAAGTTGGATCCTACACTGCACGGCTAGCTATCTATAAACCAAAACCAGACTTGGACAGCTCTTATGAGCTTGTGACAAGCTCGAAGAATCGAGAAAACTCAAGATTCATCGAGTTTGTGAACAGGGCAGATAAGCCCAACTTGACAAGCTGATTTGGAGCTTGTAGAAAATTTCTAAAATTCAATAAAAATCATAATAAGTAACTAGACCAGCTAAACTAGAAAAACCCCAAGTTTCACTTGATTTGGCCCAAAACTGAACCCATGAAAAATCACTCAAGATGGGCTCAAACTGACTTTTTCAATATTTTGACTTTTGAGCAGATTTGATATGTTGACTTTTATGAGCTTTGAGACCAATTTGTGGACTGATCTTGATGTTAAATGATGAAATGAAGCTAATGAAAGCTATACCTATGATTTCTAAACACAAAACAAGTTTTTGATTTTTAAAAATCCTAACAGTTAAGTACTTAAGACAGATCCTAGATCATTTTGACTTTGGGTGAGTTTTGATGACAAGTTATGGCTAGAATGATTCTAATGACCTATATTGAGACTGAGTATGCAATTGTCAAGTGCAAACCAATGCTCAATCTCCACTAATCCTACTGATCCAAACACCACTGTCAAAGCTAAAATGCAATATAAACTGAGCTACCTACTGAATTAGCTTGTGCAGACAGTTAAACTGAGTCTAATGACCTAATAACAACTAATTAAACAGTTCTAAGCTATTTATGACCACATATACACATACAAGCATAATATGCAAACTGAATTGAAAATGGAAAGTGAAATACAGACTCACAGATGCCCAGCTTATTTTGCAGCTTATACCAAACCCAAACTATACTATTCTATACCAAACCAACCCATTCCAAGCTCTGCAACAACCAATGTCATCACTAAACCCATATTGAGCTTCACAGTTGACTTTCGTTGACTGTTTTGAAATTTTGAATTACAAACCATGGAACTTCACCAATTCTCTTCATTAACCAAAAACAAGCTTAAACAAACAATTTCAAACACTCTCATCAAACTAAAACTGTAATTTGATAAGAATGGTTTTTGGCGGGAAAAATTAGAACAATCATAAAACTGGAAATTACTTGCTAAAACTGATGAATTGATACATAATTTACTTGTTCATTACATAAAAACTTGAAACCCAGTTAAAAGATTACATTAAAAATTAAAACGATTACACATGAATTTAAGTAATTGGTCTAAAAACAGTGACAACCCATTTCTGTGTCTTCTTTCTTCATTTATAAGCTTCATTAGGGTTTCTCTTCTCAATCCTAGCCATTGATTTTGTTCTTTTGATCTCCACCCTTGATTCCTTAAATTGGCGCCAAAATTATATATCCAGTTGGGATAGGTTGAGTGCAAAGGGGAAAGGTAAGCATTAAATGCTTCTTGTTGTTTGGTGTTGGTGGAGTGATAAGGTGGTGATAAGTGAGCTGGAGGTGAGGGATGAGGTGAGTGGGTTGCAGAGAGCAGGTGGGAAGGAGAGGAAAAAAGGAGGGAAACAGGTGTTTGTTTGACTGGTGGGTTGATTGATCCCGAACCGTCAAGCTATCTCACACAAGCTAGCCACTTGTGAATGGCTAACCGTAATAAACTTAAAACTGCTCAGAAACCAAATGCAATTAAGATCAGAGGAATTTAGTGGATTCCCGGGTCGTTAAGTCCCACGGAGACTGAATGGTGTTTAACACAGACAGATGTCGAATAATCACTAAGGATAGTGATCAGTAAGGATTTTGAGATATTTATACCTAAAGAAAAGATTTGTAAATTACAGGGGCTTAAATGCAAATTAAAGAAAATTAAAAGTTAAAATATATTAAATAAACGCTATCACTATATTTAAAATCGATGAACGTTAAAACCTAAAACGACGTTTAAATAAAATTACAACGTATAAAATAAAACGTGAGTTTTAAGAAATAAAAGGCCTACAAATATAAAAATGACATTTTACAATCCTAATAATAAAAGAAAATTATTATAAAAAGAAAATTATTTTAAAACTATTTATTTAATTATTATTAATTAAAACTATTTATTAAGTATTTAAAATGCACTAAAATATAAGAAAATACAAAATTAACCTAGAAAAATGAAATTATAACTTAGAAAAATCTAAAATATGATAAAAGTTATTTTAAAACTGAAAATATATTTTTTACACTTTATGTATTTATTATTATTAATTTAATATTATTTAAAACTAATTAAAATGCTAGAAAATACTAATTAAACCAAGAAAATTATGGAAAAATATTTTTTTGGCTTTTTATATTTATCTTAATCTAGGAAAATTGAAAACATATTTTTTAAACTTTTTACGATTTATTTGTATTAAAAGCTATTTAAAAGGATTAAAACTGTTTTAAATAAGGAAAATACTAAATAGTGATGGAAAAATCTGAAAAATTCAGGAAAATACTAAAATATTATTCTAAGTCTAAGAAAAATATAAAAACATATGCTTATGTGTGAGAATATGAGGCTGCAGTGAAACTGCTTATTAATAAGCACTTCAAAATAAGCCAAAGAACACAAATGAGCACCAAATTATTACAGAAGCTAGATCATGTTATAACTACTTAATACTAACCTATTCCAACCATACTAAACCTCTGAAAAGTAGTTTAAGCTAAGAATTAAGCAAAGCAAAACCAGATTTATTTCAGAAATGGGACAACATTATGGCTGATCTAGGAGTGGGGTCCACAGAGCTTAAGCTCAAAAGCTTGGCTGAAATAGATAGTCAGCTGGGTGGTGAATGCTATGGAACCAAGAACCACCACTGGGGTCCACTGATGTGGCCTGTGGGACCCACCAAAGTGGTGGTGATGCCCACTGTTGTGGTGGTGCAGGGCTGCACAGAACATGTTTTTGAGAAGGGGTTCAAAAGAAAGCTAAGAATAAGCAGTTAATAAGCTAGGAAGATACAAGCTAGTATTTTTCTAATTTAGTTAAGCAACTAAATATTGATATCCCAAAAGCTTAAAGGCTAAATCTTAGTAAATAACACACTTAAATTCTAAAGTTTATTCAAAACCGAATTTAGAAAAATTTGACTTTTAAATTATGAACTATGTTGACTTTTATGAACTTAGGATTGATTTTACTCACTAATTATGTTATAATAAGCTATGATAGGATTGATTTAAGCTAGAGTACTAAGTTATAAGCTAATATGATGAATTTAAGTAATCTCATTCCTAACAATTGAACTGTTTAAGTAAATTTAAAGGAGATTTTGACTTTTTATAAATTGAACACTGGTTTTATTGGTTTGAGTGATCTATTAGGAACTAATGTAACTCAGATTAACAACAAGTAACAACTTAACAAGCCTCTAGCATACTTAACTCAAAGAATCCAAACACTCTTTAATAAGGCTGTTTAGAAGCTTTGAGTACTTAAACAAACTTTTAAACCAAGAAATCTATCTATTAACTTGTAATAACTATATTCAAACATGATTAAGCTAAATTTAACAGGAATTAAACACATATTCTAGAAAATGCAAATTGCAAATAAATGGCTTACAAATTGAGTTTAGGCACAAAACAGAGAAATGATGATCAATACTACTTCCTATAGCTTTCCACAAAGCTCTATACCCAAAAGCAATCCATATCTTACCACCTTGACTTCATTCACCATTTTCCTTTGATTTTAATTTTCACTACTTTATTGGAATTTTGGAAATTTTTGAGTTTTGAGTCTACACTAAGTTATTAAGGTTCTAATAGCTTAGAAAAGCTTAATAAGAGCTTATTTGATCTTTTTGGTCCTTAGTAACAAATAATAACAACACTTAAGTATTTTGAGAATTTAGACAATGAAATATTCATAAACCTGGATTTGTATCTAAAACCGAAATTGAAACTGTAAGTAGAGTTTTATTACACCGAAATGATTAAAAGTCTTTAAAAACTTAAACATACACTGGAGAACTTAAAAAGCTTAAAACGACATAAGTAAAAATAAAATTACACTACTTGCCCTTTTACACTGCTTCTTTCTTCTTATTTATTGACTTCTTAGCATCCTTGTCGACCTCTGAAGCTTTCCCACTTGATTGCACCTTTGAATTCATCATAACCGTCCACTTGGAAATTTGGCGGGAAAAGTCTTTGAGTGGGTAGCAACATTAATTGAGGATATGGGTTGGTATGCAAGGTGGAAAGGTTGAGGGTGATAGGTAGTTTTACAGCTGGGGTTGATGAGGTGGTGAAACAGGTGAGGTGGAAGCCAAGGATTGGTAACAGGTGTGGGATGAAGGAGATGAATAGTGCTAGGCGGGTTTTATTTTTAAAACACTGGGTCGGGTTGGATATTGGGCCTGGGCTTGGCTGGGTTTATTGGATTTGGGTTTAACAAAAGGTCCGTTTGGTTTAGTATTAATAACAAGGACCAAGTTTGTAATTTCTGAAAAATTGAAGGACCAAAATGCCACAATACCAAAGTTATCACAAGGACCTATATTGCCAAGTATGAATAATACAAGGACCACTTTTGATTATTTTCCATTTTTAATAAATCCAAGGCCTTTTATGTCATTTTTGAAACTTAAGGGACCAAACATGTAATTTTACAAAAGTTCACTATAAGGACCAATTTTTTCATTTATGAATAGCACAAGGTTTATTTTTGATAAATTTCCATTTTTAAATTTACCAAGGACTATTTTTGACATTTTTCAAAGTTTAGGGACTAAAGTTGTCATTTTGTAAATTTTAAACTTTAAAGGGTTTATTTTGAAAACTTTTGAATCCCATGGACCTTAAATGACATTTTACAAGTTTTTGAATTACCAGGGACTAATTTTGACAACTTTTGTAACTTGGGGACTAAAGCGCCAATTATGCAAACTTGATACGTTTTCATCCGATTTTGGTATTTTTGCATTTAAAACACATAAAACACTTGTTTGTGATATTTCCATCATTTTGATGCATTTCGAGTGTTTTCGGATGTTTTGGCATTCTAAATAAGACAAAATGATGAGATTTAGACACTCATCATGGGTTGGTGGGTAATATTAAAGGAAGGGGGTCAAATGGAGGGGTCACAGGGGCTTATGGCGAGGGTGCAATGGGTTATGACAAGGTCCAAGGTGTTTAGGCTTAATAATCATAAGGACCTTTTTTGCAATTTCTGAAAGTACAAGGACCAAAGCTGCCAAATTTCCAAAGTTGTTTCAAGGGACCAAAACTGACAAGCTTCAATAGTACAAGGACCAAAATAGACATTTTCAAAATTCCAAGGACTATTTTTGCCAATTTTGAAACTTGAAGGACCAAACTTGTAATTTCTCAAAACTTTTGATATTTTTCACCAAAGGACTAATTTTGACAACTTATGATTTTAAAAGGACCTTTGGTGATTTTTCTTTGAAATTAAGTGCTCGGGGACTATTTCGACAACTTTTGAAACTTGGGGACCTGAACCGCCAATTATGCAAACTTAGCTCATTTTTCATCCGATTTTAAACATTTTGCATCCGAGACATATAAAATGCAATTTTGAGATATTTTCAGATTTTGATGCATTTCGAGCATTTTAAGTGTTTTTTGATTCAGATTGACCAAAAATGATGAGTATTTACACACTCATCAATCCCCACACTAAATTATTGCTAGTCCTAGCAATCTTTTGAGAAAAACTTAATGGATTTGAATCTCTTTACCAAAAGCTATTACTCGGAGTAGCCAAATGTTTTAGTTCAAGTAAGAACTATGATACACCGATAACCATGTGATTTTGAGCAAACCACCGCCTTCCAACGGATTTGATTTGTCTTTACCGTAAGCCGTTTGCTATGGACTAGCCAACTCTTAGATAAATTATCAATATTATCTTTGGTGAGTGATTACCAATTATGGTTTTTCCATCGCCTTTACCACAAGCCATAAACTTGCGGGCTAGCCAACTCTTCACTTTTAAGGATATGGTGGTGAATACCATACAATTTTGGGAAAATTGCAAGCCGTCAACGGATTTGAGATATCTTTACCAAGAGCCGTTTGCTCTGGATTAGCCAATCCTTTTGTTTATTAGACATGGCGGATCGATAACCATAAGTCGAGTAAGTGCCAAACACTTGCTCCAAAAAAATTTTGGCCAAAATGGGGAATTGGGCGGTATAATTACATGATAAAATTCGTGAGAATTCCCCACACTTAGAAATGAATATTGCCCTGAATATTCAAAGCACCGTGGTTATGCGAAACCGAGAACGTAAAGGGACATACTACGGCCATTATTTTGAAAGGTTTTTTTTTTTTTTTTTTTTTTGAAACTTATATACAACAATGGGGCAACTCCCCACACTAGGTGGTACACACGGGTGAAAACCCATGTTTAACTATTGTTTTTGATTACCGAGTCGCTAGCTTGACTCGACCCCAATTCATTGGTTCATGGGAAGCAAAGTGGAAGAAACAATCTTCATGGACTTTCATTCAAGATGTTTGTATAAACATTTGAAGCACGTGAAAGTTCCACACCGATGAGATATACATAGAACCGGCTCAAAATGATAAATGAAAATGCTCGGTCAAAGATAGTGTCCTCATTCCGAAGGAGTGAAGATGAAGAGAAATCATAAGATATTTGAGGAAAGGAAGAAAGATTTTGATAACAATCAAGATCCATTCTTCATCCTCAAATGTAGACATATCGGGAGGAAGGGTGAGGGTAGTATCATCAATAAGCAAACTCGTATGATAGAGTACACCTTCCTCCGAGCCAATATCATCCTCAAGATCAAAATAGAAATGATCATGTTCCGGAGGAGATATGTCATG
This sequence comes from Chrysanthemum lavandulifolium, assembly GCA_022545495.1. Lineage (NCBI taxonomy): Eukaryota > Viridiplantae > Streptophyta > Magnoliopsida > Asterales > Asteraceae > Chrysanthemum > Chrysanthemum lavandulifolium. The sequence goes on from CM040243.1 coordinate 124,722,663, forward strand.
AGAGAGTTCACCGGAGAACTCTTCATGAAGAGAATCATTCACATGAAGTGAATTTGTGAACTCTTGTTCCAATGTGGGCTCATCACTATCCTCGGTCTGAGTATCAAAGAGTGGATTCTCAGAAATTAAAGTGAATTCAGTCGAATTCAAATAGAGGATTAGTGAAGGTTGTTTTGAATGCTTCAGAACAAAGTGATCAATATTCTCTATTGAATTTGTTGGGATAAGAAGTGAGTGAGCGATCATTATAAGGGAGACTTTCGTCTCTCCCGGATCGGCTTGAAATCAAAGAGAACATCGTTGCTTCGATGAAAGTGGATTGATGTGAGTGAGTTCATCGGTGAACTCCTCAAGAAGATGATCGACGATCGTTGTGGAAGTGATGCCTCAACATACCGATGTCTCCATATGATGCACAATCTTCGCTACAATTGGAGAAAGTTTCAAAATGATCTTTTGAACACTCAAGAGGGAAGAGAATCACACATATGATCGAAGTTCCTGTGACTCTCTCGGGATTGGGACAAGGTTCTCAACACTAGACTTTATGAATTCGTCCGATTCCTTTTCGTGAACAGTGTCAAGATGCTCGTCCCCATGTTCGGAGAGTGAGTGGGAGCTTGGTGTGATAGCGATTGTTTGAGATGGAATCTCAAGCTGCGGGATATCAACCGATCGAGGAGTTGAGAAATAATATTAAAAGGATAAAACTCTCCTCGTCATCATCATATAGAGTGCCTTAAGAAATTGGGAACGCCTTAGAGCCGCTTGCTCTAGGACTAATAATTCTTCCCTAGATTTGCGGGCCTCTCGTTCTTGACTAGCAATTCTCCCATGGTTTTCACTACTCACTTGATTCTTAAAGTTACTAATCATATCATCAAGTGTTTTCATTGCGGTTTCAAAATTTTGGGAGATTTCTTGAGACAACGGCTCGGTGGAGTTTGAACCGTATGGTCTTGTGGAGGTTGGAAATTGTCAAACACGTGAGAGTCATGATTGTTACAAGGAAATGGATTCCTATTTGACAATCGAATCGAAATGGGGACCTCCACAGTTCTCAACATAGAAGCTGTTGAGTGCTGACCAGTGAATTATATGGATATTGGTCATAACCAAAGTTACGAACATCACCGGAAAGTCGTTCATAGACAAACGTGTTTCGGATTGACACTCAAATCCTTGGTGAGGACCTCCAAAAATTCACGAGAGTTATGTTGATTATCCAAGATAAGTCGGGTTGTGGTGGGTAATTGGAAAAGTTTGAGGGTCGTTAAATGAGTTCGGATTAGGATCATAATCAAATGAATTCCTCGAACCACAAAACAAACAACTCCGTTATGAATATCATTACCACATTGTACACACGTACACCAACGATGTGGTGAACCAAAAGAGGCTCACCACAACCGACACAAGAAATAAACGATTTCATTTGAGAGTAATGAGAAGGAATCGGTTCATTCAAAGAATCAACAAAACCAACATGGTGATCCGAATGACTATCAAGTCTCGAAGAACATTTTGAAAAATCCGGAGGTGGGACAAGTGGTATGCTCTGAGAGCTAGCAATTTCCACCACTTCCGTTATGGTCTCTGGTTCTGGTTCTTGAGAAACGTGAAGATTAGGCAAGTCATTCTTGCTAGTCACCGGTCTAAATTTTGCATGATTGCTTTTAACCGTAAATCGTGAAAGTTTAGGATCAATTTTAGACGGCTTAGGAGCAATTGAGGGGTTAGATCTTTGGATAACCGTAGGTTGGACGATTAACACCTCCATTATCGAGGAAGTACCGGTCCTTTGTCACCCCGGTTTCTCGTTCCATTTCCCTCACGTTAATTAATGGATCATCACGAACAACACAATTCTTGACATTTGTGATGAAGTATGAAATTTTTCAAATTAGTCCCGAATTCATCGAGTCGAGAGATTCCATGAGAAGAAGTTAGAATCAAATGGATAGAGGGTAAAGGGATAAAGAATCAAAAGGGTAAGAGGGTAAAGAGGAATATTTTGGTATTTTGAAAAACATGTTGTAAAATAAGAAAGAAAATCTTTTGGTTTTTTATTTTTAAGATGTTTTGGATTTTATAAGAAAATATAAATACATATAGATGGTATGAACAAGGAGTGAATATTCAAATCACTAATACGCTAAGCGGAAGATAATTAGCACGACTCCCGGCGTGACACCAAAATTTGATTCGCTCCCAGACGGTCAAGTTTTATCACGCAAGCTAGCCACTTGTGAATGGCTAACCGTAACAAAATTCAAACGATGCGGAACCAAATGCAATGAAGATCGGGAGAGTATAGTGTTTCCCGGTCGTTATGTCCCAGCGAGCTGTGCGATGAATCACCAAACGAATAGTGATCGAGAGGATTTGAATGGAAAAGAGATTTGATTGATTATAACTAAAGAAAAAGTAAATAAATTACAAGGGCTTAAATGCAAATTAAAGAAAATTAAAAAGATAAAATATATTAAATAAACGCTATCACTATTTGCAAAATGATGTTTTGATTTTTTCTTTTATAAAATTTAAATTAAAAACTACGTAGCGTACAAAAGAAAATGTGAAACTGAAACAATATTAATCCTAAAAATATGAAAATGACATTTTTACAAACCTAATGATAAAAGAAAATTTTAAGAAAAAGAAAATTATTTTTAAAACTATTTATCTAATTATTATTAATTAAAAACTATTTTTACTTATTTAATAATAACCTAAAATACAAGAAAATATGAAATAAAGCTAGAAAAATGAAATTATGACTTAGAAAAATCTAAAATAACTAAAGAGACTTTTCAAAACTAATTTTATATTTTTCTGATTATTTTTGTATTTTCTATGAATTAAAAACTATTTAAAACTACTTAAATTACTAAAAATACAAATTTAACTAAGAAAAATCTGGAAAAATATTTTTTTAACTTTTTATATTTATCTTATCCTAGGAAAAATGAAAACTTATTTTTTTGAAGTTTTTCTGATTTAATTGTATTAAAAGCTAATTAAAATGACCTAAAACTGCATTTTAAATTAAGAAAATAGCAAAGAGACCTAGAAAAATCGAAAAATTAGGAAAAGTCTAAATTAATATTATGAATCTAAGAAAATATAAAAACAAGTGGCTTGTGTGTAAGGAAATGAAGCGCAATGCAAAGTGCTTAAGAATAAGCACTCATGTTAAGCAATTGAAACCAAAGACCACCAAAGTGTCACGAAGCTATAATAAGCTATAACTACCCAAATGCAACTTGTTACAACTATCCTAAACCACTGAAATACAAATTACAAAGATATGATGATTTGAGCTTGAATGCTAAAAGCAGTTTCCAACCACCACTTTGCAGCCTAAGAATAAGCCACCCAATAAGCTGGAAATCAAAAAACAGAAGTTGGATCCTACACCAGACCTGGCTAGCTATCTATAAACCAAAAACCAGACTTGGACAAGCTCTTATGAGCTTGTGACAAGCTCTGCAAGAAACTGAGAAAACTCAGTATTCACTGAGTTTGTGAACAGGGCAGATAAGCCCAACTTGACAAGCTGATTTGGAGCTTGTAGAAAATTTCTAAAATTCAATAAAAATCATAATAAGTAACTAGACCATTAAACTAGAAAAACCCCAAGTTTCACTTGATTTGGCCCAAAAGCGAACCCATGAAAAATCACTCAAGATGGGCTCAAACCGACTTTTTCAATATTTTGACTTTTGAGCGATTTGATATGTTGACTTTTATGAGCTTTGAGACCAATTTGTGGGTGATCTTGATGTTAAATGATGAAATGAAGCTAATGAAAGCTATACCTATGATTTCTAAACACAAAACAAGTTTTGATTTTAAAAATCCTAACGATTAAGTACTTAAGATGATCCTAGATCATTTTGACTTTGGGTGAGTTTTGATGACAAGTTATGGCTAGAATGATTCTAATGACCTATATTGAGGCGAGTATGCAGCTGTCAAGTGCAAACCAATGCTCAATCTCCACTAATCCTCTTGATCCAAACACCATTGTCAAAGCTAAAATGCAATATAAAATGAGCTACCTCTTGAATTAGCTTGTGCAGACACTTAAACCGAGTCTAATGACCTAATAACAACTAATTAAGCAGTTCTAAGCTATTTATGACCACATATACACATACAAGCATAATATGCAAACCGAATTGAAAATGGAAAGTGAAATCTGACTCATGGATGCCCGATTATTTTGCAAACTTATACCAAACCCAAACTATACTATTCTATACCAAACCAACCCATTCCAAGCTCGAACAACCAATGTCATCACTAAACCCATATTGAGCTTCACAGTTGACTTTCGTTGTTGTTTTGAAATTTTGAATTACAAACCATGGAACTTCACCAATTCTCTTCATTAACCAAAAACAAGCTTAAACAAACAATTTCAAACACACTCATCAAACTAAAGCGTAATTTGATAAGAATGGTTTTGGCGGGAAAAATTAGAACAATCATAAAGCTGGAAATTACTTGCTAAAACTGATGAATTGATACATAATTTACTTGTTCATTACATAAAAACTTGAAACCCAGTTAAAAGATTACATTAAAAATTAAAACGATTACACAAGAATTTAAGTAATTGGTCTAAAAACAGTGACAACCCATTTCTGTGTCTTCTTTCTTCATTTATAAGCTTCATTAGGGTTTCTCTTCTCAATCCTAGCCATTGATTTTGTTCTTTTGATCTCCACCCTTGATTCCTTAAATTGGCGCCAAAATTATATATCCAGTTGGGATAGGTTGAGTGCAAAGAGGGGAAAGGTAAGCATTAAATGCTTCTTGTTGTTTGGTGTTGGTGGAGTGATAAGGTGGTGATAAGTGAGCTGGAGGTGAGGGATGAGGTGAGTGGGTTGCAGAGAGCAGGTGGGAAGGAGAGGAAAAAAGGAGGGAAACAGGTGTTTGTTTGACTGGTGGGTTGACTGGGTAATATTAAAAGGAAGGAGGGTCAAATGGAGGGGGTCACAAGGGGCTTATGGCAGGGGTCACAATGGGTTATGACAAGGTCCAAGGTGTTTAGGCTTAATAATCATAAGGACCTTATTTGCAATTTCTGAAAGTACAAGGACCAAAGCTGCCAAATTTCCAAAGTTGTTTCAAGGGACCAAAACTGACAAGCTTCAATAGTACAAGGACCAAAATAGACATTTTCAAAATTCCAAGGACTATTTTTGCCAATTTTGAAACTTGAAGGACCAAACTTGTAATTTCTCAAAACTTTTGATATTTTTCACCAAAGGACTAATTTTGACAACTTATGAGTTTAAAAGGACCTTTGGTGATTTTTCTTTGAAATTAAGTGCTCAGGACTATTTCGACAACTTTTTGAAACTTGGGGGCTGGCGCCAATTATGCAAACTTAGCTCATTTTCATCGATTTTAAACATTTTGCATCGAAACATATAAAATGCAATTTTGAGATATTTTCGATATTTTGATGCATTCGAGCATTTTTAAGTGTTTTGCTTGATTGATTGACCAAAATGATGAGTATTTACACACTCATCAATTATCCTCCAAAACGATTATGAAAACAAGTAAGCGGGGCTATGAAACTCACCATCATTCTTCCCAAATTCACTTGATATAAGTTAAGGTTGATTTGAAAACATCAACAATGGATTGATCATCAACTGTTTGATATATATTAATTTGTTATCCTCATGTGCCAGTTTAAGAGTTATTTACTTGATCTAATCAAATTTGCTCAAAAACCATCTAACTAACATGTTTGATTGTTTGCCGGTGTCTGAGTTGCGCTTGCACTATCAAAATCATTCGTTATTATTTAGTCCGATTAGTATAGATTAGAAAAAATGTAAGATTTGGTACACAAACTTAAAGTGGGTGTAATAGTGTAAACACAAACAAACAATCCAAACATTCTACCAACTCAGTATATATTGAATCAGCATACACTGCCAAACACCTAGTTCATACAAGCAGAGTTACACGTCATCCAAACACTCCTTACAAGATGAAGATCTTAATGAACAAGAGCTTGTACACGTGTCAGCAAATGTAGCTTTGAAGAGTTGGAAGTTTAGTTAAGTTAGTTATTAGATTTTTTTGGATAGTTTCAGTTTTCCCGCCAAGTTCATGTATTTAAATACTTGATGTACCATCATTGTAGTTTTAACAAATCATTGATAGAATTCCTATGTCCAAAATATATCTCTGTTTCTCAATATGGTATCAAAACTATCACCACAACAAACTATGGTGAGAAGTTGATTCAGGTGACTGTAACTAACTTTTTCAACTATGACACACTTTCCCGCGAAAATCTTCAAACACAACCACCAATTATTCAACCACAACCACTACTTCTGCAATCAAAACCTGTTAGGTCACCATGTTGTAACACAAGCATCAATATGTTAGAAATATAGATAAGAAAGATCGGATGAACACTTTACACACACATGTTAATATGAAATAGAAAGGATAAGCATAAGTGTAATATAAAAGTGAACAACCAACTCCCATATGTGAGTTTACAAGATTATTTATAGGGGAAGGAACTAGGGCAACACACTAGTTCCCTTCCTTTTCTTATTGGGCTTGAGCCAAGGCTTATGGGCTTTCTACATAAGCCTTGCCATTAATACTAACTTAAACGCCTAATTAAGCTAACTATTACACATAGATTACTAACACTTGAGAAGTAGTTTAGGAGTGATTCCAACAATCTCCCCTAAGTGTTAGAAATTGATGTCTTCTGTAATACTGAACAGTTGTTGGTGCAGATGTAATAGTAGCTTTGACGTCTTCTGACATTCTTCTTTCTTGTGAGAAGAAGTGTCTTGATTCCAACAATCTCCCCAGTGTAGGGATCTTGTTTCTTTTGAAGTATTCTGCTTTGACGTCTTTGATTTCTTTGTTCTTTAATTCTTTATTCTTTGTGGTGGTTGTGATAGTATGTTGTTGTGTCTTCTCCAATATGCTCACATGCTCATTTGACAATGAATTCCAGATGTGAAGTAGTTCTCGAGTCTTTATAACTTTGTAGATTCTTTAATTAGATGAAGAATCATTATGACTTTATGTTGCCTTTAATTTTGAGAGAACTTCTTTTGTGATGTTGTTGGTATGAGCATGTGGAGAATCAAGACGATCTCTTCCTCCCGTGAGCATCCATCGTGAGCATCATCGGTACGATCATCGAATACCAATTGATCATTGTAATCTTTTCATAAATAATTGATTACTACAATTGTTCTCTTGATGAATGTCTTGATTCCATTCACCTTGGTCGGGCGAATCACCGTCTCAATCCCATAAGGACAGATTGGCATTACATTGAACAAGTTCAAGTAATGACCACATCTTGAGGACTCGATTCTTGAAAGGAATCTCCTTAGCGGGATTTCCAGCACTTACAAGTTCGAACTTCGAGAGTGTCAACAACATAATGTGAAAACGCATCTCTAATTCTAGCTAAGGCTGTTCCTGAAACCGGATGCCCTCAAGAAGGCTAACACGATATACCAAAGTACATCTACGGTTCAAGTGAGTCACTGAGGTACACCGAAGCATCACCCTACGACTGTAGACCGTTTGAGACACACTAAGCGTAACCCACAAGGAATTATCAAGGTGACCTGCTGTCAGGGCTGTTTGATGTAGACCATGGCAGGAGTTTCCATTCAATCACTGAGGATCACCGTTGTGAACCCCTCATAAATGTTCTCGACAGATTGCTAAGATTTGTGTAGGACTCGATAATGTATCACTTGCGTCCTTATTATTGAACGACAAGTGATGAAATGTAGAGTGTTCCTAAGAGATCTTTTGATGAATCTCGTGGCTCTAGACTAAATAGTGCGCTTTAGTTTTCCTGAGCAGAGACTAGGAGAGGGTCTCCTTCTTCAATACCAACAATCTCTAAGAAAGCGATAGTTTATGTAGGGTTTCTGTGAGAATGAAACAAGCTTACATTGAGAGAAACTTGAGTGGCTAAGAAGGTTTAGTGCATGCGTCCTTTGGGTCCATGATGACTTTAATCTTCAATACCGGTGTCATCTAGTGACAGCTAGTAGCATATGAATTGAACCCGGTGTCTGCCCTAAGTTGAATAATTTGGAGGGCTATTATTTTTACGCTTTTCTTTACATTTCTTTTTAATTCTTCAACTCCTTCTTTCTACGATTCTCATTTTCTCCTTTTTATAATCATACCTAAGGACTTCTAAATTATAACTATTGGTGGTGTCCTTGGGTAGATCCCTTCGGCTCTGGCGGATCATAGGACGGTTATTCCTAACCTTAGTCACCTTATAACTCCATGACTGACCTATGTTGCCATAAAACAATTTTCATAAAAATCTCTAAAAGTGGTTAAGAGTAAGAACATTTTGTACCACTGAAAGAGTTTTATATTTTGCAAAAACACTCCCCCTCCACACGTGCTTAAGTATTTTGACAGAAATTTGCACGGTGAGAGAAGAGCGCGAACTTTTGAATTGATCAACTCAAGATAGACAATTCCCATGAGACACGGTTACATTCTTGACTAGCTCGACTTGAGTTGTAAACACTCCTTGGTGAGGAGGTTTGACCGTCAAGGTTCATGTCTACCAAGAGTTTCTCGAATGGTACATTCTACTAGGACAAGTCCTTTCGAGACACGTTTACATTACTAGCGAACTAGCTTGAAATTATTACCGTCCCGGACAAGTCTTTTCAAGTTACTAACATTTAAGAGCTCGTCAATTCATTGGTTGAGTTTTAAGTACGAGGATTCAATAGCAATTCACCACATATTTCTTATCACATAATTTTTCTCCCCCTAAAAAATGGCATATAAATGTTATTCTTGACGAAAATTTGATATCGAATATGTCCATTTCGAGTTTTGTGGAAAGATTACCACGAAGAATCATTTGTGAACAAAGTTTTAATCAAATACTCCCCCTCAACAAGTGATATTAACTTTTGAGGTTTTGAAAATCATAAGGGGAAGTACTTGTTCTTTTGAGCAAAACTTTGAAAGTGAAAGTTTTGATTAGTTTTACTCAAAATTAAGAAGCTTTCGCTCATTTTATAAGGATTGTGGCACTGAAGTGTACCACAAGGTCCTTTCATTACAAGTACGGGTTGTACACTGTTATGTGTGCACAAGCCATCGTCAATTAAAGATCACACATCCAAAGATTTAATGAAAGAAACAAATTAAGGAGTACCAGGAAGTCCGTCAATAACACCAGGAGTTCTTTCTGGACGTTGGTAGCCAGTTAGAGATATGCTTTGACGTCCACCTACGAAACTCTCAATGTCCTTATTTGATCCCGGCGAAACAACCTTTCATCAATCACGGTAATGATCTTCTTCGCATCCATACTTTCCTAGAATTCCACCTTTCTTGACCCTATGCCTTCATGAATCTCCTTTAACCTATAAGCCATCCCATCCGAACCTTCTTCAAAGTATGATCACGAATTTGTGAAGCTCCTTGCACGCCATAAAGCAATTTCGATGAAGTTCACTACGGTACCCCAAATGGTTTCTTAATGATGGTGTACTGAGGAAGATGGTTGATATCGGGAAGGTATAGTTGTGGTTTGGTGAGATTAACACGTTTCTGGTATGACTCCACGGCAAGTTGAATATCTTTGAAACGTTCTTGGATAACGATGCTTCTGATGAATATTAGTAATGATGTGATGTACTGGAGCTGGATGTTTGTGGAGAATTGTCGCATTCATCCTTGTACCTTGGCAAGGTACATATCTTTAATGTCATTGATCGACAATCTCGGAAATCGGCTTGAAAAGTCATATTCCTATTCGTCTTGGCGTTTACTACTATTTTCTTGTGAATGTGTAGTCCCACTCAAGAAGGGGTAACATGCATTATTGCAATGATCCGTTCCTCCTTGAATACCTCCTTTTTCGATTTAAGTACCGACGACACGTAGTAGATTCTTCGATTACGCCAATGATGAATCCCATACGATTGCATCGAGGTCATACTTTGCCACATTGTCAATAAACATGTGTGAATTCTTCCTCGATGGCTATGTTCTTTGAGTAGATTCTTTGCGGAAAGGAAGGTGAGTGAGGTAGCGTATTTTGTGCTAATATCGCTACCGCATGAGAAGAAATTCAGTCATTGTTGAAGAAATAATGGTAGAGAATCTTTGGTTGATCGAAGTCGGCCAATGGTAGGTAGTGGCTTAGTCCGGTCGGTGTAGTATGGTGCCTTGTCGTCTGGTGAAGTCGATATTTGCTTGAGGTTGAGCCAATCAATGTTGTTGGACATGGCTCGTGCTATGTTGTCGAGATGATATTCGACTTCAATGGCAGCAGAGTCGTCCTAAGCAGTTGGAAAGCGTCGTTCTTGATTCGTTTCAACTCGCTTTCATCATCTTCTTCACCTTGAACTTTTCTGGATAATCTTGATTTTGCTCCATTGTTCTACCATCTCTTGGTTCTTGGCCTTCGATGGCGAGGGGTTGCATCAACAAGCTTTGAAAACCATTCATACTCTTGATTTTCGTCTTCATCTAGCCATGACACAACTGAAGTAGACTTGTTCTTCTTTGGCTTTGATGATGATGCTGGTTGCTTAGAAGAAGAAGGTTGTTGTTGGGGCTCAGGAATCTCTTCATCGTCACCACCAGTGTATTCAAAGTGATCACCAGTTTTCTCCGTTTTTGGTGGTGACTCAGAGTCCTGAGGTTTGTCTGTATCGGGAGGACGCTGAGGAGATCTTCTAGAGGTGGAGGTCCTTTGGGGTGGTGGAGGCATAGATGATGAATCGTCATTTTTCTTCTTACGTTTTACTCGGAATCTTTATCCGCATCATCATCGTCTCTTGGGCGCTTAGCCCTTTCGGTGACGCTTTGCATGAAGTTTTGAGTTGATATTCGGCAATGCCTCAAATAGTTTAGCTTCGTCGAAGTAGCGTTTCGATCATTTAGACATTTGTAGAGCAAGCTTGGAAATCAATTACGCATCGGAGACAACCGAGGCTCAATTGGATTGATTTGGATTGCTACAGAGTAGATTGCATTGTTTGTTGACCAATTGCATGAGATTAGGATAAAGTTGTCGGTGAACATCTCTCTTGTCACTCCGTGGACGGTGTCGAGAAGAAACTTGTGAGTATATTCTCGATCGTCTTTTCCATTTCCCTTGGATATCTCCATTGAGAACGTTGAATTTATTCCTTTCTTCCAAAAACTCGTTTATCACGATCTCAAGTAGATTGATTCTATCCGCAAGTTGATTCGGTTTCTTGTTGACCACGTTTTCTTCCTTACTTTGACGACTTTGAAAATCTTTGTCTTTGCCCGTGATGCCCAAGTATCGGTTGGTTTCTTTACAAATCTGGATGCGAATCTGGTGGTAGCGTCTTTGGATGGTGGTGGTGATGAATGAGAAGATGTGTCAGATGAAGATGAGTCATGAGAAGGCTCTGGCTCATTTGGTGGCTCTGAAGTTTGTTCTTGGTTATGGTCAAGACTATCTAGAAGATAATCATCGGCTTCTTCTTCAACTTTAGCCTGTTCTTCAGCTTTTACTCTGGCCTCTTCTTTAGCTCGAGCTTCCTCTTCAGCTCTTTCCCTATCAGCTTCCTCAATATCTTCATCATAATCCTTTCATCTTTCTCCTTTTACGGTTCCTCAAAGTCGAAGATAAGTTCATCCTCTTCTTTGCTTTGTTCATTCATGGGTGGTGGTACTAGTTCCCTTATCGGGTTGATTAACCGCATCAAGAGCTGGTGTTGTTTGTGAGCCACCACTTGAACCTCCAGGCCACGAGTGCATTCAAGATTAAACTCCTTAGCAACATGTTGTAGCCCGAGATTCTCCGTTTCTTGCAATATTCTTTTCTTCATCCCGTGGCTATTCTTGAGCTTTCTTCCTCTTTCGCTCTTCCTTTGGAGTTTTGCCCTTGTCGGTTGGAGCGAGGAGGTGTTTCTCTTTGTTGTCGTATCGCATGCAGTTTACGAGTAGTGAACCTCTTCATCCGTGTTAGTATCCTCGAGTCCTCGTCCTCTAATTTTGGTGCATGTTGAGGATTAGGAATAGCAACCTTAGATGGAACTTTCCTTTTGAGAGTATGAGTTCTCTTCGGATACTTTCGGGTACTCGATTGCTTCTTGCACTTCCCATGCTTGCCTATCTGGTCTTCTTGACGGAAATAGCGGAAGACTTTTCATCAATGAAGCCAACTTTGCTCGACGCCTCGCTTCTTGATAACGTGTATACGATTGAAGTTTCTTGATATCGCGGTGAGAAGGCGATCGACAATCTGACACCTTGTTTCTTTGTTGTTGAGTCTTTGAATCGACAACATTAAGTGTAGGCTCAAATAGCGGAGTGATGGTTGGGGTCATCAAGTCTCAAGGGAATGTCAAGATTATTCCCGAGTATCCTTTGGATCAATAGCTTTGTGTATCTTATGTAGGGGATCTTGGTGCCATGCTTTTTAAGGTAAGACATCATGTCTTCCCAGATCAGAGTTGCGAAGTCGATATGCATCATGTTGACCATGCCCCAAAATATTTGTAGTTCCATGAGCTTAGGATGCTCATAACCACTATCACGCCCGAACCGATTTGGCAATCAATGATGTATAGAGTTCTCCATGGTCGAGGAATATTCTTTAGACCCACTAAAGAATGTTTGGTGATGATCAATGACTTCATCATAGCCAATATTGACCAGGGCGGAGAGTAGCCTCTTCCGAAAGAGTAGCAACATAATTAGCGGTGAATGGTAGGAAGAAGGAGAATTGCTCTTAATTGCAATGATGATGGTGACTTATTTGTTGTTAAGAGTCATCGTAATGGACTCGACCATCAACTTTCATCATAGTGTGCCAGAACTGATGGATGTAGAACACTGGTACAATTGCTGAGTTAGTGAGCATGTTGTTGTAGGGATGAGTCTTCAGAATATCCACAGCAATACGGCATGAAGACTCAGAGCATGTGAAGTTATCAAAGTCCACTTTGAGGTTGTTCTTCCCAATCTTCATACTGTAACCGGTAAAGAAAATGTCTTCCATTGTGAGTACATTTGGTTCGTTAACGTTTTCCATCGCGACGTCCATATTTTGATCTGAAAGATATTGAGCCAAAAGAACCAACATATCGAAAGACATTACGTTAGTCAAAAGTTGATTTTAATGTCCAATTATTGAATGTGTTATGTTAATGAATGTTACGAGTCCAATGTCACTTGTTAGTCCAATAGTCCAAAGTAGTCGTGATAAGTATCGTGAGTTTATTAATTTTGAATTTTAAAGTCCAAAATTTCACTCATTCACACAACATATTAACCATTAAAGCTTATTAGTGACATTTTGGTTTCGTGACGTTATGAGCTATTTATTTATAAGTTTGTATGCGTAACAATTCATAATTATGGTTAAAAATAAGGCTTAAGCGTAGAAATTGCAAACTTATGCGTAAACAGTTGACCATATGCGTAAGCATAAGCTTATGCGTAGGAACTCCTCTTACGCGTAAGAAATATTACGCGTAGGAAAAGAGGTCTTGGCATAAGGCTTATGCGTAAGCGTATGTTGGATCTTATGCGTAAGGTTTACTCGTAAGAGTGAACCTTATCGAAGAACTCAAGTTTCACGATATCCTTCATAGGATACGCGTGAGTCCCCATGTAGAACCTTACGCGTAAGGTTTCTCTTCACGATATAACATTCTACGCGTAAGATGATCCTTATGCGTAGAGATCCATTTTTAACCTTGATTCTGATTTTGCACGCGTAATAACCTGAAATAAATTCATCATAACACTTTCATTAACACATATTTCAATCCCTTTCATTTTCACATGGAATCATACTCATACACAGTTACGCGTAGGATTTCCTTATGCGTATTCTTAAACCCTAAGGTTTCAATCTTTACGAATAAGAAATCCAACCATAGGATTTGCACCATATTCATTCTGGGATGTTATCTATGCGTATTGAGTTGTTATCAACAAGTTTTATCACAAAAATCCTCAAGAATCCATAATACCCAATTTCAACGAGTTATAAACCCTAAAGTTCAATTAACCATAATTCATGTTTCTGGGTGAGATTCAAGACTGGTTTTGGTTAATTAAACACGTAAGAAACATCTTTCAAGCAATTAATTGCACAGAAACACTCTCAATAAAAAACCCCCAATTCATACGCATAAACCCTAAATTTGAAAATGATTGATTAATGTTTCTGGGTGGATTTAGTTGTAAGAAATAGTTTTAGAATGATTATAACAACGTTTTAACACACTCATTTCAACAACAAACACCCAAAACATGATTGCATGTTTATACGCATATGCGTAAACATGAAATCAAGCCTAGGAAAAAATCTAACCGTTGGTTTTCTGTATAAATCAAAACCTATGTTTAGAATATCACCTAGAATCAGTAACCACTTACAAATTTGAGGTTTAAAGCACGGATTTGAGTATTGAATCTTAGGCGTAGGATGATGGTGGTTGTGGTATTAAATGAAAGAAATAAATGATAAGTATTATTAGGTGGAATGGTTTTGAAAAATAAGTTTAAACATTTGACAATTTTGGTCCCTCCACCTCAACCATTTTCATCCACAGCCCAAAAGTTCCATTTAGGTTAAGCACAAAGTGTAAGTTTGGAAAGAAACTTAATGACACTCTCCCTCGACTTTGAAAATATTGAAATTTTATAAATTTGAGTCCGAGGAGTGTTAAGAAACAAGAAACGTAACCACCAGTATCAAAGATACAACCAATTCTGGTTAACATGCAAGTACAAGGTTTTATGAAACAGAAAATATTTACTTTCTCCCCCTCAACACTTGTTCGGGAAAAATGTGAAAAGTTTGATAGAACAAAGTGTTGACTGAAGTTTTGTACTTTCCATGTTTAAAAAAAATTAGATAGAAGAATATTTTTGAATTTTATCAGATTTTATATTTTGTTTTTGAAAAATTTATTTACAAAAGAGGTTTTGGTATTTGACTGGTTTTAAGATTGTTTTAAAAGTTCGCCCAGTTCCTGCGAGTCAAACACCTCATACCAATCCGGTGGACCAACTCGATAAACCTAGCGAGGAGCTAAAGCTTTGGTGAGAAGATCGCTAGTTGGTATTCGATACCACAAAATATAATTCAACGGTACCCTTTTCACATGCTCCTTGATGAAATGATATCGAAGATCGATGTGCTTGGACTTCAAATGTTGAACCGAGTTGCGAGATCGCAATAGAACTTCGATTGTCACAAGATACATCGAATTCATCAAAGACGTAACCATAGTCTTTGAGTTGTGTTCTCATCAAATGACTTGAGCACAACACGCAGACATGGCTACATATTACGCTTTTGTTGAGGACGACGATGTACAATCCTCGCTTCTTCGATTGCCATGACACGGTTTGTCACCAAGAAATTGTAGAGCTCTGAAGTACTTTTCCAAGAATCTAAGCAACTGCGTGATCGGCGTCGAAAAAGCTATTAGTTCAAGACCGAATCCTTCGGATACCGGATCCCCAAGTTAATGGTTCCTTGATGTATCGGAGGATTCTTTTAGCCTCGAGAGGTGAGTTTGATTGGTCGCGATCGATAACGGAGCAAAGATATCTGACAAATACAATGTCTTGGTCATTAGATACATGAGAGACCCAATAATACTTTGGTATTTGGTAGGTCAACCAATTTCCCATGTAAATCGTCCGTTTCTTAGTATGTGCCATTGGTGTGGCATAGGTGTCCATTTTTCATTCCATTTTGTTTAAAATTTCAAGAGCATATTTGGACTAACTCAAGAAAATACCACGGGTGATTGATGAACTTGCATTCCTAGAAAGAGCGTAAGTTCACCCATCATGGACATTTCAAAGTGTTTTTCATAAGTTTTGAAAAAGCGTTTGAGTACTTTAAATGTGTTGACCCAAAATGATGTCATCCACATAAATTTGAGCGATTAAAATATGTGCCCGTGATATTGTATGAATAGTGTTGGGTCGGTGATCCTTTGACAAAATTATGAGAGATAAAAAGGATGACAACTTATTATACTATGCCCGGTGGCTTGTTTGAGACCGTAGAGAGCCTTGTTCGGTTTGTAGGCGTGATTAGGGAACTCGGATCAACAAATCCTTCCGGTGACTAACATAGACCGTTTTTCGGTTTTCCATTAAAGCGGTTTGGCGTCCATCCGAAAGACCGTGATGTTCATGTGAGCGCGAATGCCGAAAGATCCGAGCGACCTCAAGTCTAGCAACCGGTGCGAATGATTCCTCGTAGTCAATCCCTTCTTCTTGTCTATAACCCTTAGCCACCAGACGTGACTTATTTGGATAAGCGTACCTTGACATCCAACTTGTTTTTCCAAATCCATTTCAGACTAATAACATAGACGTTGGTTTTTCAACCAATTCCCATACTTCAAGACGTTTAAACCGATTAAGTTCTTCTTGCATGGATTTAATCCGGTTGTCATATGTCATGGCTTCCTTAATATTTTTGGTTCGACTTGGCAGACGGTAAGTGCATAAATGCAATGTTCACCGTCGATCACGGCGTTGTCTAGTTACGTTGGTTGATTCGGGTTGCCAATAATGTTCACAAGAGGATGGTCTTTAGTCCAACGATGTGTGGAGGTTGATGTTGATATATATTTTGCAGATTATGAGAATTCAAATGGCTTGTAGATGATTCCGCAACATCGGTGTGGCGATTCATTAGCAAACGGTTGAAGAACACATTTGGATCATAATCTGCGGTGAGGGTACTTCATTGTTCGAAGATCATCGGTGGTTCAAAGATCATTGGATATGGTTTGTTAAATTTGTTGTTGTAGAATCAATTGGAGGTGCTTCCTCAGCGAGTTGTTGTTGTTTCAGTGTATCGGATATTGGATTATTATCGAGTTGAGCGGTGAAACATTTGATACATCCGAGCACGTTGATCAATATCATCACTAAATGAGGAGCAAATAGCTATTCCATTTGTTGACGAGTAAGTCGTAGGCTTGGTTCAAATTGATGATGGGGTTTGGGGAAGTTTAGACGATTATGTTCGGGTTCCAAGTCGTTTTGCTCGAAGCCATTCTGTAAGCTCATCAAAATTTGCATGAATCATTTCCATAATCTCTCTTGTACGACGATTCGGATCCGATAACCCTTAGAGTTTTTACAAGATCCAACAAAGACTCAATGTCAACTTTGGCTTTGAGCTTACCAAAGTCGTCATGATCACTATTTGGGTAGCAAAGGATCCAAATACATGAAAGTGTTTGAGATTCGATTTACGGTTGTGGATAAGCTCATAAGGTGTTTTGTTGTGGCTTTTGTAATCATTGAGCGATTCCGAGGGTAGCATGCGTTGACACGGCTTGACCCACAAGTAACTGGAAGTTTAGCATTAATTAACATTGTTCTTGCAGCTTCCACTAACGCACGGTTTCGTCTTTCAACAACTCAATTTTGTTACGGTGTTCGTGCAATGGATGTTTGATGCTTAATTCCCACTTTCTCATAATATACACGAAGAGTTTGATTCACAAATTCGGGTTCCTTTGTCTGCTCGATTTGTCATTTGTGTTAGGAGCCGAACTTGAATTTTCGTGAGAAAGGTGATGATCATCGTGGAGCTTGATCTTTACTTGAAGAAATTAAACCCAAGACCATCTTGAGTAGTCATCCACAATTACCAAGATGTAGTGTTTACCGTTAATCGCCCGCACACACATTGGGCCACACAATCCATGTGAAGAAGATGAAGCACATGCTGTGAGTTGTGTTCCACCTTTGAAGGAAAGTGAGCACGAGTGCTTTTCCATTGTTCACAAGCTAAGCATAGGTGATCTTTAGAATACCGAAATCTTGGGAGACCTTCAACAAGTTTGTATCGTGCAAGATTAGTTATGGTTTGAAAGTTTAAGTGTGAGAGTCGTCGGTGCCATAGCCAAGATTTTGTAGATGTTGCCTTTGAAAGTAGACAGATGGGAGATGAAGTAATCATATCTTGCATTGAGATTGTATAAAGACTTAATGTGCGTGTCCCAGACATAAGATCGTTTCCTTGTAAATCACGAATGAAACAAGTTTTCTCTCGAAAAGCAACTTCCAAATCTCCATCACAAAATTGACCAACTGAGAAGAGATTGTGACCAAGACCTTCCACATAATAAACCCTGCTAATTTCGATGTTACCATTGATGTAATATCCGTAGCCCATGATAGATGCGAAGTGATCATTCCCAAACCTGACAGTGCCAATGAACTTTGAAACAAAGTTTGATAATAGTTTGAGATTACCTATCATGTGTCGGGAACATCTGCTATCAACAATCCAGAGGATGATCTGTATCACCTGCATTACACATAGACGACACCGATGGAATAGAAGTAGATGTGGAACCCGAAGATTTAGAGGGTTCCAATGCATTTGTAGTTGAAACACACAAGTTTATGATTTTAGGTATCCATTTAAAGCCAAGTGTATTATGTAACCATTTCTGCCGTCTCCAACTAGTCTTAGCTTTGGTCTTAGTAAATGCACTAGGTGATAAGATCTTCCTAGGAGATGTAGGGGGTACTAAGGGTACATCAGTGATCGTAGCCGGAAAACTAGAGGGTGGTTTACCTAGCACAGACTTAGAAGCATTAGTGGGCCTAGAAGTATTCCGTTTTCTATTATTCCGTTTACGAGATAAGATAGCCTTAGTGATGAGTGCTTATTTACTCATCGTTTTTGCCCACCTAAGAGCACAAAAATGACAAAAAACACCCAAATACAATCAAAATATGTCAAAAATATCCTCGGAGTGTGTTTTATGTCTTGCAGGTACAGAACGAGCATAATCAAGCCAAAATCATAAAAGTGTTGAGAAGCCGGTGCCGGGATGTGATTTTCTACGATCGTTGATCAATTGAAGACCCGGACACATTTTTAGAGTGGGTTTGGGAAAACCGTCTTAAAACCTATCCGATAATCAAAAATTTCCAAATTACCCTTCCCCGAAACCCAAATGTCCAAATTTTGCCCGTCAAAACCAAAAATCCAAAAAAAAAATACCATTTCACCTCAAAAAACCAATTGTTATAAAATTTCAATTTTATTAAAACCAATTTTTAGTTTTAAAAAAAAAAAAAAAAAAAAACTTTTTTATCCCGAAATAAAATTAACCTCTACCCCAACTTGACCCACAACCCTGCACTCATTTTTCCCTCCTCTTTTCTTACATCTCTGAAACACTCAACCTCCCCCATTACACTGTCCCTACTCCCAAACCTGCTCACCCACTCTTTCCCTCTTTCCCAAGGCTGCCAAGTTGACAATCCAAGCAATAATTACCCAATGGATGGCTCTGATTATGTCCAAAGGTGTACCTACTTATTAGATGGCTTAGATTGATTTCAAGATAGCACAAGATGAGTACTTGGTTGGTTTTCCACTGAGAGAAGAAACAAAAAGAGGCTCAAGACCGATATCTTAGCTTTACTATAAATAGATGCTCATTTCACAGTTGTAATCACCTTTTTTATTCAGTAGCAAAGTGTAGTTTAATTTCATGTTAATGTTTTAAAATTAGTCTCAGCTTTTGTAACCTTTCTTTTGTAATCTCAGCTTTCAAAGTTAATGAAATTCGGTTTTGATTCTCAAAATACTTGTTTGGCTTTTCAATGTTATTATAATTGGCTTATTAAATAGTTCTGATCATGTTACTTATTTTCTAGTCATTATAGTTGTTTCATCATCATTAATCAAAAATTAAAAAATAAAAAAAAAAAATAAATAAAAAATAAAAAATAAAAATAAAAAAATATGTTGAATCTTCTTATAAGTTTACAATAAGCTTTGCTATTGTTTTGTTAACCTTTCATAAGCTTCCTTATATCTTGTTGAAGGTTTAGTTTGATTTTAGAACTCAATTCATAAAATCAGTTCACATTAGTCAATATTGATCAAAATAGAAGCTGCAGAAATTGGTCTGGATTGCTGAAATTTGGATTGTTTTTGGGTTGATATGGATCTGAATGGGGTTGAAATCAGTTTAGGATAGTGGTTACTGTTTCATTAGCATGTCATTGTGACAGGACCTCTTGTAAGTTTTGAAATCTGTCTTTGTTCTTATATCTGCCATTATCTGAATCTGTTGTTTGGATCTGTGTAATTTAGTTGTGATTAGTCATATTTGATCTAAACTTGATATTAGTATAGAATAGTTTAGTAGTCATCTAATTTAATTCTCACTTTAGTTGCATTAAGCAATGTTTGGTATAAGCAGTTAAATGTGATTGTGAGGTTATAGTAAGTTTGAGATCACTTGTTTTAGAATAAGTTAGGTTTGTTTTAGCTTATTCAGCAATTAATCTGCATAATAGTTTTATAAAAGTCAAAAGTCCATTTATCCTTCTTTGGTGATTTTATCAGTTAGGAGCAGTAGCCAATTAGGATAGAAATAGTTTTAGATATCATTAAATTAGCTTATTCTAGTCTTAGTATAGCTTATGTTAACATCTACATTAGAATAGAGTCATTAAAATCTCACATAAGTCAAAACTTCAAAATCTAACAAAAGTCAAAAGTGGAAAAAGTGATTTTTGCAAAACTTTGTTGATTTTTCATGGATTCAATTCTGGTTCAAAATTGTTGAAATTCTGGGACAAATAACTTTAGTTGGTCAACTTTTGAAAAGTGATTTTTGTGGAATTTTTGAAAGTACTTATAAGCTCTAAATAAGCTGTCCAAAACAACTGTTTTTCCCCTGTTCACAATCAGCATATAGTGATTGTGAACATGCCATCTTGCAGACTTAGCACATAGTTCATATTAGCTTGTTAGGGTCTGAAATTTGGTCTATTTGATCTTTGCTTGGTGGTCTTGAGTTCTCAAAATCTGGTTTTCAGTTTAGCTTGTTAGACAAGTAGTTGCATAAGCTTCAAGTAGGAAGGTAGAGGCTGTTTGGATTTTAGAAATCAATCTAATCATATCATTGTAGTTTACATATACCAGGTTTAGAATAGTTGATATTGGTCAATTTTAAGTAGTTTTAGCATAATCTAGCTGTTGTGATCATTTGGTGAAGTTTTGAGGCTTTTAGCTTATTTTAAGTGCTTATTTATAAGCACTTTTACTACAGCCCCTTATTCGTGCACACTAGCATAAGTTTTTGATTTTCGTAGGTTTATAATATTAATTTAGAATTTTCCTGAATTTTTCATAATTTTTCTGTCTTGTTTACTATTTTCTTATTTAAAATCGTTTTTAAAACTTTTAATTACGTTTTAATACAAATAATTGTAAAAGCTTCAAAAAATAATTTTCATTTTCCTAGATTAAGAAAAATATAAAAAGCAAAAATAATTTTCCATATTTTCCTAGTTAAATTTGTAATTTTAGCATTTAAATTAGTTTTAATAGTTTTAATTAGTAGAAATTAGAAAAATCATCGAGAAAATACAAAATCAATTTTCAAAAGTTTCTTTAGTTACTTTAGATTTTTAAAAATTAGTTCCATAATTTTCACACTTAATTTCATCATTTTTAGTTAATTAGTTTTATTTAGAACTTATAAATTAGTTTTTAATTCAAATAAATAAAATAAAAATTCTAAAAAAAATAGTTTTAAATCTTAGTTAAGTTTTATATTGTATTTTTAGTTTAAAAATAATTTTAGATCATATTTAGGACTTAGGTTAGGCATAATTGCATTTTATTCACGTTTCTTTTAATACGTTTTAGTTTAATTCGCATATTTAGGATTCCCCGTAGCTTAATTTCCCATTTATGTTTCCCCAATTCCCGTAGTCTAGATAAAATCAAAATCCAAAATCATTAAACCCAATTCAAGTTATAAATCACAAAACTCAACGAATCCTTCCATTCATACCTCGTTGGGACACGACCCGGGGAAATCACCTTTCCGGTATCACTTTTATCACACCCGTAAGATTTGGCACGTTAACCCTTTTCCTAAAAGGTTGATTTGTCGAATTTCACGATTAATTTGATATATTGATATTGTGTTTATTTTCACCACTCACAAACAAGACGAATCAAATTTTGGCGCCGCTGCCGGGGAGGTGTGTTGCGATAATATCGTGAAGTTTTTGCGATTAGTGACTTGAAGAACCTTCCTCGTGAAGTTATTGTTTTTGAAAAATACAAAAATACAAAAAGTATTTTTCTTTTCTTTGTATATATATGTAAAAGATTAAAAATACAAAAAGATTTTGCTTGTTGTTTTAAATAAAATAGAACACACAATCAATATAACTCTTCTCAACTTGAGTGTTATCATTATAAGTTCCCGAACCAAAGATTCAAAACTTACCTTTGTGTCACTTGCGTGAATACGCTTGTGATTATTGGTTTAAGTTCAATGTGTTTTGCCTCAGTCTTGTTTTAATTGAAAGTGTTGTTTTGGAAGTGCATGCGCACTCGCCGCAAGCTCGAGACATAATCGTAACCAAGCAAACGTGCCGAGATACGTACCGTTGAACAACCCACCATGGCTGGAAACCAAGGGGACGGACCTCAAGTCCAACCACCCGATCCACAAAATCAAGCTCCCGATCTCCGGACGATGGAGGAGCTTTGCCAACCCACGATGGATGGACGGGGTGGTCCAATTGCCCCGGTCAACATCGAGGCCACGGATTTTGGACTTAAGCATCACATGATTCAACAAGTCCAAAGTTTTTGCCAATTTCGCGGATCACCGGGTGACGATGCCAACAAGCATCTCGACAAATTTCTCACCGTAACCCAAAGTATGAAGCAAAATGGGGTCACCGATGACGCCCTTCGCTTATACCTCTTTCCATATTCCTTGACACTTCATGCCACCGCATGGTTTGATCATCTTCCTAAGAATTCAATCCATAGTTTTGATGAAATGATCTCCAAATTCTTGGCGAAATACTTTCCACCGTCGATGGTGACGAAACTAAGGAATGAAATCGAACTTTAGGCAAGATCCCGATGAGTCCTTATTCGAGGCATGGAACGCTATAAGCTTTCGATTGATCGATGTCCAGAACCACAACATGTTGCTTGTCACCCAAATAGATACATTCTATAATGGGTTAACATTGAGACATCGTGACACAATCAATCCGCTTGCCGGTGGTACCTTTATGAAAAGCGACCAGAAGAGTGCTATGATCTCATTGAAAACATGATCGCCCACCATAATTATTGGGATTCCTCGGTAGAGAGGAGTGAGTCAACGAGATTCACCACTCTTCCATCTTTGGAATACACTACTCACCAAAAGATGGAAGAAATATCCATTTGTGCTTAAAATGAGTCAAATGAATACTAATCAACAAGTGAATGCCGTGAACAAGAGTTTTGAAACTTGTGGTGGTCCACACCTTATTTCGAGTGTCCACCTCCGGTGGCTTCACTCAAGAGAGCGTATATGTGATAAGGTTTTAAAGGTACCATTTTGAGGGTCGTTTAAGTCCTTATTTGATCACTTTGTATCCGTTATTGCTTAATATCGTTCCTTTTAACTTTTAGGTCTCGTGAAGGCAAAATCTTGGAATGGCACTTATTTGGACGAAAAGGCGAATATATGAAGAAAATGGCCAAAGTCGAAATCGAGACACTCACGGTTCTATGAAAGTAGAAGGCGCCGTGGGGTGCTACATTGTGACGCGTCCCAAAATTATTGACGATCTGTGTCTTAAAACTCGTATTTTCAAGTGACGACGTCTAGTTGTGAAAGAGTAGGCCGTCGCTACTCGCATCGGCCTAGATGCAATCCGACGACGCCGGTCAAGAGAAAGACGGCATCACGGACATAAGGTGACGCCGTCGCAAGGTTAACGTGGCCAAGACGAACCCACAATGGCGGCGACACGGCGGCGTCACTAAACATAAGGTGACGCCGCAATTGTAATCTTATATAGAATCCGAATTTTTAGGTCTTTGGGTGGAGAGTCTTTGAGTAAAACCTAAAACCGAACCTAAGGTGTCTTGTACGGTATTTTAGGATTTTAAACCCTATCTTACACCAAGATAAGTCTTTACTTCATTAATTCAATTATGTCTTTGATTATTTGTGTGTATGCTTGCATGTTCTCCATGTCCGCTAATTTATTAGTGTGTTTGCTTAGGAAGTATGAAACTTAATTATTGAATATTGATTGGTTGTTTCTTATCTTAGTTGATTAATGATCTAGTAATGCGATAGGTCATTCGTTGTGCACTTAATGCTTGATTCATCTTTGTGAACCTTAGAGTATAATTACCGAGTAATTGTAGGCTAAACCATCCAAAAGCGCCTTAGAGTAGGAGTTTATAATCTCTAGAGGCGCTTGTAGACAAGACCCTTTGGTAAGTTCAAAGAGTTAGGGAGAAACGCACCCTACAACTTTAGACACACAACGTAACTAGGAATAAGACGTGACACTCAACCATCAATAGGAGATAATTAAGGAGTAATACAAACTAAGTAAACACATTTTAACTATCATACGAACACACATTAATTAGACATAGACTCCCACAACCTTAGTTTAGATAATTAGATAATAGTAGAGTAATCGGTAGAAATACCAACCCCCAAATCCAATACCCGAGATTCGTACCTTTCCATTTTCATAAAATATAAAAGATAAAAATAATCTTCCTCAACCTTAACCTTAGTGTAGTAACTCCTTACTAGCATTCCTATTCCCTAGAGAACGATATCAATACTGTGGCTTACCCTAATTACTACACTACAACGATTAGGTTCATTGCCTGGGTGTTATAAAACTTGCTCGAAGAAAAGGAAGTTCCTTTGACCCCGAGCGACGCGTGTAGCGTTATCAAGTTTTAGGCGCCATTGCGGGAATAGAATAGCTAGTTAGTAGTCCACCTCGTTTAGGTTTCTTTGCTTGATTCCTATTAAGTAAATTTTTCTTATTTTAGCTTTCTCTTAGTCTATCCCCCTTCTTCGTGACCTTTGTTCGTAACCTCATCACTTTTCATCATGGAAGGTGATAACCCATTACCATTCATCAACCCACCACCCAATGACCCGCCAAGAGCCGTACTCTTGGTGAATACTCGAGACCAAGCCACCTAGGCTATAGGAACACCGTTGAGCTTCCCGACCAAGCCCAAACTACGGCCTGCGATCCGACACCATCCGGTTGGTGCAAAACGGATGTGCATTCCATGGACTTCGTTCAAGATCCAAATCGAGATCCGAGGGCTTTCTCAAAATCGCCGATTCCATCGACCTAGATGCTACTACGGGAGACCACGCGCTGCGTCTCTTCCAATTCTCTCTACGGACCAAGCTAGTAATTGGCTCGAGCGACTTCCACGGCTCCATCTCAAGTTGGGATGATCTTACTTCTCGCTTCCTTGCTCAATTTTTCCCACGGGAGAACCACTAAGCTTAGGAATGACATCTTGATGTTCCAACAACGTCAAGGTGAATCTCTCTCTGAAGCATGGACCCGATTCAAGGACTTACTTCATAAAGTCCCTCATCACGGCATTGATCTTTGGCTCCAAGTCCAAATCTTTTATGATCATGTCAACTTTCCCACTAAGCGATCCATTGACCAAGCGGCCGGTGGAAAACTTAGTGATTTCACCGCGAAGAATCATGGGAAATAATAGAGGACCTCGCCCTCTATGACAACGAAAGTTGGGATGACCCCGTGAGTGCCCAAACCGTCAAGGCAATCTCCTTGCCTCCTCCCGACCGTGGGATGATCGAACTTGAAGATCAAGTTAAATTCCTCATGAGTTCCTACAAGAATCCTAAGTCCTCACGACAAGTGAATCAAATCACTCTACCTTGTGAGTTATGCGGTGGTCCCCATGACACTCGTGATTGCACAAGGCTCTCCGAACAAGCTTTTGCGGACTCGCCGCCCATACGTACCGGCGGAGCGGGAGAGAAGTGGTACACTTTCAAACCCGAACAAAACAACTTAGAAACTCATACAACCCTCATGGAGAAATCACCCTAATCTTAAGTGGAACCAAAACTCAAGCACACCCCAAAGCTCATCTAGTTCGCCTAATAGGTTCAATTCTTCTAATACTGGGAACCCCACTAATCTTGAGGCAATTGCATCTAGATTTTTGTCATCCCAAGAAACTCGATTGAATAAGCTTGAAGCCGATTTTAAGCAAAAGCAGAGCGAGATGACAACCAAGCTTGATGCCCTCTTAAAAGCCTTCAATGAGCGGAAGTTGGAGCACTCCCAAGTGATACCATTGAGAACCCAAAAGTGAATTCGATTGCATCGACTTCATGTTCCGATTCACCATGGGAGAGTGCACATCCATGCTCCTCTCACCCAACGATTCACTCGGTAAATGCTATCAAAAGGGTTCCAAGTCATCCAAGAGATACCAAGGCCCGGCACCTTTGGTAAAGCCTACTCTTGAGAAACCCGTCACCAAGAATCCAAACCTAGTTTAGAGGAAGAGTACAAGGAACTCCATCAAGAAAACCGATTCTTGAAGTCTTAGCTCATGCACCTTATTATAATGCTTTAAAAGAAAAATATGAGTTAGAACTTAGGCTTGGAAAACATGGGTCCGCCTTTATGCGAAACAACTTACCTAAAAGTTAGACGATCCGGGCTATTCACTCTTCCGTAGACTTGGAACTTCCAAGCCACTCGATGCTCTAGCCGATTTAGGATCATGCATCAATCTCGTTCCGTTGTCCCTTCATAGAAGCCTCAACCTAGGTAAAATTGAACCAACGGAAACTATCTTAGGTCTAACAGACGGTAGTATAGCACGTCCGGTAGGAATAATAAAGGACATGGTAGTACATGTAGGAGAGTTGACTCTTTGGCCGACTTTCATGTACTAGACATGAATAAGGACCCGACATGCCCATTACTAGTTAGAAGAGGATTTTAGCTACCGCTAGTGCCATCATCGATTGTAAGATGTCCAAAATAGTGGTAGGAGAGGGAGTGCTAGATCCGTTTACGATGTTAAAAGCATACATACTATAAGGATGAGGAAATCCCACAAGAGATAGGGTTGGATAGAGAGCCTTCTCGATATGGACCTTGGATTGATAAGAACATCATAGGCCCCAAAGACCTTTTACCTAGATAAGGCCTTTACTAGTGCAAGAACTTTCCAAGAACAAGAAATGGCTAGGGACATAGAAGTGAACCCGTTCGGGACGCCTTAGTATTTAGGAAGATGACCGAGTTCTTAGGAATCTTGCCGATTAACCTTGTCATGAATAAGTGGATAGTTGAGAAATCCGAACACATGTGGAATTGGAATAGACCGCTTAGTGATGGTAATGGAAGGTGGCACATTAGGATACAAATCTATGATCCCGATGGTGAGATGTTTGAAAAGGCATATTTAACCGAGCGTACTACTAGGAACTTGAATGATAAGTTTGATCCTTACGACATTGTTGAGGATAGACTTACGTATATCGATGCGTAGGAGTACGACTACGAGTCTAGCTACAAGACTCTTTAATAAAGAAAAGCGCTTCGTGGGAGGCAACCCATGCTTAATTGTTTGCTTGTTAGTGTCATATATCTTTTATTAATTGTTTATCCTCATGTTTAAATTTGTAAAATGCTTTATTTTGTTTTTAACCGTCTTAATTGCATATAAAGGTATTTTACATAAGGGATAAGTGTAGGAGGATTACACACGTTTTCAAAAGAAACGTAAACATGAGAATAACAATTAATTAAAAGATATTTATGTTTATTTGTTCGAGTCAAATGCTTGTATCGAGTCATAATGGATGTTTTTGCGAAATTTTTCCAGATTCTAAAGATGTAAATTTTCCGAAAATCGCGAGACCGCTTTTTGTCGGGATAACTGACGGCGTCAGAAGGAGTAAAACATCGATTACTTTTTCTCGTTTTCGAGCTACTTATAAATTTTGGAATTTTCTGTGTCTTAATTTTCTTAGAAATTCTTTAAACATCCATTCCACAAGCATTATATCCTAGTTTAAATCGAGTCTTATATATATTATTACCGCCGATTTTACGCGAAGGTTTCGTTCGCTTTCTTCAAGTTTGCGAGTTTAGTTTGTCAAGAAGAAGTTACATAAGATTGGAAGGAGCTTTTCACATAATAATTCTTCTTGAAAAGAATTTAACCACCACTTTACACGGATCCTACCGAGCTAATCGGGGAGTATTAGTTTCTTCGTTTTAATTACCTTCTTTATCATAACTTTGATACTTTCGGGAACATTGGGGACAACGTTCGGTTTAAGTGTAGGGAGGAAAATAAAGCGGAACTTTGAAACTATGCTTATCCTTGACTATTTGCTTTGTCCAATTGTGATTGTGTAATAAACCATGAGAAAATGTCGGTTAGGGTAATTTGGCACCAAATTTAAAATTTTCATGACATATAGGAGTGGGCCATTAGTCTTAACAAAAGCGTCTCACGGATAGGAAGTTGCATGACTAGCACAAAACCCTTACCACCCAAATTCCACCCAAAATGTGAGGATCGCCTTAGATTAGTAGGAATTAAAAGCATTCATCTTTAATGCTTAGAGTGTGAACCGGTAGTATATTAGATTCTAGAACTTGTTTTGTGATGCATTCGAGATCGCAAGTGAGACTACACTTGTGTAGTTAGGAATAACTAAATGATAAGAGGCATTAGGATAACCCTTGTTTGATACTGTAATATAATTACTTCTTCCATATCGGTTGAGTAATTCCTCACACCCTTTGTTGTACTCATCTTTAGTACACGATACCCTAGTTAACCCCTCGAGCCTATCCTTTTCGCGGTTCTCGTGATGTTTGGTTTTTCCGAATATCAATGAAGAGCATTGTTTACACCCCACCCCAAATATACACCCAAATCGCCTTAGCCTACCCCTTATGCACTCACTTTTAGTGCAAATGTTTGTTATCACCCTAAACCCTTAGTTCAATTATCTAGTTGCTTGCATAAGTTGCTAAGTCGAGTCATATCCTTTGTATACGAGTTTGGGATGATTGGGATTCATGGGAAAAGTTAAAGTTTATGAAATGACGGAAGGGCGTTAAATTCAAATTCCCTTTGTTTGCGTAATAATGTACCCCAAGTGTTTTGATCTTTTCAATTCGGGTCAAATTAGTGTTAGAATAATAAAACTCAAGTGTAGGGATATGCTGTAATCCCTAGTATTTTGATGTTATCATAGAGGATGGTAGAGTAAAAGTGTATGAAAAAAAAAAAAAAAAAAATCGAAAAAAATATAGAAAAAGAGAAAAGAAAAAATAGAGTAATTAAAAAAAAAAAAAAAAAAAAAAACACACACACGGGCTACCATCCTACATCTATCTTTTAAATTTATGTTTGTTTATTTCGTTACCTAGAGTTTTAGAGTGTCGAGACTTGGCTTAGCAACGCCATTCTTCATATGCTTGTAACATAGAGATTTTTGACTTGCCACCACTAAAAGCCTATCCCACCAAACCTTTTATTTCCCTACCGTAAGCCTAACATTACAACCCTTTAAAAGACCTCTTTGATAGTCTTTCCTAGGTGCTTACGCCAAAGCGATGGAGGTTTGATCTATTCTCAAGCCTATGGTAATCTATGTACTAGGACCGGTTAATGAGTGTTTATCTTCCATTTCCTATATTGTCATATTTCATATATACACCGAGAGAGATGTGAGTATCCAAACACCCCATGTGAGGTGCTAGTATGTAATTCCGTGCTTGTTATGACTTTTATGGGCTTATATATGTTGTGGACCGTTTTGAATTAATGCTTCATGACCCCTAACTTATAAATTAATTGGCTAAAGCACATTTGCTTGAGGACAAGCAAATAACAAGTGTAGGGATATTTGATAAGGTTTTAAAAGGTACCATTTTGAGGGTCGTTTAAGTCCTTATTTGATCACTTTGTATCCGTTATTGCTTAATATCGTTCCTTTTCACTTTTAGGTCTCGTGAAGGCAAAATGATGGAATGGCACTTATTTGGACGAAAAGGCGAATATATGAAGAAAATGGCCAAAGTCGAAATCGAGACACTCACAGTTGCGGAAAGTAGAAGGCGGCGTCGGGTGCTACATTGTGGCGCCGTCCCAAAATTATTGTGACGATCTGGTCTCAAAACTCGTATTTTCAAGTGGCGACGTCTGGTTGTGAAAGAGTAGGCCGTCGCTACTCGAGGCGGCCTAGATGCAATCCGCACGACGAAGGTGAAGAGGACGGCGTCACGGACATAAGGTGACGCCGTCGCAAGGTTAACGTGGCCAAGCGAAACCCTAATAGCGGCGACACGACGGCGTCACTAAACATAAGGTGACGCCGCAATTGTAATCTTATATATAGAATCCGAATTTTTCGGTCTTTGGGTGGAGAGTCTTTGGAGTAAAACCTAAAACCGAACCTAAGGTGTCTTGTACAAGATTTTAGGATTTTAAACCTATCTTACACCAAGATAAGTCTTTACTTCATTAATTCAATTATGTCTTTGATTATTTGTGTATGCTTGCATGTTCTCCATGTCCCGCTAATTTATTAGTGTGTTTGCTTAGGAAGTATGAAACTTAATTATTGAATATTGATTGGTTGTTTCTTATCTTAGTTGATTAATGATCTAGTAATGCGATAGGTCATTCGTTGTGCATAATGCTTGATTAATCTTTGTGAACCTTAGAGTATAATTACGAGTAATTGTAGGCTAAACCATCCAAAGAGCCTTAGAGTATGAGTTTATAATCTCTAGAGGGTTTGTAGACAAGACCCTTTGGTAAGTTCAAAGAGTTAGGAGAAACGCATACCCTACAACTTTAGACACACAACGCAACTAGGAATAAGACGTGACACTCAACCATCAATAGGAGATAATTAATGAGTAATACAAACTAAGTAAACACATTTTTAACTATCATACGAACACACATTAATTAGACATAGACTCCCACAACCTTAGTTTAGATAATTAGATAATAGTAGAGTAATCGGTAGAAATACCAACCCCCAAATCAAATACCCGAGATTCGTACCTTTCCATTTTTCATAAAATATAAAAGATAAAAATAATCTTCCTCAACCTTAACCTTAGCGTAGTAACTCCTTACTAGCATTCCTATTCCCCAGAGAACGATATCAATACCCGTGGCTTACCCTAATTACTACACTACAACGATTAGGTTCACCGCCTAGGTGTTATAAAACTTGCTCAAGAAAAGGAAGTTCCTTTGACCCCTAACCAGCGTGTAGCGTTATCAATATGTCGCCTGTGTTCCTACAACCGGAGGTAATTCTTACCAACCGCAGGGAGACCGTAGTTTCTAAGCTATCGCTCTAATAATTACCTTGGACCAACCGGTTCAATCAAAATCGAACAATCAAAATGCGCAAAAGCGAAATAATCAGTTTAATCAGAATCAAAATCAGAATAAGAATCGGAATTTTCCAAATCAAGGTAATCAAAATCAAGGTTTTCAATATCAAGGAAATTTTAATCAAAACCGATTCCAAGCTCCTCAACAAAACATGCATGCCCCACCTCCTCAAGCTTCCATTGACATTGCTAATTACATCAAAAGCAATGAAGCTAAGATGGTGTCCATGCAAAATCAAATTACCACTTTGAAGAATGATTTCACTCCGAGCTTAGAGTTACTAGTAACAAAATTGATCAATCTCAAAGCAAGATTGAAAGCATGTTTGCTAGTCTCATGAGTCAAAGAATCAAGTCACCTTCGGGAGCTCTTCCGAGTAATACCATTCCCAACCCAAAGGGTGAGTTGAATGCTATTGCTACTCGTAGTGGTAAATCATATGATGGACCCGCGATGCCTACTCCTTCTCCGGTGAAGGATGTGGAACGAGAAACCGAGGTATCAAAGGACAAGGTGCATATCTCAAGCCCATGAAGTACCGCACAAGTCCAACCTTCGGTTGTCCTACCTCCAATTCCGGAACCCGTTGTTCCGATAATCAATCCTAAGCCTTCACTTCCTTATCCATCAAGGCTTAATGACCAAAAGCTCCGTGATAAAACTAATCAACAAATGGAGAAGCTTATTCAAAATTTTCAAGATTTGCACTTTGAGATTAGTTTCGCGGATGCTCTTCTTCTAATGCCCAAGTTCGGTCCAACAATCAAAAATTTGTTGAATAACAAAGAAAATATTTCCGAATTGGCGAAAACTTCCTTGAACGAGAATTGTTCGGCGGTTATCCTTAAAAAACTTCCCGAAAAGTTAGGAGACCCCGGCAAATTCCTCATCCCGTGTGATTTTCAAGGCATAGTTCAATGCTCCGCTTTGGCCGATCTTGGTGCGAGCATTAACTTGATGCCACACTCCATGTGGAAGAAGCTTTCGTTACCCCCGCTTACACCTACATGTATGATCCTCGAGCTTGCGGACCGCACAAGTTCTCGTCCGTTGGGTATAGCCGAGGATGTATTTGTGAAATTAGGAAAGCTTCATTTCCCCGCCGACTTTGTTGTCGTCGACTTCGATGCCGACCCCCGAGTACCCCTCATCCTTGGGAGGTGCTTCTTAAAAACGGGTCGTGCATTGATCGATGTTGATGAAGGGGAAATCACTTTGAGGGTAAACATGGAAGCCGTTACTTTCAATCTCGATCAAGTTACGAGATACTCCCCCAATTATGAAGACACTTCCGTCAACAAAATTGATGTCATTGACATTGTGTCAGAGGAGTATTCCCAAGAAATTCTTGGATTCTCGAGTGGAAATCCCACTTTGGTTGATCCCATTGTTGCTCTCTCTTCCCCTCCCCTCACTCCGTTTGAGGGAAGTTACTTTATTTTGGAAGAGATTGAAGCATACTTGTCTAGTGATTTGGTTTCATGGGAAATTGATCACGCTTCAATTGACATCGAGGGAGATATTCTTCTCATTGAGAAGATGCTCAATGATGATCCTTCATCACTCCCTCCTCAAGAACTTCATAAAGAGGAAATCAAAACCATTGAAAAATCTAATGATCCTCCCGAGGTTGAACTTAAGGACTTACCACCTCATCTTGAGTATGCATTTTTGGAGGGTGACGATAAGTTACCCGTCATAATTGCTAAAGACTTGAGTGAGGATGAAAAAGCCGCTCTCATAAAAGTTTTGAAGTCACACAAGCGAGCCATCGCATGGAAACTTTCCGACATCAAGGGTATTGACCCGGAATTTTGTACACACAAGATTCTAATGGAAGATGACTTCAAACCGGCGGTTCAACAACAAAGAAGGGTGAATCCTAAAATTCATGAGGTTATCAAACAAGAAGTCATAAAACTTCGATGCGGATTGATTGACCCTATCTCGGATAGTCCTTGGGTGAGCCCCGTTCATTGTGTGCCCAAAAAAGGTGGCATTACCGTGGTCGAAAATGATGAAAACGAGTTGATTCCTACTCGATTGGTTACGGGATGGCGTGTGTGCATTGACTATCGCAAGTTAAATGAAGCCACCCGTAAAGACCACTTTCCTTTACCCTTCATGGACCAAATGCTTGAGAGATTAGCGGGAAACGAATACTATTATTTTCTCGATGGTTTCTCGGGTTATTTCCAAATACCCATTGACCCACAAGATCAAGAAAAGACCACATTCACGTGTCCTTATGGAACATTCGCTACGGCAAGATGCCTTTTGGCATGTGTAACGCCCCAGACATTCCAAAGGTGTATGATGGCCATTTTCCATGATATGATCGAAAAGACTATGGAAGTCTTTATGGATGATTTTTCGGTCTTTGGGGATTCTTTCCAAACATATCTCTCTCATTTGGACAAGATGCTTGAACGTTGTGAAAACACGAATCTTTGTCTAAATTGGGAGAAATGTCATTTCATGGTCAAAGAGGGCATTGTCCTCGGCCATAAGATCTCTAAGAAAGGGATTGAGGTGGACAAAGATAAAGTTGATGTTATTGCAAAGTTACCTCCTCCCACAACCGTCAAAGGAATTA
Organism: Chrysanthemum lavandulifolium; assembly: GCA_022545495.1. Taxonomy (NCBI): domain Eukaryota; kingdom Viridiplantae; phylum Streptophyta; class Magnoliopsida; order Asterales; family Asteraceae; genus Chrysanthemum; species Chrysanthemum lavandulifolium. The sequence continues at coordinate 124,756,595 of CM040243.1, forward strand.
GAAGTTTCCTTGGTCATGCCGGTTTCTATCGTCGTTTCATTCAAGATTTCTCGAAAATATCCCGGCCAATGACCCGACTTCTAGAAAAAGATACTCCTTTCATCTTCTCTAGTGAGTGCATTGAAGCTTTCCAAACTCTTAAGAAGAAGCTCACTGAAGCACCAATTCTAGTTGCCCCCGATTGGGAATTTCCATTTGAACTTATGTGCGATGCAAGTGATTTCGCCATAGGTGCTGTTTTGGGCAACGAAAGTCAAAACATTTCCACCAATACATTATGCTAGCAAAACTTTGACCAAGCTCAAGCACATTACACCACGACGGAGAAAGAATTACTAGCCGTGGTGTATGCTTTCAGAAGTTTCGCCATACTTAATCTTGTCCAAAAGCATAGTGTATACGGATCACTCGACCTCAAATATCTTTTTCTAAGCAAGATGCTGTCGAGATTTCTCCGATGGGTTCTCCTCCTACAAGAATTTGATATCATTATCCGTGATAAAAAAGGAGCGGAGAACCTGGCGGCTGACCACTTGTCCCGTCTTGAAAATAAATGAAACATTTCCTCTCGAGACACTTAATGTGGTATCTCAACGTGGAGATTCTAATACCCCATGGTTTGCCGACTTTGCAAACTATCATGCAGGGAACTTTGTTGTGAAAGGGATGTCGTCCCAAAAAAAGAACAAAATTTTCAAAGATGTTAAGCATTACTTCTGGGACGACCCCTACTTGTTTAAGGTTTGTGCGGATCAAGTCATCCGACGGTGTGTTCACGGCCAAGAAGCCGATGAAATTCTCAAGGCTTGTCATCATGGACCCACGGGGGGACATCATGGCCCGAACTACACCGTGAAAAAGGTGTTTGACTCCGGTTTCTATTGGCCCACGATTTACAAAGATGCTCATGACCTCATCAAATCTTGCGACTCTTGCCAACGTCATAGCAACATCTCTAAAAGAGATGAAATGCCTCAAAATGCCATTCAAGTGTGCGAGATCTTTGACGTTTGGGGCATCGACTTTATGGGGTCGTTCCCGTCTTCTCGAAGGAACAAGTATATACTCGTGGCGGTTGATTACTTGTCTAAATGGGTAGAGGTGAAAGCGCTACCCACCAACGACGCCCGAGTAGTTGTGAAATTCTTGAAATCTCTCTTTGCCTGCTTCGAACTCCCCATGCCATCATTAGTGATCGCGCACGCACTTTTGCAACGACCAACCGCAAAAGTCATGCTTAAACGGTGTCACTCACCGTCTCTATCAGCGTATCACCCACAAACTAGTGGGCAAGTGGAAGTTTCAAATCGTGGTTTGAAAAGAATCTTGGAAAGGACCATAGGTGAAAACCGTGCCTCTTGGTCGGACAAACTTGAAGACGCACTTTGGGCCTTCCGTACCGCTTACAAAACACCCATCGGGTGTACTCCTTATAAGCTTGTGTACGGAAAGGCGTGTCATCTCCCGATTAAGCTCGAGCACAAAGCCTATTAGGCCTTAAAGCATGCCATATTTGACCTTAATTCCGCGGGTGATCATCGGAAAGTTCAACTCAATGAATTAAATGAACTCCGTTATCAAGCCTACGAGAACTCGTTGATCTACAAAGAAAAGACAAAGAAGATCCATGACACAAAAATCAAGAACCGCGTTTTCAACGAGGTGATCGAGTCCTTCTTTTCAATTCTAGATTGAAAATCTTCGGGAAGCTTAAGACCCGTTGGACCGGTCCATTCACCGCTGCAAAGTTTTCCATATGGCACCGCCGAGTTATCTCAAACCGACGGGCCAAACTTCAAGGTGAATGGACATAGGTTGAAGCATTACTTTGAGGGACATAGCATCCATGGTTGTCCCGGATCTCAAAACCTTCCCCATGAACCAATGAATTCGGGGTCGAGTCAAGCTAGCGACTCGGTTAACAAAAACAATAGCATTTCATGGGTTTTCACCCATGTTTCTGACTTCTTTCTATTTTCTAACAACTAAGTGTGGGGGGAAACCTCCATGGTGTTTGCTTCTTGTGTGTTTGCTCATGTTTTCAGGAATCCCCTTGATCGTGATGATTGATGTGCCTGTTTTTAATCTAGCCTCCCAATATCCGATCATGTTACTAACGTTTATCTGGGGATATGTTTTCAAAATCCTTTTTGTGTAAAATGACCGATTTCGTCCACACACTTGGTTACTGGTATTACCTTTTTCCGTTCAATAGTATCGCCGGTAGGGACTTTGAATATTGAGGCAATATTCAATTCTAAGTGTGGGGGAATTTCGTCACATTTGTACCCTTTAGTCCCTAGTACCCCGTTTTGACCAAAATTTTAAAAATTAAAAAAAAAAAAAAATCCTCCGAGATGTGTTCCGATTAATATTGCAATCCATTCGGGATCGATAAACATTTGCTAGCACAAATTATAGCCCGTACCACTAAATTGTGAGGATTTAAGCACGTTTCTATATAAAGCATACATCTTTTATGCTTGGATCTTTGCTATGAGTGTCTTGATGATTTTATTTATTCTAGAACTTGTACTTGTAAATCATTATCGATCAGCATGTGAGATCGCATTAAATGCGATATAAGTGAATCGTGTGATAAAGAGGCACCTTAGGATTTAACCCAAATGGCCTTCCATTTTCATATCATGCTATATTAGCTAGCCACATCGGTTAGTTAACCACCTACAAGGACCCATTTGTAGTGCTCATTTTTAGCATTAGATACCCTTAGTTACACCCTCTGAGCCATCATTTTCATTTTTGCTTCATCCAGAAAAATACAAAAATATTTTACACTTTAAGCCTAGGCCTTACCCCTTGTCAATGTCTAATCGGTTGGTTGCTAGTCACCCGGAAAGTGAAGATTGTTCAAATGATTATGAGTGCCGCATCTTATTAGTTGATTGAGCCATTTCATGGATGAGTTCATATGTTCCAAAAAAAAAAAAAAAAAAAAAAAAAAAAAAAAAGTCGAAAGTATGAATATGTTAGCCAATGTGCTATGTTCAAGAAAAATTGTCATGGCAAAGCAAAGCGAAGAGTTGTGGGAAGCCAAGAAAAGAAAATGAAGTCGTAATCATTTATTGGTTGGCGGATTGTTTGGTAGCTAGCAACATGAGTATTAGACTTGATTTTATTTTTATTTTAACACCAATTTCATAAATATTCCCATGCCTTATCCATACCCTTAACCCAAGCCTATCATTATAACCCGAATAAAAGTCCTCTTTAGATGTTTTTGCTTGGTGCTCACGCCACGTCGGTGGAGTTTTGTTTCTTGTACAAGCTTATGGTAATAATCTAATCATGGTGAGCAATGAGTGTGATTTATCTTGTTACTCCACTAAAATGAGTGATTGAGTGAATTATATTTCGTTCCTTTTCGTGAAGTGTTTTGAAATGTTAATCACGCAAGAAAATCATTGGATATTGTCAAACATCTTGGAAGTTTCAACCTTTATAAGCATTTTGTTTACTTTTAGTATAGTTTAAATTTATCGCATCAAATAAAAAGTCGAAACGGGGTAGTCTTGGTAATCTTGAGTCTTTCATTACTTCACATGATTGATTGCTAGGGACTAGCAATTGTCTAGTGTGGGAGGATTTGATGAGTGCTTATTCACTCATCGTTTTTGCCCACATAAGACCACAAAAACGACAAAAAACACCCAAATACAATCAAAATATGTCAAAATATCCTCGGAGTGTGTTTTATGTCTTGCAGTACAAAAGGATTGAAAACAGAGCCAAAACGAGCATAATCAAGCCAAAATCCAAGAAAAGTCTGAGAAGCCGGTGCCGGGATGTGATTTTCTACGATCGTTGATCAATTGAAGACCCGGACACATTTTTAGAGTGGGTTTGGGAAAACCGTCTTAAAACCTATCCGATAATCAAAAATTTCCAAATTACCCTTCCCCGAAACCCAAATGTCCAAATTTTGCCCGTCAAAACCAAAAATCCAAAAAATACCATTTCACCTCAAAAACCAATTGTTATAAAATTTCAATTTTTATTAAAACCAATTTTTAGTTTTCAAAAAAAAAAAATTTTTTTATCCCGAAATAAAATTAACCTTTACCCCAACTTGACCCACAACCCTGCACTCATTTTTCCCTCCTCTTTTCTTCCATCTCTGAAACACTCAACCTTCCCCCCATTACCCTGTCCCTACTCCCAAACATGCTCACCCACTCTTTCCCTCTTTCCCAAGGCTGCCAAGTTGACAATCCAAGCAATAATTACCCAATGGATGGCTCTGATTATGTCCAAAGGTGTACCTACTTATTAGATGGCTTAGATTGATTTCAAGATAGCACAAGATGAGTACTTGGTTGGTTTTCCACCAGAGAAGAAAAAAAAAGAGGCTCAAGACCGATATCTTAGCTTTACTATAAATAGATGCTCATTTCACAGCTTGTAATCACCTTTTTATTCAAGAGCAAAGTGTAGTTTAATTTCATGTTAATGTTTTAAAATTAGTCTCGACTTTTGTAACCTTTCTTTTGTAATATCGACTTTCAAAGTTAATGAAATTGGTTTTGATTCTCAAAATACTTATTTGGCTTTTCAATGTTATTATAATTGGCTTATTAAATAGTTCGATCATGTTACTTATTTTCTAGTCATTATAGTTGTTTCATCATCATTAATCAAAATTAAAAAAAATAAAAATAAAAAAAATAAAATAAATAAAAAAAAAAAATATGTTGAATCTTCTTATAAGTTTACAATAAGCTTTACTCTTGTTTTGTTAACATTTCATAAGCTTCCTTATAGCTTGTTGAAGGTTTAGTTTGATTTTAGAACTCAATTCATAAAATCGTTCACATTAGTCAATATTGATCAAAATAGAAGCTAGAAATTGGTCCGGATTCTTTGAAATTTGGATTGTTTTGGGTTGATATGGATCGAATGGGGTTGAAATCGGTTTAGGATAGTGGTTCTTGTTTCATTAGCATGTCATTGTGACAGGACCTCTTGTAAGTTCAAATCATCTTTGTTCTTATATCTACCATTATCTGAATCTGTTGTTTGGATCTGTGTAATTTAGTTGTGATTAGTCATATTTGATCTAAACTTGATATTAGTATAGAATAGTTTAGTAGTCATCTGATTTAATTCTCACTTTAGTTGCATTAAGCAGTGTTTGGTATAAGCAGTTAAATGTGATTGTGAGGTTATAGTAAGTTTGAGATCACTTGTTTTAGAATCAGTTAGGTTTGTTTTAGCTTATTCAGCAATTAATCTGCATAATAGTTTTATAAAAGTCAAAAGTCCATTTATCCTTCTTTGGTGATTTTATCAGTTCGGAGCAGTAGCCAATTAGGATAGAAATAGTTTTAGAAATCATTAAATTAGCTTATTCTAGTTTTAGTATAGCTTATGTTAACATCTACATTAGAATAGAGTCATTAAAATCTCACATAAGTCAAAACTTCAAAATCTAACAAAAGTCAAAAGTGGAAAAAGTGATTTTTGCAAAACTTTGTTGATTTTTCATGGATTCAATTCTGGTTCAAAATTGTTGAAATTCTGGGACAAATAACTTCAGTTGGTCAACTTTTGAAAAGTGATTTTTGTGGAATTTTTGAAAGTACTTATAAGCTCTAAATAAGTCAGTCCAAAATAATTTTTTTCCCATGCTCACAATCGACATATAGTGATTGTGAAGCAGCCATCTTGGAACTTAGCACTGAGTTCATATTAGCTTGTTAGGGTCAAAATTTGGTCTATTTGATCTTTGCTTGGTGGTCTTGAGTTCTCAAAATCTGTGTTCGGTTTAGCTTGTTAGACAAGTAGTTGCATAAGCTTCAAGTAGGAAGGTAGAAATTTGTTTGGATTTTAGAAATCAATCTAATCATATCATTGTAGTTTATATATACCAGGTTTAGAATAGTTGATATTGGTCAATTTTAAGTAGTTTTAGCATAATCTATTTGTTGTGATCATTTGGTGAATTTTGAGGCTTTTAGCTTATTTTAAGTGCTTATTTATAAGCACTTTTCACTACACCCTTATTCGTGTACATTAGCATAAGTTTTGATTTTCGTAGGTTTATAATATTAATTTAGAATTTTCCTGAATTTTTCATAATTTTCTAAGTCTGTTTACTATTTTTCTTATTTAAAATCAGTTTTAAAACTTTTTAATTACGTTTTAATACAAATAATTCGGAAAAGCTTCAAAAAATAATTTTCATTTTCCTAGATTAAGAAAAATATAAAAAGCAAAAAATAATTTTTCCATATTTTTCCTAGTTAAATTTGTAATTTTAGCATTTAAATTATTTTTAATAGTTTTTAATTAAGTAGAAATTAGAAAATCATCGAAAAATACAAAATCAATTTTCAAAAGTTTCTTTACTTACTTTAGATTTTTAAAAATTAGTTCCATAATTTTCACACTTAATTTCATCATTTTTTAGTTAATTAGTTTTATTTAGAACTTATAAATTAGTTTTTAATTCAAATAAATAAAAGAAAATTTCTAAAAAAAAATAGTTTTAAATCTTAGTTAAGTTTTATATTGCATTTTTAGTTTAAAAATAATTTTAGATCATATTTAGGACTTAGGTTAGGCATAATTGCATTTTATTCACGTTTCTTTTAATACGTTTTAGTTTAATTCGCGTATTTAGGATTCTCCGTAGCTTAATTTCCCATTTATGTTTCCCCAATTCCCGTAGTCTAGATAAAATCAAAATCCAAAATCATTAAAACCAATTCAAGTTATAAATCACAAAACTCAACGAATCCTTCCATTCATACCTCGTTGGGACACGATCCGGGGAAATCACTTTTCCGGTATCACTTTTATCACACCCGTAAGATTTGGCACGTTAACCCTTTTCCTAAAAGGTTGATTTGTCGAATTTCACGATTAATTTGATATATTGATATTGTGTTTATTTTCACCACTCACAAACAAGACGAATCACTTAGCAACATATTTATCATGACAACCGGAAAACATGCTTTTACGACAACCAACAAAAGAAGCTTCAAACATAACATTTAAAGTACTTAGAGATTCAAGATTCGTTACATCACTTTTTCCATTACATTTGTCGATTTAATATCTAAAGTGGGTGCAACTTGAGTCTTATTCAAATTCCTACTTGTTCTTCTACTTTAGAGGTCTTTATTGTTCTTTTCTTACATCGCAACTTCCTATTCTTCCTTTTGATGCTCTTAAGTCGTGAAGTGCTAGCGTTGGGAAAAGAGGCAACTATTCTGCTTCGATGAGGGAAGCACATTAGTTTCTTGTGATGTGTCATTAGGCGCCTAAGAATTCTGGTGCAATTATGTTGGTGTTATTATTCCTATCTTGTTTAAGTATCACCAACTCGCTTTTAGATCATGGATAGTGTGTAACAAATCTAGATTTTCGTAAGCAGTGAGTCCATCACGTCGTAAAACATCTTTGGTATATGCAAGATGATCATCAACATCTTTTGACGCTTGAGCATGAGTCTTTTTGAGTAAATCAAATATGACACCATATTCCTTTTTAACTTTTGAGATTTCTTGTTCATATTTTGAAATTTGACACTTTAGAGACACGTTTTCATCATCCAGTTGCTCAAGTTTTGGATTAATAGTTTTCGTATGCAACTAGTTGATTTTGTTTTGCAAAGCGAGTTCTCGATTTTGACAATCTTTTTGGCACCATTGAAGACAACGTTTTGCATTTGAAAGCTCGTTTAACAATCGCTCATTTTCAACTTTTAAAGACTTGATTTGTGACACAGTATCAGTATTCTCAACATTTTCAACAGAATCAATAGAATCAACAGTGATATAATCAAATGCATATGCAACAGAATGTAATAACACAACATTAATGGTAGCAGCACATATTACATCTTCCAAGAGTCGATCAACATCTTTTCTTAACATTTTCTTTTACGCTTTGTATTTGAAATCGATGTTTCGCTTGTTCGAAAACTCTTTTCATAAGTCCAAGCTCCTTGTGAAAATCTCTTTCTCAATAAATTGCACACATTTTCAAATTTCAGACATGAGGTAAAATTCTTTTCTGAAAAATATCTCTTTGTGCTCGCGCTTGAGGCGATTGAAAATGTTCGACTTTTATTTCAGAATTGATTTCAATTTCACGTTCCAAAAGTTTAATGTCCGATAAGAATGTTTCAAAATATTTTATAACTTGACATTTTTCAGCTAATGGCTTTATTTCATTGAGTGAAGGTAAAGGACCATTAATTTGTGCAGCATTAGAAAGGGGACCATCATTAGAAGACTCAGTAGTAGGTGTGATGACCCAAGGTGTGTTAGAATGATCCTGTTGTGTGACGAAAGTTACGGCTTTTGAATAGTTAAATGGTTTGTTATAAACAACATTTTCTAATTTTGACCGACTCTCGTCTTCAGCATCTAATTCCTCCATGCGGTTATATTCAACAACACTCATAATGGAATCATCAATTCTTTGTTCTGCACTGTAAACTTGACGATTTGGTTTGAATGCTCTATTTGAAAACTTAGGTTTGTAATCAGCAAGATTCGGTCCATATCCATTTGGATTTGGTTTAAAAGTAAACTTTTGAATAGTTGTGATTGATTCACCATGTTTATAAACAACATTTTGAAACTCTTTGATTTTGTTTTGTAAGTCGATAATTTCGTCAAGATAGTCATCTATTCGTTTCTTTGAGTGCTTTTAGTACTTACATGACTGTTTTTGACAAGTTAACAACTCAGACTTGGCTTTTTGAGTTTCCAAAGTGAGAGCGTTAAGTTGTTGTTTATGATCATATTTCAGTTGTTCTATTTGAGACAACAAAGCATTCTTAGATGCAACTAGATCACATATCTGTTTTTCCAAAGATTTTTCGTTTTGGTATGATTTGGCAAAAGCGACTTCAAAACCTTTTTCATGTTTTTCTTGTGTTTGAAAAATGTTGAGTTGAAACTTTAAGCATTCATTATCCTTAGTTAGCAGTGCATTTTTATCCTTTAATTGCTTATTGATGTCAAGACATTTTTCCATTCGAGATTTTTGGTCCTTAAGTAAGGTCATGAGCTCAATATCTGGATTAGACACAAGTTCAACTTGTTCAACGTGAGTCTCAACATAATCATTTTTTAGATCCTCAAAGATAACCACGGAGTCAACTTGATTATCAGTGTTAACCATAAGGTCATCTTAATCGTCAAATATAACTACGGGATCTATTTGATTATCATCGGAATGAGATGTAGACGGCTCAAGTTGAACACTCTGATCCTCGTCGGATGCAGATGTTGGTGGAGATATTAGATCAATAATGAATATAGTTTGATCCGCACTGAGACAAGCCGTCGATGTCATACATCGGGCCCGTGTCACTCATGTAGAGTTCTTGCATGTTTGCCATTAACATCACAAATGCATTAGCGTGCAAGTCATCCATGTCATCATCGAATCAGATTTGCCATGAAGCTCGCTCCTTGTTGGTAAGAGTTCCACCATCTACATCCTCGAGAGCCAAGAGTAAATCCTCTTTGTGATAAGCGATGCCTCTTGTCCTCGGCTTTGGGCATGCATTAGCCGATGACCCTTTTATTACGATTATAACAACGAAGACCATTAACCCCACCGAGCATTTCGATCGACCACCGGAGCTCGTTGTTGTGGAGCACCCATGTTATTCCTTCCATTAGCATTAAACCCTTGACCACTACCCATCCGACGAACATTACCACGATTCTCGAACTTCAACACGCCCATTGTTAACAACAACCGATTCCTTGTATTTGATGAGGTACGAATGCGATTGATGGATTTGTTTGAATATCGGCCAAGGCTCTAGCAATCATGACAAACCCTTGTTGCAATGCATCGAAAGCTTCGCATCCTCGTTAGATTCAATCAAAATGCTTGATCATTGTTGTTGTTGTATGGAACCAATTGAGTTTCTTGAGATTGTTGTTGTGACTATGGTGTGATTGTAGCAGTTGGTTGTGGAGGATTGATGAATACACTTTGCAAGGTTGGAAATTGAGGATAACATGTTTGAGCCTATAATGCAAGAGTTTGATTATCCAGAAGTGAAGGGGAAACAGGAGCTCCACGGATGACTCTTTCTCTATCGACTTCCTTTTGGTGGGGCTTCAAATAGTCATACACTAATCCGTATGTAGCATGATGAAGATTCTTCACTTGACGGATGAAAATAACATACTTTTCCCAATCAGGACCAAGACTACTGAGGAACTTAGTGTTGACTGCAATTCTTGGCATAATGATGTTATGTTTTCCAAGTCATTGATGATGTCCGAGAATCGATGATGATATGACTCTAATGTCTCCCCGGTTCAATCATGAAGTGTTCATATGCTAAGTAGATTTTTGATTCCATATCCTCTTGATTGAGTTCTCGCCTTCCATGAGAAGATGAATATGCTCCCGCATTGCTTTAGCGATCTTCCGAGCATCAACACTACAAAGTATCGGATTGGGTAAACCCAAAAGGATATATTGCATTGCAAGTTCATCGGCTTCCATGTGTAGAAGTTGGTCAGTAGTAAGTTGATCAAGACTGGCAACGTTGGTAACATCATCTCTTGGTGGATTAGCATTCGGATCTCCGGGTACAGTGATAATAGGCATCTGTAATGAACCTTCAAGGATGACCTTCTTCAAGAACTTACCAAGTGGTTTCTTTAGATCACAAAACCTAAAGAACCTTATCACCCATTGATCGTAGTTTCCGGGAGTGAGCATTGGAGGTCTATCAAGTGATCCAGCCTCATGAATGAATTGTTGGCTACTTAAAACTTCACACAACTTTGCAAACCAAGACGGTTCCTTCATAGCATACTTGGATGGATGCTGATTTTGAAAGTTTGTGTAAGGTTGTACTTGTAGACTAGGTGGTGGTTGAATCATTTGTGGTGGAATTGCTCCTTGAGGAAATTGTTGTTGAAATTGATGTTGTTGTTGATAGAGTTGTTGTTGTTGAGGATACATATGTGGAAAGTAGCTAGAGTATGGTGGTTGAGACATCTTGAAACTTGTGTTGATGATGGATCTTTGTAGTCGAATGAAACTTTGTTGATGAATTATCCTTATGCGTAGAAAACCAGCTTATGCAAAAAAAATTCCTTATGCGTAAAAACACTAACTTACGCGTAAGAATAGCTTACGCTTAGAAGTAGCTTACGCGTAGACTTGAGAAACACTTAGCTTAGGCGTAAACCAAAGGATTAGTAGTAGAATCCTTATGCGTAAGAAAATACTTAGGCGTAAAGAATTCTACGCGTAAGGTCTAGCTTATGCGTAAAACTAGGGTTTTGCACAAAAATCCTTTACACTTATACCAGTGTAAAAGATATCCAAAGTCGAAGTGTTTTCAGGCTTATCTAAGCAAGAAAACACTGAGTAAACCAATAGTACTGAAGATCAAACCTTGAGGAGCTTACGCGTAGACTTTGAATCCTTACGAATAAAACTAGGGTTTTACTATGCGTAGGATGAACCAACCTTTGTCAAAACTGATTTTTCTGCCCAAAAGTGTTTCTAAACCAGATTTTTATGATGAAAAAGCTTCAATATCACCAAACTAACACAAAAGTGTGAAACTTGATGATTCAAAACTTGTTTTCACCTGACGCGTAGAAATGGCTATACGAATAAAACCAAGTTCAAAAACAATGAAACACACGTAAAGTTTCAAACTTTATGCCAAAAACTTAAACTTTATCACCAAATAACCTTTAAAGTACAAGAATCTTGAGTTTTAAAGTGTAAAAATTAAAGCTTTTAAGCGTTTGAATGTGTATAAACCGAAACTTACACATAGATACTAAGACTTCAAAAACAAAACCGTTTCACCCAACTATTTGGCGAACGATACCACTGTTAGGTCACCATGTTGTAACACAAGCATCAATATGTTAGAAATATAGATAAGAAAGATCGCATGAACACTTTACACACACACGTTAATATGAAATAGAAAGGATAAGCATAAGTGTAATATAAAAGTGAACAACCAACTCCCAAATGGGAGTTTACAAGATTATTTATAGGGAAGAAACTAGAGCAACACACTAGTTCCCTTCCTTTTCTTATTGGGCTTGGGCCAAGGCTTATGGGCTTTCTACATAAGTCTTGCCATTAATACTAAGTTAAAAGCCTAATTAAGCTAACTATTACACATAGATTACTAACACTTGAGAAGTAGTTTAGGAGTGATTCCAACAAAACCATCACTCGTACAACTGATGACCACCATAATCAACCAAAACAATCCATTAACAATCACCATTTATCAAATCAAATTCAATTCAAGATCAGTCACAACACAGAATTCGTACAAATAACAGGTTTGTTATCCACCATTAATAAAGCTTTGAATTACATCTTCAATACATCAAAACAACCAATTTTTCACTCATCAAACTTATTTCTTGAACACCAATGACACTAATAGATACTGGTTCCCGAAATACATCATCATATTTATCATCAAATGATGATGCCAATTCACCACATCATATATTGTACTTTCACTCAAATGATCATCTTGGCTACTACTCATCTCAAAGAAGCTCAATGGTTCAGAGAACTATGGAACATGGAAAAGATCAATGCTAATTGCTTTGAATGCTAAGAATAAGTTGAAGTTGATTGATGGTGAGTTTGAAGAACCTTCTATGTCATCACATCTCAGAGCCTATTGGGAAAGAGCTAATGATATGCTTATTTCATGAATCTTGAACACTGTGTCTAAGCAAATTGGTAATCATCTTACCTATGTCAATTCTGCATTTGCATCGTGGAATTAATTACATGAGCACTTGATGCAGGTTTTCCGACCAGGATTTAATATTTCTAAGTCTCGTCTACCTAAGGTCTACCTATTGCACTAATGAGCAGTGAACCCGATCCTGCATAGTATAGAAGGTGGTAAAGCCCGAGGTCGTTCCCAAGAGCTATGTAGATGAGGATCCTATTAAGTCTAAGTGTCACTACTTTTAAGAGATTAATTGATTGAAATGATTAATTAAACTAAAGACAAGAAATGAAATGCGCAAATAAAATAAAGGTTGTGAACAATGGTGAGAAAGAGTGCTAACCTAATTATTCATCCAATCATGTAATGTCTATGTTTTCTAATTACGTCCTATTGATTCAAGTGGGGGTTTAAGTCGCTATGACAACATTTGGTCAATTCGTCATAACCTATCAACAAAGGTTCCTACCCGACGTCAAAGGCCAACCCTTTGGGGAGTCGAGGGCCTCAAGAAATCTAAGCCAAGTCATTAAGTACCCTACATGCAAGATTCGAAACAATGTGTGCCCGGGCGCTAGCATCTTAAACACACATCCCTAACTTCTTAAGTTCATCCATCCGAATAGTGATCCTTTGGTCAATTCACACAAGAGGGAAATGTAGTCAATTGGTCAATTCTTACCAGCCCCTTCTCTACCTACTTACTTAGGGTTAGTTAGTCAATTCTCCTAAGCAATTAGATACGACCGCACTTCAAAACTACCGAAGTTGGGGTGACTACCATCGAACTATGCATGCATACACTAGAAACAATTATAGAAGTATGAAAACCCTAACAATACAATCAAGGAATCATAACTAGGCTAGCACCAAGGGTACTTAGCCGATCATATTAAATGTAACACCCCCAAAATGGCTCAGCAGAAGCACACAAGTATTGGAGTGATACTAAATTGATATAACAACATAAACATAGAATAACTGTTTACATTATTGATTAAGTGCGGAAAATGGCCCATTATCAAAATGTGGTCCTAATACATAAATCGAGTCGTCATGACCATGCCATGCCTTTGCCTTGCGCCTCCAAAGATAAACTATCACCAAAACCTAAAATACATGCTAAAAAGTGTCAACACGAGGTTGGTGAGTTCATAGATTTTAGTTGTAAAAGTTTTATGGACCACAAGATTTAGTATTTAATTCATTTCATTATGTGACCAGTTCATTCGGTCATGTTACCAGTTCACTCGGCAATGTGACCCACTCATTCGGTCATGTAGGTACATAACAAATGCGACCAGTTCAATCGGTCATGTGACCAGTTCACTCGGTCATGCAGGCATAACAGTTTCAAGTACTTGTGTCCATATGTAAAAGCAAGCTTTAACTTTACACTAGAATGCATTTAAGTAATCAAGTAATTGGCAAGTAAGCACATATTACACTCAGTCATTCAACATAGTTTTTGTAAACAATTCACTTGTTCAGGTAAAATCAACATTTAGTTTAAGTAAAAACGAGCATGTATTCTCCCCCAAAACAGTTATGAAAACAAGTAAAAGCAGAGGCTATGAAACTCACATTGGCAATTAGTAGTCCGAAGTGAAATTAAATCAATTAGTAGTAGTGCACGGCTCCGACACGCAACCTAATTTAGTACGGAAATTTAGTCTTTAATTCATGTTTAAGACTCGATAAAGTTTAACTAACTTTGTAAATTTTTAAATGTTTGTATTGTTGTTGTTGCTTATGTGGCATCAAAAACAGTTTACAAAGATTTGGCTGGGTTTCGGCTTATGAGGGTATGACATGGAAGGAATCTCAAAGAAGGAATTACGACTTTGGTTTAATGATGACCAAATGATAATACACGGAAGAATATTAAAAGTGAACGAGACCTTGGCTTGATGATAACCAAATGGTGATGTACGAAGGGTAGTACGTATATTGGGACATTATCGGACTAAGTGGATATCATGAAGAAAGTATATATATTTATATCTATATTTATGTTGCTACTAAAAAATTTATGTACAATATAACTTGTATACATTAGTAAATTTCCATATACATTTCATGTGTCATTTATATAAATGAACACACTTTAAAAGAATGGTTAAGCAAAATGATCAAGCTTGTACTTACAAAATGAAGTAAGTGTCGATATAATTATTTCAAATTGTTATGGAAAGTATATACTATATTTGTAGAAAATTGGGCGTGACCCGGATGTATAACCTTTTTGTCCTAGGTGACTATCGTCAAAATTTCATAAAAGTATTTCTTATTAAGATTAAATAATTGCAAGTAAATGTTTACCAATTCTATATTTTTAATAAATTTTTGAATATAAAAACTTCCATTTGAGTTATACCGAAAATATGAGCTTATGTTTCCAATAATTTGATTTAGGAGTATAATAAGTGATACAAAAATATAACTCTATAGTTTAGGTGTAAAACTCATTTAATTTAATAACTCGGTTTTTCAAGTTTTATTTATTATTCCCATTTCATTATTCAATTTGACTAAACTCATGGTGTAACATATTAAATTTTGATTATAAGTTTTTTTATTTTTAAATGACGAGTTATGAATTTTGCATATGTTGGGAAAATGTGTCGAGTTCCCATGAGTTGAACAAGTCGGAAATTAAAACGAGTTAAACGAGTCGGGATTTAGCCGCAAGATGAACCGAAATAATTTAGCCATGAGGTAACCCATGATTTTTGGAGTGGGCTGTGGCCCAAAAAGTGGGAAATGGGCATAACCTTATGAATAGGCTTCGGCCCAAATGAACCAACCCAAAGATGAAAGAAATGGATGGTGGGCTTGCCCCATTAATTTAGCAAATCAGACGCCCTTTGGCGGCTGAAAACAACAAAACCAAATGCACTCGTTTGCAGAAAATCATCAAAAATCTAAACGCACCTGCTGGTGCAGAAATTTAGTAACCCAAACGCACCTGTTGGTGCAAGAATTTCAGCCAACCAAACGCACCAGTTGGTGCAGAAAACGTAGCCATTGAGGGGCTGAATAACAGATTCAAAACACACCCCTTTAGGGGCTGAAAATCATCAGCAAATACACTCATTTAGGAGCTGAAAATCAGCAGGTAATGTACTTTTTTTGCGCTAAAAATCAGCGAACAAAACCCACCCTTTATGGGCTGAATAATTTGCTCAAATGAACCTTATTTGGAGCTGTTTAATAGCAGAATAAAGAGAAAACCAAGCACCCTTGTGGTGGTTTTTCTTGGCTAAATTAGCTAACAAAACTCAACCCTCATTATAGTTTTCATATTCCCGAAAGACATTCACACAACACTTAACAATTTACTAAATCCTACTCCATGTCAAGACAGATACAAACACTCTACGTGAGTGTCGTATTTGAGCCGAGAGCCATCTACAACTCAATACCCTTAGGGGGCGTTTGGTACGACTGAATCAAACAGAATGGAATCGTAGTAGAGAATGGAATTGCAGAGAAAGGGAATAACTTGAGAGAAAGAAAATGAATTCCATTGTTTGTTACTAACCAAGAATGGAACACAAAATTACATTACATTCTTGATACTTTTCTTTGGTACGACTGCTGCGGAATGAAAATGTTTGTTACTGCAGTTACATTTCTCAACCATTGATGATTACATACACATTTTTTAAAAGTTCATATACTGTAACAAATTTTATCTTAACAAAATTCTACACTTGAACAAATTTTCCAATATAAGTTAACAAGAAACGTAACTACAATTTGTTCATAAACACATAATAGCCCATACATTACATAGGATACAATAATTAACCCATTAGTGATTGAGCAGCTTTAATTTCCATATTGGCGTCTCCATCTGATATATATCCATGGTTTTTCAATTTCATCCAGTCTTTTCGTAATTACATATATTCAACTTGTTTTTATATTATGTACTTTGGGCACCAAGCACGAATAAAGAAAACCTCAAATCGGATTTTGAAGAAGCATAATATTGCTACGCTAACTTAGGAGATTCAAATTAGATGTTAAGCGTGTTTATATTTTGTGAATTTCGAACAGAGGTGTTATGTTGATATGAACATCAAGTTGTAAAAACCGTAACTTGCACAGACAAAGATCAATAGGAGATATGGTAATGATGTCGCACCACAAATAAGAATAGAAAACAACTTTAGATCCGATGATGGGGTGAGCTAAAGATGAAGAAGATCTGGAAAAATTCAATTGAAGGAGAGATGTTGATAGGGTTTTCATGATTTTCCCCAAATGAAACAGCATGTGCACTGCACATGCCTTTGTCTTTTATAACCCCACCTTTTTTCCAATATTTTGTGATTCTCACATGGAAATGACTCGTGAATGGGTTGCATGTAATTTTTGGATTCTCTCTATTCTTTACATTTTTTGAAGAATGAATACCGTGGAATGAGAATGGTAATTTGAATTCCCGTTTCTTTTCCTTTTGTCAAACAAACAATGGAAAAGGCCCTTGTTTCCATTCTCTCGATTTCATTCCACCGTACCAAACAAGGCCTTATGGGTTTATGATAGTTCGAGGCAACAAAAAAATTTACACAACACTCACCCTCGGGTGGGATTTTACTATGGCTGAAACGAATTATGAAAACCCAAGAAATAAACTATAGAGATAGGCTAAACCATAGGCTGCCTAAAGACTCAAAGAGTTAGGAAAAAAAAGATGAGGATTCTAGAATAAGCCGAATAAGCTGGGGACTTAACCGAAAGTTAACGTTAAGCCGATTATCAACATGCTCGTGACTTTTCTAGAGTACTGAGATTGACATGATGGATCATGGTTGATTGAAGAGGAAAGGGAACATGAATCTTTTTGTTCCTGGTTCTTGGAAAGAAACGCATAAAAGGAGAAAAAGGAGACAGGAATGGGGCGGTGTGAGTGGCTAGGATTAGGATAGGTAGATTGTATTTTGTTTTTATTATTAAATACTGTATAAACTGTACCCCGTGTTTTGTCGAATCCTTGAGTAAACGTACCTTCTCGGTACTCGAAAAATATAAAAATTATACTTTTAGAAACGTTTTTGCAAACATAATATTATGCGATCATTATTACGTAGGAATTTGATTATAACTGTTTTCCGTTACTAATTTGGTGTCGTATGCGTGCGGTGCCTAAATTCACGAGATAACCTCTCGTTTTTAGATTTGACAACTGTCATAAAATAGCCGATTTGAATTTTCTGACGTAATAAATATTATTATAATAATCCGAAAATTTACGGGATGTTATATTAAAAGACACAAAAGATTCAATGTTTAACATAATGAAAGACATGAATTAAAGTGAAAGATAGTAGTAATCGCTAAAGTTTATCGATATGGTGTAATTCCTCCTTTGGAGATGGCTCCGTATGCTTGGTATTATCTGCCCTTGGAACCCTCTTCACGTTCTCTGCCTTTGTGTTGCGAGTGAATGATGTAAAATGCATAATTTAGGGTTTGTATTTATAGGCCCGATCATAGTTACAGCGTAACCAAAGTTGAGAGTTACGCCATAACTTCAGTTTCTTCAAAACAGAAAGCTCGCAAAGGTGACTACAGCATAACCTTTGGAATAGTTACGTTGTAACAGTAGCTTCGCCATATTTTAGTAGAAAGCTACGCCGTATCTTTAATATCTTCTAAACATAAGGTTGTTACATCGTAATGTTTGTGAGGATGTTACGACGTAGTTGACGGAGGCGCAAAATTCTTCATGACCTAGATGGCTACGGCGTAACTTGAGTTGAGATTTACACCGTAACTACAATTGAGTTGGTCTTCTGTGACAAAATCCCAGCTACGGCGTAATTGAGAATATGAGTTACAACGTGGCTTCTTCCTTAATAGCATACTAAGATAAAACTGTTAGGAAAATCTCTAAATCCGCGTCTCTAAGCTCCAATGCTCATATTTTACCTGGAAACGAAATATAAAGGAATAAGAGTATATATCCACATAAATGATATAAAATATGTGCATAATTGGGGGAAATTGACACTTAAAAGTCATGGCTATTTGATGTTATCAGAACTACTCTCAATTCGATGGGCATAGGATTTACTAAATAGCAAATGAAATTGTTGAGCTTAAGCATTTAAACTGAACAGTAAAAGTGTATTATCACAAACTTAAAGGTCTGTGGGATGAGTTAGATGCAATTGAGGCACCGTATGCATGTACATGTAAGTGTGTCTGTGAAATGGGAAAGAAAATGGTGAGAGGGAACAAAGAAAGATGCTAATTAAGTTTCTCATGGGTTTAGATGACTGTTACACCAGCATTAGGGTACAAATTCTGCTAATGCAACCTTTACCTATTGTGGCGAAAGCATACAACATGCTAAGACAGGAATAGAAGCATACAGAATCACCCAAAAAACCCTCTAGAACTCCAATTGCACTAAACACTTACAAAAACACCTACACGCCACCTCACAAGAACAATCAACCCAATAACTCAACAACAAACACTCCAAATGAGAGAATTAACAACTTTAGAGAAGGGATTTTTTGTGCTTATTGTTGTAGGATTATGTACTTGATATAATCAGAATTAAAAATTGCCATTAATATACGATATATTGAGGCCATACATAATAGTTCAAGATTGTAGTTTTATATATGTATTGTAAATATATAAAGGATTTATTAAACGAAGAGAGTTGGAACTAATTAAATGAATTAGTTAAGTTAAAGAGGATTGTATCAAAAGCCCAAGATTGGTGTGACTTGTGGAAAACTAGAAGGGGGTTGAATAGTTTTACCAATTAAAACTTCAATTTTAAAATATTTAGATCGACTTATGTCAATCTATTTAGATGTGTATGTTGGACGTTGATAGATAGATATATAAAAGTGTAATGAAAGATAAAGAGTAAGAAGCACATAACCACGACACGAGTATTTATAGTGGTTCGGCTACAAGGACACCTTCCTTGCCCTACTCCACCCCCGAGTCACCTACTCGAGAGTTCGTAATCACTACACGACACCAACTCCTTATGGCGGAGAAGCCTTCACAACGTCGCCTACTCTTTTTCCGGTACTAGGCTAACCACCGGTTCTTTCACCAAGGTGAACCACACCTACCACAACGTCGCCTACCCTTTATCCGGTACTAGGCTAAGTACCGAGTTCCATTACAATGGAGGAACTACTACCCAACACTACACAACACCTAATCCCAAAGGAGACCCACTCCTTATTACAACACCATCAAGGATATCAACATCCTTGGAAACAAACTATCACTATTTGTATAACGATGCACCTCATCGATTATACGACCTTGGCATTCTTCACTAATGCCACTTGATTTGATTCCTAGACATCTTTCACCAATGCCCTTGACACAAACGCTTGGCACCTTTCACTAATGCCTTCGTCTTGACACCTTTAGCATTCTTCACTAATGCTTTTGACACGGACGTTAAGCACCTTTCACTAATGCTTTCGTCTTGACTCTTTCGGCATCCTTCACTAATGCCTTCGACACAACACTTCTATGGAGGAAGAAAGAACTATCAACAATAGAACCTCAGTAGTCTTGATGATGACGAAACATGGCAACTCATGGACTTGAGCTTGCTCGACTTCAAGAAGTGGTGATCTCGCCTTTAAGAGGAACCTAGAGAATCGCACATAAACAAAAGACAAAATACATAGAAAGATCCCTTAGTATCAGTGGTTAGAGAGTTACAATACTTGGAGAAAGTATGTGTGAGTGGCAACCCAAAAGGAAGAAATGGCTCACTATTTATAGAGGAGAAACAACTCATCGTTCCACGGATCCCACGGATCCCACCTCGAGGATCCGTCTAGTGTAATGTTAGGGATCCGTGGGACGCTCCTCTTTGCCCATGGGTATTTTGGTTATGGGTCATGGGTCATGGGTTATGGGTTGATCCATGGGTATTTCATTAGATACAATGTACCTAATAGATGCAATGCATCTAGTCAAATGGGTATGGGTCAATACCATGGGTTGTAGTTTTACCCATTTATAATACATACTAGTTATGTATATATTTGCCCAATATGTAAACACTAGTTGTTGTACATATGTATTACTAAATCATAAAATCACTTATACTTGTTTTAGTGTTTTATGTGAAAACGTAAGTGTGTTAGAAAACTATTGGCTCAAACTATTTACGTATTTTATTTGTTTCGTTAAAATGATTTTACGTTTGTTATCGACAAAACATTAGAAGATCGTAAAATATAAATAAACGTTTTTACGGCTTATTTGTATTAACAATCTCCCCCTTTTTGTTGATGACAAAACATAAAATTATTTTAAGGAAAAACTAAAATTCGTAAAAGTTCAAATTGAGTTTTTACTCTCTTCTCCCCCTTTTTGTCGAAACAAAAAGAGCGTCGAAAAGAAACTAACACATTGTTTTAAGAAAAACATGTAAAAGAGAAAAATGTAAAGAGAGCAAGTGACGGGAATGGTTCTCGTCTTAACTCCCCTTGACGAGTCCATCCCTTTGTGAGGGCGTCAAGTAAATAAAAACTAATAAGCTAATGCATTGCAACTTTGTTTGCAAATGGTTTCGTCCTTGTGACGAAAATGCTCCCCCTTGAAGATTGCAACTTTGCAATGGGATGCCATGAAGTGTAATCCAAATAAGGATTATATTGCAAATAGTTTTGCAATGTATGGTTTGACACAAAGCTCCCCTAGCTTGAGGTGTCAAAGTCTTCATGTGTATTTTGAAAATCTACAAAATAAAGGTTAGAAAACAAGTATATAGTGCATAATTTCCTGCAAATAAGACTCAAGTTAGTAGAATTTTGTTCTTCTATTGCACGGATCCCACGGTTCCCTCTTTGGAGGGATCCGTCTAGGCAATTTCAGGATCCGTCTCGTCGGTGACGATTTTCAAGCAATGGTGATATACCAAACAATGCTAATATGAAAGTGAGATATGTATACAAACAACAAACATATACTCAAAGCAATATGGCAAATAAGTTATCATTCAATAAAACAAAGAGATAATCAACAAATCTCTAAAACTAAGAGAATGATTTAGCCATGTAATACATATTCTACTAATACTAGTAAGTTACTAAAACTTACGAAGCAACAATGTGCTTGAGTCTAAGGATGAGTAGACTTGTTGATTTGGTCCAATCTTTCAAGAAGATGATTAAACATGAAATGTAACTCATTTCGTACTTCTTGAACAAGTCCTTGGGTGATTAGACAATTTGAGCAATTATTATCTTGATTTGGAACGGGAGGAAATTGGATGTTTTGAGGAGACTCTACGAATGATGGTGGGATTTCATTGAGAGATGTAGAATGAGGTTCTACTAAAAATGAGGGTGGTGGTAATGGAAATTCCTCCATATGATCAAGTCCTTGGTGGTTTCTTGTCTCCAATGATGGACTTGATGGTGTTGTAGGTGGTTCCCTATTTAACGAGAAAGTTGGTGATTGGGAGGTTCTTGGTGGTGAATGCTCTAATGAATAAAGATTTGGGTGAGAGATAGGCTCGGTGAAAGATTGTAGTCCATGCTCTATGAATGAAGGCTTAGATGGTTTGCTAGAGCGAGCTATGTTTGGTTTTGAACAAGATGAACCCTTTTCTAATCCAAAAGGTTTAATGCTAATTCTTGTGGTTTTCTTAGCAATTGTTGAATGGGTTTGTTGAGGTGTGATTCTAGCATTGTTATCTCTTACGGGAGATGATTCGGTGGATGAAATCTCATGAATCATATAACCATTCCTTTTGGATGAACCTTTGGTTGAAGAGTTGTTGCTAAGTGCTTTATTCATGGTGATGGTGAGGATGCAATATGAGCTTCTAATTGCTGATTTTTGAGAGCTAGGTAAGAGTGATGACTTAACCTCAAGAGTGTTTGGTTTATAAAGGATGATTTTGAATTAGGGAATTAAATTCTTGGCCACTAGGAGGATTAAGCATGCACAAAGATATTGTTCAGCTCTAGGAGAACATTAAATGATAACTAAAAGTGGTTAGATAACCAAAAGGTGGCTTAAATTTGAAGAGGAAAGTCGATTAAAGTCTTTTTAGAGACACGGATCCCACGGATCCTCTCACCATGGATCCGTCGGTTATAAACTGTGGATCCGTCTGTCGATGATATGTGATGAAATGATTATGCTTTTGTAATGTCTAGTGCCTATGTATTTTGAGGTTTTGACTTTCCTTTGATGTCTTGAGTGGTGGATGTCTTAAATGCTCAACTATAAGGAGTGAGGATGCTTAATGATGGTTTTGGGTAGGAAAGTGGACTTTAGATAGTCTAACTAAGTGCTTGAGAAGGATACCATTTGATTTGAAATGAAAACATGGTGGTAATTAGTCCTAGAAGTAGATGATAGCTCAAGAGAAAATTGATAAAATCTTGAAAAATAAAGAAAAATAAAAACTAGTTTCAAGCCTATTTTAGAGTAAAAGATGACTAAAATCAATTTGCTAAAATTGATAGAAATATCAAACTAAGTGTATTGAGATGTGAGGAATAATGTGTGAGCGTTGGAGCGGAAATATGGTGAGTTTTGATGAGTTGATAAATCAAAACACTTTGAAATAGATCCTAGGTAAGCTATGGGTGAGTGTGAAGCTTTCAAATGCTTGAGGAAGACTTAGTTGGTTCTAAGGTCTTATGTTTGACTAGTGTGAGGTGATCTAGTGAGTCGCTTTTTATGTAAGGAAGTACGTATTGCTCATCCGTAGTCACGGATCCCACGGTTCCCTCTTGGGAGGATCCGCTAGTTATAACTTGGGATCCGCCTACTGCAGATCAGAAGGCTTTCAGCAAATGTGCAATTTTGCACTCTTAGCAAATGCTTCTCCTAGTTGTTTCTACAAAGACTAAATGCAAGAACACATCAAGTATAACACATAGCAAGTGTGGGGGAAACTAAAGGTACCTAAAGATGAGGGACGACGACTACTTGAATGATTTCAAGAAGTCGCAAAATCTCATCCTACACGTTCCTAAGTTAAGATTGTTCAATGCCACGTTATGGCAATAGCTACATACTACATCCTACTCTACATAAGTACCGTTTAGATGTTACAACCCATTGTTTCAAATTGTTTTCACAAATTAAGTTCCTATGACCTTACCTTACTTCTCCACCACTCCCTGTCCTCACCCCTCCTCCACTCTTTATCACACCATCTCTAGTTCTTTTTCTTCAAGAAGTTGGCGAAGCACTTGAAGATTCCCTTGGTTTGTTGTCATTCTTGTGATGGGCTAGAATGTTCGGCAATTGATTGATGTAATCCAAGGGGTCAAGATCGGTATTTCTGAGTGGGTTGCTACTACCTTCACCTTCTCTTTGCCTCTCCCGTTCATCCGAGGAATCCGTGGGTGGGTGAGGCCTTTTGCCTTCCACCATAAACCTTGTAGTTCTACCCTCGGTCAATGACACCATAACTTTGCTGAAAAAGCTATGATCATAGGAGTTTAGAGAAGGATCTAATGCAAAGATGAATGTTGCAAGACGGGTTAGGAGCATTGCGTACGTGAGCACCATTTTTTCCATGATTTTTACACTTTCCATTCTCTTAATCATGTAGTATGCAAGCTTGAAGCAAGTCTCGGTCACTAGGCAATAGATCATGAAACTTAGGCATGCATTTGGGTGATCCTTGTTCCCTCTTAAGCACAACACATTTTCCCTCACCACAACTTCCCATTTCCTATACAAGGCATACATCTTGGAGAGCTCCATTTGGAAAGGATCCCTATAGATCACTTTTGAATTCCTAGTGACCCTCGATGGGAATGCTCTTGGCATGAACACGGTGTCCCTCACCGTGGTTGCTTTCGGGATTCTCATGTGGTAGATTTCATGGTGATCAACCATATCGTGTATCTTCGCCAAAGACCACTCATTGGAAAACATGCAAACTCCTTGATATGGAACCCATAGTATTCTTCCAAACTCCACAAGCGAAAGGGTGTACTCATGCTCATTTATGATGAAGACAATTGAGATGGACCCATCATCATTTCTAACTATCCTCATTGTCTTGTAGAACTCGAGTACGAAAACCGAGCAAATTTGTTCGTTTATGTCCAATAAACAATCAAAGCCAATGGTCCCAAAAACTTGTCTTATGTCGGTGTTAGCAAGAAATGATGGTTCTACTACACGACCTTCATGAAAAAGTCTCTTTTCGAGCATTTTGAAAGCTTTCCTATCTTCCGGGCTAAGTCCATCTTTTCTATGGTACATTGGTATGTAATGGGCGGTATCTTGATAGTCTTGTTGTCGGTTACTTGGCATGATTGTTCCTAAACAACACAACCACAATGTGGTGTTAATTATGAATAGTAGCCTAAAGGGTTTGATCACAATTTTGCTCAAATCATCTTTATTGAATTCAAGAAATGAGTTTAATTTGTATTAACAATGTTAATTCTTTGATTTGGATTATCTTAGAAAACAATGTGGTAACAAATTATGATAAACCCATTTGAACCCAACTTCTAAAAATGAAGAAATTGTAATCCTAGAAATCAAGGAATTAAATTAACAATGTAGTGAAGATTATACTTACACAAGAGATTGTTATGCTTGAAGGAAATGATCAAATTGCTCTCGTGAACGAGAATTGGGTTTTGTTCGTGAGTCTTTGAAGGAAAGTGGTTGTGGAACTTCCACAGTGATCATTACTAACTTATGTTGTCTTCTGTTGCACGGATCCCACGGATCCCTCTCATTAGGGATCCGCTAGTTCAAGCTCGTGGATCCGGCATGACAAACAAAAATCGGTTTAAGCATTCCTTGATAACTTTGGTTTGGGAGTTCTAAAATGCCTAGAGTTTGATGTTTAAGCTCTATAACTTATGATTTGGGGTTTTGATGGTTTAATACTAATCCTATTTGACGTGATTCCCTTTTTATGAATTAGTCACAATTCTTGGGAGGTTTTTCAAAGATTATGATAAAATCCCATTTTATCATAATATAAGAAATTTCACATGGATATTCATTGACATAGATGAAGTGTCAATAATCCTTTTGTGATGAATAATGATTGAGGCTATCGAATAACCGAGATATCATTATTACAGATTAGTAGTGTAGTCTATATAAATCAATCGAAGAATACTATTCTTGATGATGATTTTAATATAGATAACTACTTAAGTAATTACTAATAAAGATTAATCATACAACTAAGATTTTAATAAAAAAAATAATGTAATTTATTAACGATCATACCTTTGCTAAATATTCTTTTTAAGGAAAGAAATATTTAGAGGAAATGCTTTGTGATCTTCTTAGAATCTCCAGATCCATGTATGAGGAAAACAATGCTAAACATTCTTTTTACGAAAAGAAATATTTAGATAGTTTCTTCATGATCTTCTTGGTATGCCCAAATCCAAGTATGGAGAATTCTTAACAAGGAAAATATTAGAACATTCTATCATTGTCCAACAGTAACACTATAATGATTTTTAAAACATGACTTAAAAAAATCCTTCTTTGTAGTTTTCAAACATACACGGATCGTATCAAGTTTTTAAAGTACAACATACTCTAAGAAACTTGGTAACGAAGCTCTGATGCCAATTGTGGAAAACTAGAAGGGGGTTGAATAGTTTACCAATTAAAACTTCGTTTTAAAATATTTAGATCGACTTATGTCAATCTATTTAGATGTGTATGTTGGACGTTGATAGATAGATATATAAAAGTGTAATGAAAGATAAAGAGTAAGAAGCACATAACCACGACACGAGTATTTATAGTGGTTCGGCTACAAGGACACCTTCCTTGCCCTACTCCACTCCCCGAGTCACCTACTCGAGAGTTCGTAATCACTACACGACACCAACTCCTTATGGCGGAGAAGCCTTCACAACGTCGCCTACTCTTTTTCCGGTACTAGGCTAACCATCGGGTTCTTTCACCAAGGTGAACCACACCTACCACAATGTCGCCTACCCTTTATCCGGTACTAGGCTAAGTACCGAGTTCCATTACAATGGAGGAACTACTACCCAACACTACACAACACCTAATCCCAAAGGAGACCCACTCCTTATTACAACACCATCAAGGATATCAACATCCTTGGAAACAAACTATCACTATTTGTATAACGATGCACCTCATCGATTATACGACCTTGGCATTCTTCACTAATGCCACTTGATTTGATTTCTAGACATCTTTCACCAATGCCCTTGACACAAAAGCTTGGCACCTTTCACTAATTCCTTCGTCTTGACACCTTTAGCATTCTTCACTAATGCTTTTGACACGGACGTTAAGCACCTTTCACTAATGCTTTCGTCTTGACTCTTTCGGCATCCTTCACTAATGCCTTCGACACAACACTTCTATGGAGGAAGAAAGGATTATCAACAAGAGAACCTCAGTAGTCTTGATGATGACGAAGCATGGCAGACTTGAGCTTGCTCGACTTCAAGAAGTGGTGATCTCGCTTTAAGAGGAACCTAGAGAATCACACAAAAACAAAAGACAAACTACATAGAAAGATCCCTTAGGATCAGTGGTTAGAGAGTTACAATACTTGGGGAAAGTATGTGTGAGAGTGGCAACCCAAAAGGAAGAAATGGCTCACTATTTATAGAGGAGAAACAACTACTGTTCCACGGATCCCACCCTCAAGGGATCCGTCTAGTGTAATGTTAGGGATCCGTGGGACGCTCCTCTTTGCCCATGGGTATTTTGGTTATGGGTCATGGGTCATGGGTTATGGGTTGATCCATGGGTATTTCATTAGATACAATGTACCTAATAGATGCAATGCATCTAGTCAAATGGGTATGGGTCAATACCATGGGTTGTAGTTTTACCCATTTATAATACATACTAGTTATGTATATATTTGCCCAATATGTAAACACTAGTTGTTGTACATATGTATTACTAAATCATAAAATCACTTATACTTGTTTTAGTGTTTTATGTGAAAACGTAAGTGTGTTAGAAAACTATTGGCTCAAACTATTTACGTATTTTATTTGTTTCGTTAAAATGATTTTACGTTTGTTATCGACAAAACATTAGAAGATCGTAAAATATAAATAAACGTTTTACTTATTTGGCTTATTTGTATTAACATTTTCTATGATCTGTGTTGATCTCCCAATGCAAACAAACAGGTAGGCAATTATTGTTTTAATTTGATTAGCTATAAAATGTATCTGGACCGCTGGCTCGTGAAAAACTGTTGTAGGTTTTTATATCTTCCGCTGCATGATTTATAATAATTGTTATGAAATTTATAAATTAATGCCTACGTTTTCCATCCGTGGTATCGGAGCCACTTATGCGGGTTTATATCTATCTGTGATTGGTTTTAAACATGAGTTTTATGGTTATAATGTCATATTTGAATCCTGTTAGATTATGGTATGTAGTTTGGTCACACAAACGAAGATCTAACTAGATGGCTATTAGGATCATGAAATTATGGTCATTCTACTACTAGGAACCTTGTACATTCTGATAGAAAATGTAATAGTCTAGTATCGAGCTTAAGGGACTTGAATAAGCTAATAGGCACTAAGTCTAGTCAAAATAGCCTATAACATGTAATAGCCTAAGTCTAAACAAAAACCCAAGCCACATATGTGGCGTGTGAAGTATATAACACACAAATGCTCTCATTTTTGCGGTGTGTGTGACTTGTGAGAAGTGTATAAGTGTGTGTTTTACAATACAAGTTATCACCACCATCTCTCTCTCTCTCTCTCTCTCTCTCTCTCTCTCTCTCTCTCTCTCTCTCTCTCTCTCTCTCTCTTTATAAACCCTAACGCCTCTCTTTCTCTTTATTTCTTTGATTCTAGCCATGGTTGAAGCTTGTGTAGGTTAGTATTTGGGTACCTACGATTGGAATCAAAGCCATATGATAGTTATTGGTTAGTTTGTTAGGTTAGTTTCGGGTTTAGATAGGTTTTCGAAGGTAGTACAAAACCGGGTATTGTTTCGAGAACTTTCATAGATTAAATCTTACATTCATAGGTAAATAGATAAAGGCTTGATTTTTATAATAGTTTTAGTGATTACCTAGTCATCCATCTAAACAAATAAAAAAAACGTACACAAAAGCAGTGATTTTTAAGTGTTTTCGAGAAGAAAAGTTAGCAGATTTTTTCTCGAAAAATTGGCATCTTCAAAAGTATTCAAATTTTTTCGAAATTATTCGAAAATGACGTGGTAGTACTTGATCATTGAGACTCCACTACCTATGTGACGCGACATTTCGAGAACCTTAGGAATTACGAGAAAGCTTTTGAGTAAACTTACGTGGACTTTCGAGAACTTAAGTTTAGTTGAGATTCCACTGCCATTGATACGTGGGTTCAAGAAATACCTAGATTATAAGAATTTTTGTAATTTTCGAGTAAATTTTGACTTTAATAGGCAAGGAACTATACATTCAGAAAAGCTCAAATTTTGAGAAAATTAGTCACTTTTGAGAACCTTGCATTTTCGAGAACATTAGACTTTCGAGAAACTTAGACTTTTCAAGAACCTGCAACCTTACGTGAAAATTAACTACTTCGAGAACTTTGAACCATTTCGAGAAAATTAGACTTTTCGAGAGCTACTCCAACAATCCTAATAGGCTATCCACATAACCAAAAAGGGTATCCTCTATATGACCGTAAAACTCTAGAAAACCATCACCAGCACAAATATACTCTTTGATGAAGCTAAATTTCCGTTCTCCACATTAAAACCAAAACCTAGTAACTCGTACTCATAAACACCTCAAACATAAACAATTTATCCAAATTTCATCACACCAACTCCCCTACATAACCGACACAACACCACTAAGTCACCTACACCAAACACCCCTAACTTTGCACACATAAACACTCCCAACTTTATTAACCCAAACACCCCTAACTTTGCTAACTCAAACACTCCTATTACAGTTGATCCAAAAACCACGGATCCAAGCATCCCAAATACATCTACCAATACACAAACACCAATTCAAAACTCACCAACTGAATCAAGCCAACCATTATAGTCCTCATCTCCACCTCAAAACCAAAACATCCAACATAATTATGCTCCCACATCACCACAACCAGCACCAAGAACATCCATCAGAACCAAACATATACCATCAAAAGTTAAATAATACCACTATCAACTTCCCAAATCTACCATACAAAGTGTCAACAGTCCCAAAGACCATCATTCACGCTACTTTAGTTATTTAAATTTGTGTACTAGATCACTTCATTTCCTCAATGACATTGATAAAACAACTGAACCAACAACATTCCATCAAGAATTTAAGAACATAAAATGGATTCAAGCAATAAATAAGGAAATAGAAGCATTAATAAAGAATAATACTTGGGATCTCACAGTCTTCCCATATTAGAAAACTCCAATTGGATGCAAATGGGTCTATAGACCCAAATGTCATGCTGATGGGAGCATAGAAAGGTATAAAGCAACATTGTTAGTAAAAGGG
This sequence comes from Chrysanthemum lavandulifolium, assembly GCA_022545495.1. Taxonomy (NCBI): domain Eukaryota; kingdom Viridiplantae; phylum Streptophyta; class Magnoliopsida; order Asterales; family Asteraceae; genus Chrysanthemum; species Chrysanthemum lavandulifolium. Next base: position 124,786,843 of record CM040243.1, read on the forward strand.
TTTCACTAAAAAGAAGGAGTGGACTACAAAATAACTTTTGCACAAGTTGATAAGATGGCCACAATAAGGACACTTCTAGCTATTACAATGCATCATGAATGGATAATTGAACAGTTAGATGTCAATAATGCATTCCTACATGGTGACCTCAATGAGGATGTCTACATGGAAGTCCCACAAGGCTACTCACAAACACTCCCTCCTAACACTGTCTGCAAACTCAGAAAGTTACTCTATGGTTTGAAGTAGGTAAACATGCAATGGTTTGAGAAACTCACCATTTTTCTCATCTCACCGGGATTCAAGCAGAATTATGTTGATACTTTCCTCTTCACTCTTCAATAAGGTCTCAAGTTTATCACTCCATTGGTCTATCTTGATGACATATATTGATTGATGGATATGACAAAACTCGCATACAACAAATCAAACATAGCCTTGATAAGAAGTTCAACATTAAAGATCTTGGTCCACTCATGTAACACCCCCAAAAACTCGCAGCGAAAACTAGTGTCACTAGTCACATTTGCCAGCACAAATTACAAGTTATAGAAAATAAACTCTAAATGAGACGTTTTTAAAACTTACCATTCGATAATGAAATCAAAGTTATAACAAAAGGACCCAAAGTAAAAGATTACATAAAATGTGTATCAAAAATAATATCGAATGGTGAATATAATGCATCCCAGTTTTCAAAACATGCCATGTGACTCAAATTCTCCAAGCCAATGCAATGCATTACGAACCTGAGAAAATACATGCTAAAAGTGTCAATACAAAGGTTGGTGACTTCATAGGTTTATTGTAAATAAGATGAAAACCCTTTTAAGTAAATCCGCATGACATGTGTATGTCAACCTAATCCTATTACAAATCCCGCCCATACAAGACTTGTAACATCTTAGGTCCAAATACAAATTCATGGTGATATATGTAAATATTAAGTGCGGACCACGACAAATAAGTGTATATGACCATTATAACAAATACAATGTCATATATAAAAAGTGTTACTATTGCCCTAAGTTCTTGACACCAAAGCGATAAGTTTTCTTGTTTCTAGTTTCTGGTAGATGTCCTCCTAGGACACCCAAAGTTTATGGTAGATGTCCACCTAGGACACCCAAAGTTCCTCAAATGATAATGCATCCGTTTGACATACCAGTCAAGTGGGGAAACCACCCAGACGGGGGAGTTCAATCCCAATATATCTATTCACAACATTCATGCTTACTACATAATTAAGGGCTCATAACTTAGGCAATCTATAATAGTTTAGTGCACTTGTGTCTGTGGAAAACTAGAAGGGGGTGTTGAATAGTTTTGCCAATTTTAAGTTAGTTTCAAAAACTTTAGATTCGATATTATGTGAAATTGTATGGATGTAGAGAAAGTATAGATCTAATGATAAAGTAAGTAAATAAAGTAAAGCAATGGATAGAAATGACACAACCGATTTATAGTGGTTCGGCTACAAGGACACCTTCCTTGCCCTACTCCACTCCCAGAGTCACCTACTCGAGAGTTCAAGCACAATGTCAACAAACTCATTCAACTTGGTGGAGAAGCCTTCACAACGTTGCTTACACCTTTTCGAAGACAAAGCTAAATACCTAGTCCATAACACGGTGGACCAAACCAACACGACTATTACACAATAAATATGTGAAATATCAAATACAAGATCTTTGCTACGAAATCTTGTGGAGGAACAAATCAATCAAGGACCCCTTGCTTGGATGACTTGTAGAATGCTCGTGATCTCGCCTTAGAAGGACCTATATGAGAATCACTAAAGAAAGAAAGAAAGAAGTACTCTCTAGATCAAGTGATCTTTGTTAGAAGAGAATGAGAGTATATGAGAGAATTAGTAAGAAGAGGGTGAGTTAGAATGGAGAAATGGCTCTCATTTATAGGCAAAACTTGCCCTTGTTCTCCGGATCCCACGGATCCCTCCCACAAGGGATCCGTCTAGTGTAATTCTAGGGATCCGTGGGACGCTCCTCTTTGCCCATGGGTTTTTTGGTTATGGGTTATGGGTTGGTCCATTGGTATTCTTTTAGATACAATGTATCTAATGAGTACAATGTATCTAGTCAAGTGAGTATGGGTCAATACCATGGGTTATGGATATGATCCATGGGTTGTGATTTATACCCATCCTAATAAACAATTACAACAGATGATTTATTACAACAATTTGTATTAAATGGCTATATGTAAGTGCTTTACAAAAATAACATGTATCCTTATAATTGTACTTAAGATAACATTATATTTGTTATCAACAAAACACAAAGAGATCGCAAAATATTAATAAACGTTTTCTTGTTTATTTGTATTAACAATCTCCCCCTTTTTGTTGATGACAAAACATAATGTTATGATGAGTAAAACTTAAGAATAGATGTATGTTTTGAAAGCCCCTAAGTTTTACTTCTTCTCCCCCTTTTTGTCGAAACAAAAAGTTAACCCATCAAAGAAATAAAAGGTGGAAAAATAGTCCACGTATCGCTTACTCCCCCTTGACGGTAACTCTCCCTAGTTTGGGGCGTCAAGTGAAGAAAAAATAAAAAATCCTACAAAGAAAAGGTTAGTAGTAACATGCATAAGTAATCTTGTGATTGACGAGAATCAAGATTGGGAGCCAAGGTATGTAAACAAAGCCTTGTAATAAAACAAACAAACTGTAGTGGTATTTATACCACCTACAAGCATGTAAAAGTAAGAACAAGACTTGTTCTTGAAAATGACTCAAAAGAAAAGTACTAAAAATAGAAAATAGGAATAATGATTCCGTCCATGCTTGCAAGAATGAGGTTGAGTATGAATCACATTTCTTCCCTAACTTCTATTGAAATTTCCCAAGTGGATTGGCAATGTTCACAATGTAAGTGATGTGGGTAATGAGTGCGGAAGATGTGGTGGAAAAATAAGAAAATACGGATCAAAGTCCGGAATGTTTGGAAGTGGTGGTGGAAAAGAACCTAGATGTTCTTGTAGCTTAATGGGAGCTAAGGGTGGTGATGTTTCAAGGTCATTGAATATTGTGTTTGGAGAAGTAGGAGGTGTCAAAAATACTATTTCTTTTTGTTTTGGTTGTTGAGATCTTGTTAGAGTCTTAAGGAGTTCCAAAAGAGTGACTTTAGGTGATTAAGTTGGTGTACTCGTTGGTGATGAAGGAGGTGCTATAATGGAAGCATCTTGTGGTGAGTTATTTGTTGGTGATGAATCATTCGATGATGGTTTTGCTAAGCAACAAGGCCGGATGCTAATCCTTGCGGATATCCTAGAGTTTGATTGTAGTATTTTGGAAGGTGGAAGTACAAATTTTTGGATTTCATGAAGAGGATTGTTTGTACTAGGGGATTCATCTAAGTTGTAAGATCTTTTGGATGACATGGTGTTGGTTGTTTATGAAGATGAATATGCAAGAATTTTGGGAGTCCTATATATAGAAAAACAATGCATCGTAATGAATGCCTGACCCAAAATGTGGATTAAAATCTAATGATTAGATATGAATTTAAGGCATGTGATCATAAGAACACAAGCATTAAAGAACATACTCCAAAAAAATGAAAAGATAATGGAGTTTTCATCCAAAGTGAGAAAAATAGAAGATAAAACTAGCTTCGTCTCACGGATCCCACGGATCCTTCCTTGAGGATCCGTCCAAAGAATTTGGGATCCATAGTCTTTGGTGATACAGGCAGCTCAAATTTTTCCTTTTTGGAAACATTTGTGCCTAGTGTGTGCCTATATGCAAACTATTTGGAGTTGCGGTTATCTCGACTCCTAAGAAGAAAGAAAAAATAAACTAGAAGTGAAAAAGCATATTATTATGTGAGATAACCCGAAAACACATAGTTAGTACTTGAGTACATAATTCAGTGCTACCAATGCTCCTAATTCATTGTGGCTTAAATGAATGTACCCAAAAACACATATTAGTTATGTGTCCCCTTTAGCATTCAAAAGACATGAGATGCAATGAAAACTGATTTTTACTTTGTATTAATAATGAAAAAGCGATTCGCCCTAATCATGAGAAATTGCTTTTGTGAAATTGATACGGGAAGAGGTATCAATTTTAGAAAACATTCCAAAAGGAGGTTTCTATGTGCGAATAAAGATCATTTTATCCTTTGAAAAGAAGGTGTGTGTGGAATTATATATTTGCAACTTGTACTTATTTTGAAAGAAAATAAGAAGAGTTATAAGTGAAAAACTTATCTTGAGTTTTGAAAATTCTCGTATTGCTTGTGAGTTGTGCGTGAAATAGAGATCCTAGACTCAGAAAGAAGAAGGCTAGTGTTTACATACCTTGTAGATTTTTAAAAGTAAATTACAACGATTGTTCCATGAGACCAAGACCAAGACGAAGTAGGTTGAATTGTTCCCGCTTCAACGGTTTGGTAAGGACGTCGGCTATGTTGTCTTCGGATGCTACCTTCTCAATAGAGATGTTCCCCTTTTGAACATTGTCTCTTAAGAAGTGATGACGAATCTTTATATGCTTTGTGCGAGAATGTAATACCGGATTCTTGCTTAGATCGATGGCACCCTTGTTTTCACATAGAATGGATATGTCACTTAGATGAATGTCGTAGTCAACTAACGCTTGTTTCATCTATAGTGCTTGTTGGCATGCTTTGCCGGCGGAGACGTATTCGGCTTTGGTTGTTGATATTGCTAATGCCGTTTGTTTCTTTGAAAACCAAGATGTTAAACAACATCCCATAAAAGTACATACCCCACTTGTACTTTTTTGGTCAATATAATCACCTGCATGGTCAGAATCTGCATATACAATTGTTTCTACTCCCATGCCCTTAGGATACCATAATCCTAATTGTGTTGTACCCTTAATGTATCTAAATATTCTTTTTACGGCTTCTAGGTGTGATGTTTTATGGTCTTCTTGAAACCTAGCACATAGACAAACACTAAACATGATATCCGACCTACTAGTCGTGAGGAAGAGAAGACTACCAATCATGCCACGATATTTAGTATTATCGATGGATTCGCCGTCTTCATCTTTTGTGAGTTTGGTGTCGGATGACATTGGTGTCCTAATTGGTTTCGATTCTTCTAGACCGAATTTCTTTAACATCTCTTTTATGTATTTAGATTGATTAAAGAAGATACCATCTTCTACTTGTTTGATTTGTAGACCAAGAAAGAAACTAAGTTCTCCCATCATACTCATCTCGAACTCGTCATGCATGATTTTAGAAAAATCATCACACATGTCTTGACAAGTGGATCCGAATATAATATCATCTACATATATTTGAACTATGATTATATGTGACTCTCTTTTCTTAGTAAAAAGTGTGTTGTCAACTAACCCCATGGTATAGTTGTGTTTGATTAAAATGACTTGAGTCTATCATACCAAGCTTTTGGAGCTTGTTTAAGACCGTAAAGGCTTTCTTTAACTTATGCACATGTTTAGGTTTTTCAAAATCGATGAAGCCCGGAGGTTGAGCTACATATACTTCTTCATTAATAAAACCATTTAGAAAAGCACTTTTGACATCCATTTGATAAAGGTTTAGATCATTAGCACAAGCATAAGCAAGAAGTATTCTTATAGACTCTAATCTAGCCACGGGGGCATAGGTCTCATCAAAGTCTATTCCTTCTTGTTGGTTATCCCCTTGGGAAACGAGTCTAGCCTTGTTTCTAGACACTACTCCATTTGTGTTGGGTCTATTATAGATTTGATGATACAAAACAAGAAGAATGAAACATGAAGGACTAAAAGTGACAAGAAAGAAAACTACAAAAAGATGGAGGATTTGGAAGATTCTAGAAGATATGCTTAAAAGAATATTTACTTTCCTAATTGTATTATGATTCCTCTTGTAAACCCTAGATGTCTCTAGTATATAAAGAGACATAGGGTCATTAGTTTAGTAGTACGTACAAGATGTAAACCTAAAAGGGGTGTGTGTGTGGGAACCTAGGCATAGGGAAAATGCCTAGGGTTTAGTTAGTTAGTGTTAGATCAAGTCTTTGATCTTTATTATAGTTAATTAGTTAGTTTATGATAATAAAAAACCTTGTTCATAATAATGTTGATTCTATGTTTGAATATTCCGCTTTCATTATTATGTGTTCCTAGATATAATATTAGACCTAGTCTAAGAGTTACAACGATCTTTACATGTGGTATCGAGCACGGGGCTCGTGATATCTAGGGATCTACAAGGTTTTCTTGAAAAGAAGGAAGAAAAATTGTGTCAAAAATTCGTAATACTTGCAGACCTTTGTTTTCGAGGCATAACTTTTATTGAACCGTTAGATCGAGCTAAAATTTGAACTGGAGCTTCTTGGTATATCTATCTTTAATCTCACCGAAGGGATTGTCAATCGGACTCTCAATCAAAAGTTATAAGTCATCAAGTCTGCCGAGAAAATTCATAAGGTTACTACAAGACCTGCTTTTGAAACGATCATAATTTTTTGTTAACCGTCGGATCGGGACGAAATTTTGGTGGATGTTCTCTATATATCAATCTAACTTTTCACCGGAGGATTTTCCATCGAGCTTTTATGTGAAAGTACTATTAAAAATCACTGTGTATTTTGAAAGTATCTAACGCGTTATTGGTCCCTACAAGCAAAGTCTTCGCTGACACGAAATCTTGCTTGGAATTCAAAAGTCTTCACGATTATTGAAAGTCTTGTTGTTCTCAAAGTCTTCGCTCAAGGTCTTGCTACTTCTCAAAATCTTGTGAGGAGGTTTCAAAATCATTAAATTGAGCATCGCTTCTCGTATGGTTTTGATTTCGAAGTCGAGCATAATTATTGTTATGGTTTTTGGACGACACACACACAGGTTATTGTTCACACACACAAGGAGTTTGGTGATTTGTTCTTAAAAGTTTTAAAAAGGCTCGTATTTGATTCTTATGGATTAATTGATTACGAAGAAGGTTGAATATCATTTATTTGATGTTGTAGTTGAGTTTCACAGGTTTGTGTTCTTATCACATAGCTTGATGAATCTAGCAATGTGTGATTTTTCTTATGATGCTCTATGCATACATTGGCTATCACTTAAAGGAGTTACATTGTAGTGCTCAGTGTCTCATACTAGTTGAGGATTCTTGTCAAGAGATTGCGGTCTACTTATATTTGGTGATTCGTATAAGTATGGAGTTCTGTGGATAGTACAAGATTTAAGACACAAGTTTGGGAAATTCTACTTCTTCATCAAATTCGTTATACTCGGTTTTCTTCACAAGTAATCATTACATAAAGCCTCTGATTTTGAAGAATCATTGATGTACATGCATCACTCAAGGGAAGTGTTTGATTTTTACTATTGTTGATCATTATTACTACGCTAGTTGGAGTTTTCTCTTGTTTTGGATCCATTTTTCTTATGATGCGTAATGGTGGGCGATTTGAAGCATTGAAGTCTTAGATTGGAAGTATGATATTGGTTCGTGGTGGTCAAGATCATTATTTGCATACGTTCTCTATTTTTGATAACAAAAGGGAAGAGATGTTTGAGTGACATGTTTAAGTCAAGGGAAGATTGTTTCATTCATGGTGAGATTTAATTATCTCAACACGCTACTTCGTCAGGGAAGTTCGTACAAGAATCGTATTTGTTTTGTCATCATCAAATAGGGAAGATTGTTGGGTCTATTATAGATTTGATGATACAAAACAAGAAGAATGAAACATGAAGGACTAAAAGTGACAAGAAAGGAAACTACAAAAAGATGGAGGATTTGGAAGATTCTAGAAGATATGCTTAAAAGAATATTTAGTTTCCTAATTGTATTATGATTCCTCTTATAAACCCTAGATGTCTCTAGTATATAAAGAGACATAGGGTCATTAGTTTAGTAGTGCGTACAAGATGTAAACCTAAAAGGTGTGTGTGTGTGGGAACATAGGCGTAGGGAAAACGCCTAGGGTTTAGTTAGTTAGTGTTAGATCAAGTCTTTGATCTTTATTATATTTAATTAGTTACTTTATGATAATAAAAAACCTTGTTCATAATAATGTTGATTCTAGGAAACTACAAAAAGATGGAGGATTTGGAAGATTATAGAAGATATGCTTAAAAGAATATTTAGTTTCCTAATTGTACTATGATTCCTCTTGTAAACCCTAGATGTCTCTAGTATATAAAGAGACATAGGGTCATTAGTTTAGTAGTACGTACAAGATGTAAACCTAAAAGGTGTGTGTGGGGGAACCTAGGCGTAGGGAAAACGCCTAGGGTTTAGTTAGTTAGTGTTAGATCAAGTCTTTGATCTTTATTATAGTTAATTAGTTAGTTTATGATAATAAAAAACCTTGTTCATAATAATGTTGATTCTATGTTTGAATATTCCGCTTTCATTATTATGTGTTCCTAGATATAATATTAGACCTAGTCTAAGAGTTACAACGATCTTTACAGTTTGCATCTAACTTGTTTTTATAAACCCATTTGGTTCCTATTATGGTTTGATTACTAGGTGGAGGGACAAGTGTCCAAACATCATAAGAAACAAATTGGTTTAATTCTTTTTGCATAGCCATTACCCAACTTTCATCTTTTATGGCTTCTTGTGTATTCTTAGGTTCTATGGTTGAAACAAAACAAAATAGGCTACTTTGGTTTTGAACTTGAGACCTTAAGGTTCTTTCGTTTAACTTTCCTATGACCTTATCTACGGGGTGATATTTGGACTCTTTAATATTTATGAGTTCATTATTTGAGGATTCTTCTTCTTCTTCAATTATCTTTTTCTTTATTACAATAGCTTCACTTTCTACAATCTCATCATCGACAAGATGTGGAGAGGGTTTGGGTGGACTTTCATCAAATTTTACATTTAATGACTCTTCTACCTTCATTGTTTCTTTATTTATGTTAGGAATTGGAAATTCTATAGTGAAGCATCGGTCACCCCAAATATAATCTAGCTTAAGTTATCTCGTAGACATATCGTTTATTACGTTATTTAGTTATTAGCATAGTATAGTCTAGTGCAACACCATGGAGGATGGACGGGTCTTTACCCATTGTATGCCTGATCCACAGCCCGAAGGAAGGCGTATCACTTTGTATAAATAGCCCTCTCCCCACAAGGGAGAGGGTTGGATGTTCATTTGGAATCTAACCTTCCATTTGTTTCTCTCACTAGAATATCCCACTTTCTCTCTCTAAAATCATATATTCATACGCCCATATTTATTATATTGATGTGTTTGAGAAATCCAATATGTTACAAATGGTATCAAGATCCATGGTTTGATCATCTCTCTTGCATGTTCTTGGATTTCTAGTGGTTTTATATGGTTTTTGGGTTTGAAAAAGTTTAGTGGTATTTGCATCATTTGGATCATTTCTTGTGTTAAAGTTTGAATTTTGATTGTACTTTCATGTTTAGAATCATTTTATGTGCTTGGGTTTTGATTTGAAAAGCTTGAATCACTGTGGTTGGGTTAGTTTTGGAATGAAAAGTGTTGTGTTTGAACTTTTCTAGCTAGCGACTTGAGTCTCGGAATTGTGTTCTTTGTAGCGACTTGTAGTTATAGTATTCAGCGACTTGTAGTTGTAGTGGTAGCGACTTGTCTGTTGAAACAAAGCGACAAATAGTACAAAGTAGTGGTTGTACCATTTCGGCTAGCGACTTGTCTTTACGATCTTCAGCGACTTGACTTTGTTGTGGGTAGCGACTTGTTCTCTAGCAACTTGTCTTTTGAGACAAAGCGACATATAGTACAAGTAGTGGTCGTACTGTTCAGTCTAGCGAGTTTTTCTATAGCGACTTGCACACTTAGCGAGTTGTTCCTTAGCGACTTGCTTACTTAGCGAGTTATTTACTTTAGCAACTTGTGCATCTGGCTATCTGTATCTAGCGACTTGTACTTATAGCGACTTGTACTTTAGTGAGTTGTACATTAGCGAGTTGAGTACCTAGCGACTTGTGTGAGAAGCAACTTGTCTTCAAGATATTTAGCGACTTGGTGAATTAATGCAAGCGACTTGTGCACGATAACGCTACACGCGTCATTCGGGGTCAAAGGAACTTCCTTTTAAATCGACAAGCTTTCAACACCCTAGGCGAGTGAACCTAATCGTTGTAGTGTAGTATTAGGGTAAGCCACGGAATTGATATCGTTCTCTAGGGAATAAGAATGCTAGTGAGAAGTTACTACGCTAAGGTTGGGGTTGAGGAAGATTATTTTTATCTTTTATGTTTTAGGAAATGGAAAGGTACGAATCTCGGGGTATTGGATTTGGGGTTGGTATTTCTACCGATTACTCTACTTATCTAATTATCTAATCTATTGGTGTATGTAGTCTATGTCTAATTATTTGTGTGCTCGTATGATGATTTAAAGATGTGTTTACTTAGGTTTTATTACTCCTTAAATATCTCCTATTGATGGTTGAATTGTCACGTCCTTATTCTTAATCGCGTTGTGTGTCTAAGGTCGTAGGGTATCGTTTATCCTAACTCTTTGAAACTACCAAAGGTTATCGCCTACAAAATCTCTAGGATTTATAAACTTAACACTAAGGTACTCTTCGGATGGTTTAGCCTACAATGACTCTAGGTACTATAAGCTAAGGTTCAACAAAGATTAATCAAGCATTAACTACACAACGGATGATCTATCGCAATACTAGATCCTTAACAATTAAGATAAGAGACAACCAATCAATATTCAATAATTAAGTTTCATATTCCTAAGCAAACACACAAGTAAATTAGCGGACATGGGGAACATGCAAGCATACACACAATTAATTGAAGACATAATTGAATTAATAAAGTAAAACACTTATCTTGATGTAAGATAGGGTATGGAACCTAAAATCTTGTACAAGAGCGACCTTGGTTGGTTTAGGTTTTACTCCAAAAGACTACACTCGAAAACTAAAAAATCGGATTCTATATATAAGATTACAAGTGCGACGGTCACCCTTTGATGTGTGACGCCATCGGGTTGCCGTTATTAGGGTTTCGTCTTGGCACGTTAGTCTTGCGACGGCATCACCTTATGCTTGTGGCCGTCCCCTTGATCTCGGACGTCGTGCGGATCAAATCTAGGTCGTCCGAGTTGCGACGCCTACTCTTTTAAAACACAAGCCGTCATTTGTAAATGAGCAATTTGCTCTTGAGTCACAAAGTTGTCCGACGCGTCGCAGATAACACCGACGCCGTCACCTTCGGGCCCAAAGCACTGAGTGTCTCGAATCTTGACTTTGGCCATTTTCTTCGTATATTCGCGCCTTTTCATCCGAATAAGTGTCATTCCAGCATTTTTCCTTCAAGATACCTAAAAGTGAAAAGGAACGATATTAAGTAATAACGGTTACAAAAGTGATCAAATAAGGGGTTAAACGACCCCTCAAAAAGGTACATTTTAAGACCTTATCAAATATCCCTACATAATGGTATTTGCTTTGCTTGTGCTCAAACAAAGGTGCATTTAGAACTGCTTATTTCAGCCCCTAAAGGGGTACGTTTGAATCTGTTACTTCAGCCCAAATAGGGTGCGTTGGTAAGTTGATTTTCAGCTTCCAAATGGGTGCGTTTAAACCTGCTCCTTACAGCCCCTAAAGGGTGCGTTTGTTGCTTATTTTTCTGCACTTAAAGGGGTGTTTGGAATTGCTTATTTTTAATATATTAACCTGTCCAGAATTAATTCATAAGAAACAGTAGCCGTAAAATATTTTTGACAATGTATAACCATAAAAACATGTTAGTACCCTTAATTACCTTTCCGGGGATATAAAGAACGTCGAAAACGGACTTATAACGAAGAAGATACGGCCGATTTAAGATTTATAAAATACAAGACATTTTGACAGCAATTGCATAATAATTTACTTGCTGATATGATTTTGAAACAAGGTTTTGGACCCTTTCTAGTCGAACCGGCTTAAGTGTAAAACACAAAAGTTGTCCGAAATGATGTTTTACTTAAGTACGCGAGGTTTTTAAGCTTGAAAGTGTAAAATGAAGGATTTAAGCTTGGTCAAAGTCGGACCATTTTTCTGAAAAAGGTCAAAGTTGCTTATTTTCCGGAAAATAGTATATATTGCTTAAGTGTCATTTTTCCGGAAAATTCTATTATTACTATGCGTTGTTTTATAAACCATATTATTCGTTATCATTAGATTTCAGATTAGCCATATTTGATTATAGTGCACTTTTGGATGTAATGATCCAAAAGGGCGTCTCGGGTCCGTTATTGCTTTATTTTGTCATATCGAATTATAGTAGTTTTGTCGAATCATTTTATATTGTCTAATACAGGTTATGTAAAATATGGGAACGTCCGATAAACAAATGGGTCATGCCGAAATTTTCTAAAATTTCTATACTTGGTAAAATTTCTACAAAAACTCTATTTTCTCAAATTCCGACAAAAAGGCGAAAAATCCTAAAATTCATAAAAATCTTATAATTTCTTATAATTCATTTAGAATGTTTTAAAAGTATGCTTTCTTTTATAATAAACTTCCTTTTCTTTATTTTGAGGTTTCCGGAAATATGTCGAATTCTATTGTTTTATCATTAATTTATTTCTTGATTTCTTCCTTGCTACATACCTTGACTTCTCTTATGAATTCCTTATATATTTTTTTGAAGTAATTGTGTGTCGTTAATGTCCTGACTGTAAGTCGTGATATCTTGGTATCATTAAATTCTGAGTCCGGCTTACATAGAGTCAATACAAACTACAATGGGCTGAGCCCACAATACTCCAACTTGTTCTCCAAACATGTTCTCCAAAAACATAACCTAACTAAAATCGACTTATCTTTCGTCGTTGTCTACTCAACTTGAGTATTGGTCGATATTTATTGATTATTCCTTATAATGTATTGTGATGCACATTATGCTTTGGTGTGAGTTGTGTTTGGCGTGAGTACATTTCGAGTCTTTGTATTCTTACCACCACACGAAACATTAATAATAAACTTTTTAAGATGTGATATTAGACTTTTAAACAAACATTGATACAATTATTCCACGAAAACTAAGACACGCTGTCTTCTGAAAACTCATTTACTTTACCATACGTATTCTGAGATAAGCCGTATACTAGTAGGTTGTACCGATGACGTACCGTTGTGCCCGTACACTTTGATATCATTGTGCCTTGCTTGATGATACCATTGTGCTTACTACTCGATGCCAGTCGTGTTACTCTTAATTCTTGCATTTCTACATACTAAGGTGAGTTCGTAGCCCCACTTTTACTCGTTGAATTGTTTTTTAAACTGTTTTGGGGGAGATACATGCTCAATTACCTATTTTTACTTTCACAAGTACTCTAAAGCTTTTACATACTACTATGAGTTCATAATCACACTTTATACGCTTTGCTACAAACCTGAACACAAGTACTATCTGTATGCGATCCTGATTGCTATTGCTTAAGTACTTACGTTGCCACTAAAAGTCCTCATATCATGAACCATTAATCACCGAGAGTGAACTCGAATATAGGAATAGATCTATTGGCAGATGACGCCCATTTGTGTTAGCCGGATAAGTAACCAAATGCACTTTATTTGAGAATACTAGGAGAATGGCAAACTCCTACCGGAGGGCATTGTTGCTCACATCATTATTATGATGTTTGTAACTTACGCCATTATTATGGCGTTAGTGTTAAGGTTTGCGTTCATGAGACTTAAGGCAATATATCTTTGTGTTGCAATGATACAAATGCTGCAACTACTGAATTTATGGGTACAACAACATGACCCAATCTTGAAACGTGTGTTCAACTGATTATTAAACAAACGAATTATGGGTGAATAACAATGTAGCCCACTACTTATTTTATCGGTATCTGTATTTATTACGATTATCACTCAAACTTGAAACTATTGAACTCAACTGTTTTAATCATAAACTCTATGAACTCACCAACCTTTGTGTTGACACTTTTTAGCATGTTTATCTCAGGTTCATAATTTACGAGGATGGCACGGAAGGGCACGGATACTCAAGAAGGCTATATTATCATTCGAAAACTTATTTAATAAACGTAAAACCACTAGGACCTCATTTTGTAAACTCGATATTTATATAAATCGGTGACAAATCTTTTAAAACGACTCAATTAGGGTTCGTTTCTATTGATATAATTGTTGTGCCATGAAGTAACACCCGGCTTGAATTCATTGCAGTATCACGCGAAATTGGGGTGTTACAATTTAGTGGTGGCAAGTCAAAATCTTTATGTTACAAGCATGCTAAGAATGGCGTTGCTAAGCCAAGACTCGACACTCTAGACTCTATATAACCTGAAATAAACAAACATAAATTGAGAGATAGATGTAGGATGGTAGCCGTATATATATATATATATATATATATATATATATATATATATATATATATATATATATATATATATATATATATATATATATATATATATATATATATATATATATATATATATATATATATATATATATATATATATATATATATATATATATATATATATATATATATATATATATATATATATATATATATATATATATATATATATATATTTTAACACTCTATTTTTTTCTTTTCTCTATTTTTTTTTAATACACTTTTACTCTACCATCCTCTACGATAACATCAAAATGATAGGGATTTATGGGCACATCCCTACACTTGAGTTTTTATTACTCTAACACTAAAATGACCCGAATTGAAAAGATCAAAACACTTGGAGTACATTGTTACGCAAACAAAGGAAATTTGAATTTAACGTTCCCTTCCCGTCATTTCATAAACTTTAACTTTTCCCATGAATCCCAATCGTCCCAAAGCGTATACAAAGGATATGACTCGACTTAGCAACTCATGCAAGCAACGGATAATTGAACTAAGGGTTTAGGTGATAACAATAATGCACTAAAAGTGAGTGCATATAGGGTAGGCTAAGGCGATTTGGGTGTATATTTGGGGGTGGGTGTAAACAATCCTCTTCATTGATATTCGGAAAAACCGAAACATCACGAGAACCGCGAAAAGGATAGGCTCTAAGGGTTAACTAGGGTATCGTGTACTAAAGATGAGTACAACGCAAAGGGTGTGGGGTGGAATTACTCAACCGATGTGGAAGAAGTAATTATATTATGGGTATCGAACAAGGGTTATCCTAATGCCTCTTATCATTTAGTTATTCCTAACTACACAAGTGTAGTCTTACTAGCAATCTCGGGATGCATCACAAAACAAGTTCTAGAATCTATTATACTACCGGTTCACACTCTAAGCATTAAAGATGAATGCTTTAATTCCTACTAATCTAAGGGTGATCCTCACATTTTGGGTGGAATTTAAGTGGTAAATTGTTTTTGTGCTAGTCATATAACTTCCTATCCATGAGACGCTTTATTAAGACTAATGGCCCACTCCTATATGTCATGAAAAATTGTAAATTTGGTGCCAAAATTACCCTAACCGACATTTTCTCATGGTTTATTACACAAATGCAATTGGACAAAGCAAATAGTCAAGGATAAGCATAGTTTCAAAGTTCCGTTTTATTTTCCTCCCTACACTTAAACCGAACATAGTCCCCAATGTTCCCGAAAGTATCAAAGTTATGATAATGGAAGGTAATTAAAAACGAAAGAAACTAATACTCCCCTGATTAACTCGGTAGGATCCGTGTAAAGTGGTGGTTACATCTTTATTGAAGAAGAACATTTGCGTGAAAAGCTCCTTCTCATCTTATGTATCTTCTTCTTGGTAAATTAAACCTGCACACTTGCGTGAAAAGCTCCTTCTTCATCTTGTGTAGTGTAGTAAATGGTAAAGCCGAGGTCGTCCCAAGAGCTATGTGTGTCGGATAATTACTAAGTCTAATTGTCACAGAATATAAATGGTTTGATAGAGTTTTGATAAATTAAACTACTAATGCAGAAAATAAAATAAAAGCAAATAAATGTGTGAAGGGAAATCAATAGAGGAATAGTGGTACTAACCTAGTTAATCCTCCTAGCTAGTTATGTCTACGTCTACTTACTTCAAATTACTTCAGGTGGGGTCAAATTTGAGAGGACATCATTTGGTCGGTTACCTAACCTATCAAACAAAGATGCCACCACGGGAGAAATCAGCGCACCGTCATAAGTCCCTGTTGTTCCTGCTCCCCTATAAGCCGAGTCATTAAGTACCGCTACATGCTAGATTCTAAATAGTAAGTGCCCGACCGTAAGGAACTTAGACACTACACCCCCAATTCTTAAGTTCATCCAAACGATAGGTGATCGGTTGGTCAAATCGCACAAGTAGAAAGGTCGTTAGTTAGTCATATCTTACCCTTCCCGTCTCGATCCGCTCACACCGGGGTCGATTGGTCATATCTCCTAGGCAATTAGCCTCTATCGCCATTCAAAACTACCAAACCGGGGTGACTACCAAAGAACTATGCATGCATACACTTAGAAATAATTATGCGGAAGTAAAGGTAAACGAAACAAAACAATTAAGGAATCATAACTAGGCTAGCACCAAAGGGTGCTTAGCAGCTCATATTAATCATGCAAATCAATTCAATATTCAAAAGCACGAAATACATGAATTGAAAGTAAAAGAAATAATAAACGCTAAAGCTTATCGTAATGGTGTGACTTCTCCCTTGGAAACACTCCGTATGCTACCCTAGACCTCCCTTGAGCTTTTTCCCACGTTCTCGAGTGTTGTGTGTGGAATGGGATGCTTTGAAATGCTGGAATTGTGGGGTATTTATAGGCGGTCCGGGTTATGGCGTAACCAATAGAGGAGTTATGCCGTAACCTTCTATTTCATCGTAAATGCACTAGATATGCTAGTTACGGCGTAACCTTATAAGTGGTTACGCCCGTAGTCTTCAATAAACTCGATTTACGTCGTAAGTGATGCATGAATTCTGGCGTAAGTATCAGCGCGTGGAACCTCTTTTTACCTAATGGATTTACGTCATAACCTTTTGGAAGAGTTACAGTAACCTCTTGATAAGTTGGACTTGGGTCACGAATAGTTACTGCAGTAATGTGAGAGATGAGTTCGCCAGTAACTTCTTCAAAATAAGCATACTATGATAAATCTTTAGTAATGTTTCCATTTCCGCCTCTTTAGCTCCAATGCTCGTAATTTACACGAAAGTGGAAAACAATGGAAAACAAGCGTAAATCTATATAAATGATATAAATAACGAGCATTAACGGAAATTGACACTTAATATTCAGACTATTTGATGTTATCAAATATCCCCCACTGAACTCTACTTGCCCTCAAGTAGACCTTATTATATAGATTCCTAAAAGATATCTCCCAAAACCTAGAAAATATGAGTTTACAAATCCTTATGCTAGAATAACACAAAGCCGAACACCTCACGAAGGGGAACAAACACTCAAATCTCTCAACTATTCTAAGTGTCAATTTCGGGTGATCACTCAATCGCACAGTCATAGCATGTATTCTATCATAAGCTTGGCGGTTACACAAATATCCACCACTAGAGTTATGGGCTAAACAATTCTCGAAGCAATATGGGTAGACACAACAAAGGTTAAGGGTGACTCGTCATTACTAACATGTCACGTATGAAGTGGACAAAATCAATGATACATGACCAAATCCATGGCCAAGACACCAAAGATTGCTCATTGCATCACCTAGACACGCTTCATGACTAAAGGGTAGGATAAGACATGGGATATATAATTGGTGTAAAATGAAAAACAAGCAGGTAGTCTATATCTATAACTAAGTCATCACCACTTACCGTCTGCTCAAACTTCAAGTTTAGAAGTCTAGAGACCGGATCATGAAATGCAAGGTAGATGTGTCATTAGAGGACGTCGTGATGGGCACACTACCTTTTCTTCTTCAGTTGGTATAACTCCAACTCTAATCTTCAAATGAGACCGAGGTGGCCTCCTCGATACTAAACAATAAAGCTCATACTATAGTGCTTATAACATCGCACTTTACAATATCATAACTCAATCAACTCTCTCTTTTTTTTTCTTTTTTTTTAATCATAACTTAATAACATAACATTTCCCCACTTGAGATGAACAATGGGAATTCAGGGGGTCTTCAATGATCTTCATAATTGTTGTCGATGAAAGCGTGATTTCTAAACCTTTCCACTCGAACCTTGAACTTAGGCAAATGATGACTTCCAATTACAAATAAAGACTACGGGGTAGGCTAAGGTGTGTGGGTGTAACGAAACAATATATTGGGTTGACAAAATGAAAGGAATGGCTCGGAAGGGTGTATCTAGGGTATCTTGCCCTAAAGCGGAGTGCAACAAAATGGTTTCACATGGGGTCGAAAAGTCGAGGTGACTAATCGATAGACTCACAATGGTAATTTGTTTGGGTGATAATCCTATAATCTTGCCTTCTAAAACCGAAAAGTCCAAATACATCAAGCTAACTCAACATACCTCGTCTATGGTCTCGAAATGATGCAAAGGACAAGTTCTAAAGTTTACAAGCTACCAAGCACACTCATAATTTGGTGGATTTTGGGTAAAATATTAGAAACGGATAAGGCTAATCTTACCATGTAATATCAAGGGTTGTATGTGCTCGGCTAAGGTCTAATCTAATTAGGTTCGGAAAACATGTCAAAATTTTAAAATGGCATGATTTTCAAAATAAACTAGAAAATGAGGGAAATAAAGTTCAAGAGATAATTCTACTCCCGCCCCCACTTGAATTGTACAAAGTCCCTTTGTACTAGGCATTAAAATAAAGGTGAAGAAAGGTAGAATTAGGCGAGAACTTCCCAAATTTGCTCCAAAAGAAGAAGGCCCACGAGAAAGGATCGTGCCTTCGTTTAAGCGTCATGAACAAACTTCAATCCCCGAAATCACAATACCGACAAGCATAATTCTAAAAAGAAAAATAAAATGAAAAACAAACCTAACTCACTTTCAGAGGAATCACGGTTGCATTTAGCGAATGCAACAAGCCTTTTAAACCACTAGGTGTCCCAAGTGGACAAGTGAAGTCTCGTGAGGGTTTCTGAGGAACACACCTGACAAAGTTAATTTAAAACTAATACAAGGTTCTTGTGTTTTAAATAAAAGAATTAAGCAGAGAGTTACGTCGTAACTCCTATGAGAGTTACGCCGTAACTTGGCAAAACCTAGTATGAGTGTGTGAAGCGAATAGTTACTGGCGTAACCAGCGAGATGGTATTACGCCGTAATTGGTAATCGTCAAGAATTCGCACGCTAAAATGTTGGTTACGGCGTAATCACCAAAATGAGTTCTGCGTAGTAACTCTGTTCGAGATCGAGAAGCTGCGGTGAGAATTACTTATCGTCTCTCGCAAAAATGGTTAGAAAACACAAAACCCAACAAAAATAAAAGCAGAAGAAAGGGATAATTCGGGTTGTCTCCCGAAGAGAACTTTCTTTATTAACGAGTCTTTGTTAGACTCAGAGCCGCGGGGCTCTATGGGGGCCTTTGAGCTTGCCTCACTTCTTCGATATCCTTCATCAAATTGTGCCTCATCCATGCAACATTTGAGGCAGTTTGGAGGTATTCAATGGTTTCGATCTTCGGACTTTACAAAATTTCTCCTCCGGACCTAGGTGGTAGCGAGTGAATTCGTATTTTCAACTATAATTGAGGTGGTCTTTTGTAGGGTATCCCAGGAGTTTATACCTCCTTTGTTCGTAGCTTCGTCATACGGATCGGTGAACTCCTCATTTCCTTGCAACTCAAGGTAATCTAGCATCCTTCGATATCATCGTCATTAGAAAGCAGTGCCTTGAACCATTCTTCATCGAGCAAATTCTCCACTAGAACGCGCTTGCATTCTTCTTTATCATTACTCACCCGCTCTATGTCATCGTCAATTGTTATTTTACTCGTGTTTTTGAGACTTTTGTTGTTTGAGTTTTCTTGATCCATGTATTCCTTCCAAATCTTATCTTTTGTTAATGTGTCCACATGCCATACTTAATTTTTACCCAACTATCAAACCCCAGGTTGTCCATCCAAGGTAAATTCGTTCTTTCCTCATCATTGGTTGAGGACCAAAAGAATTCATCTTTTCCTAATCTTCTAGAGTTGCTTCCACCATTACACATATCGTCATACGGGTTGCATGGCCTTGAAAATTTCTCCGGAGACTTTACTTTTCGCACCGATTGATTGCGTAGTTCCTTGTTTCGATTTCACTTAAATGCTCATCCGTGCATAGTATATCTTTATTAGTCTCTTCCTTCCGAATATGCTCCAGCGTAATCAATTTTAGTTTCATAAGAAGATTTGGATTGATCTTGGCATTCCCAAATTGAATTACGTACCAATCTTCAAAGGCCACCATTCGAATTCAATGCCATGTCTTTCACGCTCATGAGGCATGTCCATTCTTCCTTTCTTTCGTTGTCTCCTCCATTGCAATATTAGTGGAAAAATTTGTATGTAGGCCATGCCCTTGTGGTTTCTTCATCGCATGTGATGACGAGTACACCGTGAGTGATAAGTGGCTCTTCTTCATCTTCGAGGAGAGTTCCTCGAGTTTTCGACTCGTCCAAGTCGAGGAATTTTTCGCGCTTGTGTCCAGATTCGCCAGAATCGGGATTCTTGTTCTGGCGTAATTCATTAGAGTCATTTTCCTTAGTATTCTTCACAACCCGTTGTCGCGTCAAACACGAGGTTACCAGTAACTCATTAGGCATGTTACGGCATAACTCGGATCATAATCGAAATCCTTAAACCCGTACCACCGGCTGCACCTTCAAGTTATCATCCAGAAAAAATTACCTTACATTCCATAGCTGGTTTAGATCCTTGAGTTTATCGTTATTTCTCCTTACTTTTCACCGAGCTTTATCACCATGGATTCAAGGTTTTCGAGTTGAGTCGTGTTTGGAAATGTTTTTGTCGGTGTTTTCTCGGAATTCCTTCAACCACTCATCTTGCTCCTTTTGTCTTAGGGCTGAATTTTCCAGAAATTTATTAATTGTTTCTTCAAGACTGGGCTTTATTTCTCCATAAGGCCCACGGTTGTAATTTCCACGATAACCATTACTATTTCGATCACCGTAAAATGGTCGATTTTCTCCATACTTAACTTCTTCGATATCATCTTCGTCCATATGAGGACAATATTTCGTAAGATGTCCTCCTCCATGACTTTCACAACCCACTTGGATGGCATGAGCGGTTTCTCGACCTTCAAACATATCTTGATGAGACTTTCAATTTTACTAGCGATTTCTGCGATTAAGTGAAACTTCGCCTTTGTTTCTTTTACTTCCACCGTCGTGCCATTTTTGAGAATGGTCCGCCATTTTTGAATGGCTTCAATTGCGATAGTAGGAGTCATGTTTGGGATAGGTCCTTGATAGTCCAACATCTGTCTTGTAGTTATATTTATTCCTTTGTAGAAAATATTGACCTTCTTTGGTTATTTAGATCATTGGTAGGACACTTATAAAGAAGATCGTTGTATCTGTCCCAAGCTTGATCTGAGTTTATCGTCTTCTTGTTTGAAATTATGGATCTCAAGAGTTGATTAGAAATCTTTGATGGCGGGCAATATCTTTGAATAAAGTGTTTCTTTAGTAGCGTAAGTATTAAGCGCCCGTGGGCAATCTTCGATCCATCTTCCATTGCTCGGTGAGAGTCATAGGAACACTCTAAGCATAACGGCATCATGAGACACACGGAATGTTGAAAAGGCTAGCGATGTATAGGACATTTTCAACGTGCTCATATGCGCGTCTTCGTCCTGTTTCTCGAAAATGGTTAGCGAAGCTCCTCATAAATTGGTCTTTAATCTCGAAGCGAACATCCGCTCGATTGCCGGGTCTTACAAGACCCGACCCTTGATCGACTCTAGTCAGCGCCAAGTATTCCTCAAGAGTGAGGTCATCGATGTTAACAACTTCCATGGTACCGAAAACTTGAAATCGATCGTGAGAAAATTTAAAATGAAATGAAAGACTTAATATTAATCCTAATATAGCTCCCGGCGTGCGCCAAAAACTTGATGCGAGGTTTCTTGACGGTCTTAATATTTATAGTATCGCTATACCTATGGTCTACCTTAATGCACTAGCAGGCGGTGTACCCGGTCGTGTGTAGTGTAGTAAATGGTAAAGCCGAGGTCGTCCCAAAGCTATGTGTGTCGGATAATTACTAAGTCTAATTGTCACATAATATAAATGGTTTGATAGGGTTTTGATAAATTAAACTACTAATGCAGAAAATAAAATAAAAGCAAATAATGTGTGAAGGGAAATTAATAGAGGAATAGTGGTGCTAACCTAGTTAATCCTCCTAGCTAGTTATGTCTACGTCTACTTACTTCCAATTACTTGGTGGGGTCAAATTTGAGAGGACAACATTGGGTCAATTCGCCTAACCTATCGACAAAGATGCCACCACGGAGAAATCAGCGCACCGTCATAAGTCCTTTTGTTCTGGTCCCTAAGCCGGGTCATTAAGTACCGCTACATGCTAGATTCTAAATAGTGAGTGCCGGTCGTTAGGAACTTAGACACTACACCCCCAATTCTTAAGTTCATCCAAACGATAGGTGATCGGTTAGTCAAATCGACAAGTATAAAGGGTCGTCGGTTGGTCATATCTTACCCTTCCGTCTCGATCCGCTCACCTAGGGTCGGTTGGTCATATCTCTAGGCAATTGGCCTCTATCGCCATTCAAAACTACCAAACCGGGGTGACTACCAAAGAACTATGCATGCATACACTTAGAAATAATTATGCGGAGTAAAGGTAGCATAAACAAAAGCAGTTAAGGAATCATAACTAGGCTAGCACCAAAGGGTGCTTAGCGCTCATATTAATCATGAAAATCAATTCAATATTCAAAAGTATGAAATACATGAATTGAAAGTAAAAGAAATAATAAGCGCTAAAGCTTATCGTAATGGTGTGACTTCTCCTTGGAAACACTCAGTATGCTTCCCTAGACCTCCTTGAGCTTTTCCCACATTCTCGAGTGTTGTGTATGGAATGGGATGCTTTGAAATCTTTGGAATTTGTGGGGTATTTATAGGCGGTCCGGGTTCTGGCGTAACCAATAGAGGAGTTACGCCGTAACCTTCTATTTCATCGTAAATGCACTAGATCGCGCTAGTTACGGCGTAACCTTATAAGTGGTTACGCCGTAGTCTTCAATAAACTTCGTTACGTCGTAAGTGATGCGATGAATTCTGGCGTAAGTATCGGCGTGGAACCTCTTTTGACCTAATGGAGTTACGTCGTAACCTTTGGGAAGAGTTACACCGTAACCTCTTGATAAGTTGGACTTCGAGTCACGCAATAGTTCTGGCGTAATGTGATAGATGAGTTCGCCGTAACTTCTTCAAAATAAGCATAGTGTGATAAATCTTTAGTAATGTTTCTATTTCGCGTCTCTTTAGCTCAATGCTCGTAATTTACACGAAAGTGAAAACAATGGAAAACAAGCGTAAATCCATATAAATGATATAAATAACGAGCATTAACGGAAATTGACACTTAATATTTAGGACTATTTGATGTTATCACCTTGGCGTAAAATTGGAGGTAACAATATATAGGACTCTACTAAACTAGGATATAGCGCTTGTGGAATGGATGTTTACTGAATTTCGGAAAATTAAGACACTGAAAATTCCAAAAATTTATAAGTAGCTCGTAAAACGAGAAAAGTAATCAGTTGTTTTGCTCCTTCGGCGCCAAAGTTATCCGACAAAAGCGGTGCGATTTTGGAAAATTTACATCTTTAGAATCGGAAAAATTTCACCGCAAAACATCCGTTATGACTCGATACAAGCATTTGACTCAAACAAACACACATGTATATCTTTTAATTAATTGTAATTCTCATGTTTACGTTTCTTTTGAAAACGTGTGTAATCTTCCCTACACTTATCCCTTATGTAAAATACCTTTATATGTAATTAAGACGAGGTTAAAGACAAAATAAAGCATTTTTACAAATTTAAACATGAGAATAAACAATCAATAAAAGATACATGACACAAACAAGCAAACGATTAAGCATGGGTTGCCTCCCACGAAGCGCTTTTCTTTATTTATGAGTCTTGTAGCTAGACTCGAAGTCGTGCCCCTACGTGGTCTCGTGCACGCTTAAGTGCCCATACCTAAGCCATTCCAATGTTCTCTCATTCTTTTTGTAATCATCTCCTAATTCTAGGCATTTTCTGTAATACCTCTTACTTTTCTCATATGGGTACCTAAGTCCACCTTGCTTATCCCTTTCACTAAGCAATGGAATAGGAGTCATTCTATTACACGCCTCAATATCCTTGTATTTAAACCTAGGATGAGCACGTGGCATTTGGTAGACAAAATCTTCAATTTCATCAGAGGATGTAATTAGACCATCAATCATCCATTCATTCAACCTAGTCATTCTCTTGAAAGGTTTTCCAAAAATTACTTGAGTGAGGTCCTTATCAATAAATTCTCCTAAGTTGTCTAAGACCATGAACTCTACCAAATAAGCAAAACTTCCAACAAACACATGCAAATGAGTGATCGCTTCAACGACATTGTTCCCTTGATAAGTTAATTCGTTGACCTTGATTTTATTGTATAGGTTCCTGAGATTAAGTTTAAAGGCAAGAACGAATTCAAGTAAGCATCGAATCCTTCTAATCCTATTTTGCAAGGAATTGCATGTTAAAGGGACCATCTTTCTTAATTCTACACCTAGTGTTAGGAATTAGAAATTCGGTGTATTAAAGAGTCGGTCACCTCAAGTATATGTAATCGTAGAAAGCTCGTAGTCGTAGTTAGTTTAAGTTGAGTAGTATTTAGTTAAGTAACACCGTGGAGGACGGACGGGTCTTTACCCATTCTGATGCACGATCCATGACCGTTGTGTGGCGTTTTATGTAAGACTATAAATACTCTCTACCTCCCAAGGTAGAGAGTTGGAGCTCATAATAACATTTTCTTTCTCTCACTATAGTTCCCACTCTCTTCCTTTCTCTCACTAGAACTTTCTCTCTAACATACTTATACGCCTACTTTGATCATGGTTTAGAGTGTTTGTGAAACCAATATCCTACAATTGGTATCGAGCCAGGTTTGATCACTCATCTTTCATGCTCTTTGTTTTGGTGGATTTCATAAGGTTTTGGTGTATTAAGGGTTTAGGAGAGTTTGATTCATTTGGACAAATTCTAGTGGTAAAGTTTGAATTTTGCTTGTACTTTTGTGTTTAGGATCATCATATGTGGTTATGTTTTGAATTGCTTGTACTTTTGTGTTTAGGATCATCATAAGAGTTAAATTCCTTGCAAGAAAAGCTTTCTAAACCGCTAAGCAAAACAAGAACTTCAAGAAAATGTAAAATGCTTAAGCAAGAATTTAATGCAAAGGAATCAAAACTCTTGAAAGATTTTTCTAATCTGAAAACTTTGAAAAACAAACTTGAAAACAAGTTGTACATACAAGGAACACCATTCGATCGCTTCACATGATCACTAAGCATAGAGTCTTAAGCGATAAGCATAGCATTCCTTTGTTGAGGAACCAAATCCAGAGGTCATTAAAAGGCTAGAAATGCTCATAAGGTCCTTTATGATGGCAATGAAATCCTTAAACCTAGATGTAAACCTAGTTGCGTTGAGTGCACCGAGGAAGATAAGAAATCGATGAAGTCACTAGGAAAAGATGAACAGGAAATTAGATGATCCTAAATGTAAAGAGAAGAAAATAAAAATCACACCCCATGATTACAAGAAGGAAAACTGGATTTCCTTGAACATGTTTAAGCCTCGACATTGTTGACTCCCAACAAGTTTTCGGAAAATGGATTTAGATAAGCGAAGTCGAAAATATTGTTGAAACAAACCCTCCCTTTGGAAAATGCCTAGAGCGATTATGTACCCTCCTAATACACCAATGCATCTTGTTCCTAGAACAATTGCCACTAAAAGCAAGACCTTAATTAGCCAATATGTTATCTTTCAACTATTTGTTGATTTTGAGAAAACTTGCAAGAAAAGGATCACACCCATCGTATAATCAAGGAGAAAGGGTTTTGAGCAAACGAAAGAATGTTATTTAATCGAGGTCATGCCTTTCTTTAAACTTCTAAAAGATCGCTTTGAGAGTCTTAAAAGGGATAGATATCGATATTAAGGGAATGGAAAAGGAATTTGATGCAATGATAGTTGAGGTTAGTGACTATGAGCGAGCACTAAAATATAATGAGATTGAGAGGAAGAACTTGCATACACTAAATGAGAACTCGATTTAATGTATTGCTCAAGATGTGTTCTACATCGCTACTAACTCGCTCTATTATCGCTTCTCGATTCCATGAACTACATTGCTTTGAAAGTCTCCCATGATCGTCATTGAGCTTGAAAAACTAATTTCAACTAAATGAGAAAATTGAATCGATGATCACGACAATTTGGTTAAACATTTTCTAAACTAGAAGTAGAGCATTTTAATTTACAACTAAAATATCAACATCTTAAAGAAAATGTCAAAACTTCAAATATCAAGACATCCTCGGATGCTCCGAGTTTGATGCGTTTTCAAATTAACAAACGTGATGAATGATTCAAGCTCATTGCAACACGATCGTAAAGTTGAAAGTCCAAATCTCTCAATTAAAGGGTCAAACGAACAATGTATTTGGTCCCCAAATGCCTCCTCCTTTAGATTCTCGAATTCTCAAAACTTTCATCTTCAAAACTTAGTAAATGCTTTAAAATGAAAATGAGGTTTTCTTGAAGAAAATGAAAAGGTTAAACGTCATTTCAATGAATTATTTGAATCTATAAAGGTCACACGTAATAAAAATAACGAACGGTAGCCTCGTTACAAAAAGAAATTGAGAATCTAAAGAGTCATGTAAAAGGGAAGATGCCAATGACTAATGGGGAGAATGTGTATCAAAGGTACATGTCTCGTAATAAATATGCTTTGTCTCGTGAAATATGTTCCTCCTCATCTTAGGAATAACAAACTTGCTATTCAAACATATTTCTCATACCTTAAGGACGACCTAGAATGTCTCCGTGAGATTGTGAAGAGGATAAGTTAGAGAAACCAGATGATAATGCAATTGGCCATGCATGCTTATATGCCAAACGATCTCAAGAACTTCTAGAATGCCTAATTACAATATGCCCTAAAACCTTAGGTGAGCAAGTCAATCCCTTGATACCGTGTTCTATGCCTAGTGCTAAGCATGCAAGTCATTCAATGCCAAATGTTATGAATGTGAACCCTAATGTGCCTTCAAGTAGTTCAGATTTCAAATCTGTTAGTGCTAAGAATGTGAACTCGAGTGTGCCCTCTAGGTGTTCAAATCCCACTACTTAAGTGTTAAAAGTTAATATTAGTGTGCTGCATGTAGCTCGGATCCCAAAGACATCTAAACGGGTGAAGCAAATAGTAGCCAAACCAACTAATGTTCCCATTCCTCTACAGAGTAATCGGTGACATTAAAGCAAGCAGTCAAAGTCTCAAGACAATACAAGGAAGGACACGACCGCAAGCTAAGAATGTGCATTGGAAGAAAGTAGAAGACCTACCTAGGAACTTTAAGTTTGAGCTTAATAAAACGAATCGTGTTGATTCTAGTATTAGCCATAGGCGTCGAATTAAATCAATTCGATACTATTTGCAAACCTTGTATTGATGTCCTTGAATTTCGCTTCTAATCATGAATGTGGTGTTAATGTTTTGCCTAATGATGTTAATTGTCCGTTAATATTGTTAATGCTAAAATTCATGCTAAGAAGGCTAAAAGGCAAAACGAAGAAAGTTAGAAAACATTGGAAACCCACAGGAAGAACATTTAGTAAGATAGGCTATTATTGGATACCATTGGTCGTAAGACTAATCGACAATGCCCACCGTAAAATGGATGCCTACCGTAGAACTATTCCTTAAGAAGTGAGCACACCGTGAACATGGCTAATCGCATACTAGTATCGCATCTATTCACAATGATTCCATCGCCTTATTTTCCGATATGAATGCTTCTATTTCGATGTGGGTGTTCCAACCATTGTTACTAACCAAATGGAACCCATTCTTGCATGGGATCCCAATTATCCGATTATCCATTCTTGTCAGGTTCAACCGCAGATCGCTCAAATCGCTCGTGGTACACGGACTTAGGTCGCTCCAAGCATATGATCATGACCGGTCACGGCTCATGAACCGCGAGCAAATTCATCGAGAAGATTAGATTCGGGAATGATCATTTCGGTGCTATTATGGGTTATGGAGACTATGTTGTTGGCAAAAGTGTTATCTCCGTGGTTTACTATGTAGAAGGTCTTGGTCACAACTTGTTCTCTGCTGGTCAATTTCGCATTGATCTAGAAGTAGCCTTGGAAAACATACCGCTTCGTTAGAGAACTTGATGGTAAGGAACTTTTAAGAGGTTCACGTGGTTCAAATCTATACACCATCTCTATCGAAGATATGATGAAGTCTTCTCCAATTTGCTTGTTGTCAAAGGCTTCTAAAACAAAGTCATGGTTATGGCATCGCCGCCTCAATCACCGAACTCGGCACCATCAATGATCTCACCGTAAAGGACTTAGTTGTAGGCTTACCTAGACTCAAGTATGAAAAGGATCATCTTTGTTCAAGATGTCAATTGGGAAAAGCAAAAGTATGCCCATAAACCCAAACCTACTAACTCTATCACGTAAGTTCTTCATACAATTCATATGGATTTATGTGGACCAATGAGAGTGCGAATATCTTTGGGAAGAAATATGTGTTAGTTGCGGTTGATGATTACTCTAGATTCACCGGGTCAAGTTCTTAAGGACAAAGGATCAAACTCGATATCATCATCAAACTCATCAAACAAATGCAGTTCGACTTAACAAAACCGTCGTAATTATCGAGAATGACAATGGAACCGAGTTTGTTAACAAACAACTTAGTGAATTTTATGAAAGCATTGGAATCACCATCAAAGAAGTGTTCCACGAACTCCTCAATGAATCGGTGTAGTTGAAAGACTAAATCGAACTCTTGTGAAGCCGCTAGAACAATGTTGATTTACTCAAAGGTTCCAATGTTTCTCCTGGTGAAGCTATTGCCACCGCATGCTACACACAAAATCGCTCCACGATTCACATCGCTCATGGAAAAACTCCATATGAACTTGTCCACAACGTAAAACCTAATCTCTTTCCTTCGTGTGTTTGGTGCATTGTGTTATCCAACTAATGAGGGTCAAGACTTAGGCAAACTTAGAGCTAAAGCGACATTGGAGTTTTGTAGTATGTGATGCGTGCAACAGTCAAGCTAAATCACTCAAGCTCGCCACTTGTGAATGGCGGATCGTAATCGACTTAAACCGCTCAAGCACCGAATGCAATGAAGATCGGGGGAGTATAGTGTTTCCCGTCGTTATGTCCAAATGAGCTATGCAATGGATTATCAAACGTATAGTGATCGCGAGATTTGAGCGGGAAAAGGATTGGAATGATTATAACTACGTAAAAGCCAACAAATTACAACGGCTTAAATGCAAATTAAAGGAAATTAAAAGATAAAAATATTAAATAAACGCTATCACTATTTTTAAAATTGATGAACGTTTAAAACTTAAAACTTACGCTTTTAAAATAAAATTACGTAAACGTACAAAATAGAAAGTGAAACTTATACAATATAAATCCTAAAAATATGAAAAATACATTTTACAATCCTAATGATAAAAGAAAATTTATAGAAAAGAAAATTATTTTTATAACTAATTAATTAATTATTATTAATTAAAACTATTTTTAACTAATAAATAATAGCTTATAATACAAGAAAATATGAAATTAAGCTAGAAAAATAAAATTAAGACTTAGAAAATCTAAAATATCAAAAGAGAATTTTCAAAACTATTTTGTATTTTCTCGATTATTTATGAATTTTCTAGGAATTAAAACTATTAAAAACTAATTAAATTATTTAAAATACAATTTTAACTAAGAAAAATCTAGAAAAATATTTTTTGTCTTTTATATTTATCTTAACTTAAGAAAAATGAAAATTATTTTTTGAAGCTTTTCTTAATTTTTTGTATTAAATGCTATTTAAAAATGCTTAAAAACTAATTTAAATTAAGAAAAATAACAAACAAGCTTGGAAAAATATGAAAATTTCAGGAAAACTCTAAAATTATATTAGGAAGCTAGGAAAATTAGAAAAACAAGGGGTTGTGTGTAGAAATATGAATGAAAGCACAAGTGCTTAAAATAAGACTGGGATAAGCTAATGAGCACCAATAAGCCCCCATCGCTTATAGAAGCAATATTATGCAAGAAGAACTAAAATGCAACAAATAACAACAAGCTTAAACCTCTGATTTTCAATCTACAAAGATTTGAGGAAATGAGCTTTTGAACTAAAAAAGCGATGAGAGGGGTACTTTGAGCTTAAAATAAGCCACCAATAAGATGGAAACTAAAACCAAAAGAAAGAGCTCAAGCTAGACCGCCAAGAACCAATAGACCAAATATTAGACTCGACAAGCTCAATTGAGCTTATGGCAAGGCTGCAAGAACTGCCAAGCCTCATCAGGATCTCGATTCTCACCACAGGCACTTAAGTCCTCATTCACAAGTCTTTTGAGGTTTCTAAAAATTTGATTAAATTCAACAAAAATGACAAGAAGAAAGGGACCAACGAAGTTTTACAAGCCACAAGTTTCACTAAAATTGGTCTAGAAATGAATCCATGAAAATTCTTCCTAGTCGAGCCCAAAAGCAAGTTTTTGCATTTGACTTTTGACATAAAAATGGAAAGGTTGACTTAAATGAGATTTGATCTTCAAAAGCAGATTTATAATGATGATTTAAGAAGAAATAAGATCAAATAATGCTATCCTATATGGATCTACACCTAATATGCAAACTCTCATATTCAAACGATTCTGAGATATGCAATTGAAAATGTAAAATGGTGATTTTGACTATAACCGAATGAGAGCTCAAAGTAAAAGCCTAAGTCACCGAGTGAACCTAAATGCAAATATCTAAGCCACCCTATCTCATTTAGCGACTGCAACTCGAGATATGTGAGCTAATCCAAACAGGTTCTTCCGAGACAGCCACCACTTCTCAAAGTATCCTACAAACCAAGCTTAAACAACCTTCAAACCAGATTCAACTAACCATCTTACACCTATACGAAGCATTATCAACAAGATTTTATAATAAAACCTATCTGATCTATGTATGCATGTTATATCAGACCTATGCAGAAAACTTATAGACTAATAACAAAGATGAAAACAGATTAAACTAACAAATAAACTACTGATTTGAAACTAAATCATGCTATAATGAACACTATTTAAGCTAGACTAACCAATATCATGGAATCATATTATAAAAGAGATATGGTACTCACATGAGGCCAAGCAAAACAAATGTTGACTGAGAATCATACTCTACTATTCTATACCCATTAAACATCCAAATTAACCCAATATCAATACAATTTCATCATTACTCCAACAATCCGATCCAAAGTAGTGAAGTCTTGATTTTGACCAAGTTTGACTTGTGAAGAAAAGGTTGAAAAATTAAGAATAAGCTCAGAAAAGCCAAGATAAGCTTTCCTAAGCTTATACAAACAGTATATTAAAACCTCTAAATGATAACTAAGATCAAGACTAAGATTAAGGCAATCAATTCAAAATGAAAAGAGAGCATAATTTAACTTTATAAAACTTGAATTTCAAATCCAAAACCGAGATTACAATTATTTAGACTTAAACTTAAAACATTAATTTAAAACGACATTTAAGAAAAACTAAAACTAGCTACTACTTCTTTCTTCTCTCTTCAACCTCTTTTATACTCCCACATCCTCTCTCATGTTACGAGCTTTTCCCACTCTCTTTGAGGCCTTTGGATCACTCAAAGTGATATTGGCCGTTGATCATTTTTTTTTGGCGGAAAGGACTTTTGACATTGTGGGTTGAGTATTTTGGAGAAGGGCGCATTTAATGTGTTTTGGAGGAGGTGGAGGTGGAGTGATAAGGTGGAAAAGGTGTGAATGGGGATGGAAACTCCGTGTTTGCGAGAGAACAAGTGGGGAGAAGTGGATTTGGCGTGTTTGGTGGTTTGACCGCAGGATTGACCAAGGGTGTTAAATATAGAAGGGGTCAAACAGAGAGTCCAAAGGCTAGGTGGTCCAAAATGGTATTGACAAGGGTCAAAGGGTGTTTAAGGGTTTAAATAACAAAAGGACCTAAGTTGCCAATTCAAAATCGAGGGACCGGTTCTCGCCATTTTCACAAAGTTGTTCCAAGGACTAAAAGTGACAAGTTCCAATAATGTAAGGACCAAACTTGTAATTTTCCCATTTTCCAAGGACTAATTTTGCCAAATTTTAAACTCGAGGACCAAACTTGTAATTTTCTCAAACTTTTATATTTTCACCAAAGGACTAATTTTGACAAGTTATGATATTAAAAGGGCCTTTGGTGATTTTTCTTTGAAATTTTGACTCGGGGACTATTTTTGACAATTTTAGAAACTTGGGGATCAAACCGCCAAATATGCAAACTTTGCTCATTTTTCATCCGATTTTAAACATTTTGCATCCGAAACATATAAAATGCAATTTTGGAATATTTTCGAGATTTTGATGCATTTCGAGCATTTTAGACGTTTTGCTCAGATTAACCTAAAATGATGAGTATTTACACACTCATCAATCCCCACACTAAACTATTGCTAGTCCCTAGCAATCTTTTGAGAAAAACTTAATGGTTTTGAATCTCTTTACCAAAATCCATTACTCGAGTAGCCAAATGTTTTAGTTCAAGTAAGAACCATGGTGCACCGATAACCATGTGATTTTGAGCAAACCACCACTTTCAACGGATTTGATTTTGTCTTTACCGTAAGCCGTTTGCTCGGACTAGCCAACTCTTAGATAAATTATCAATATTATCTTTGGTGAGTGATTACCAATTATGGTTTTCCATCGCCTTTACCACAAGCCATAAACTTATGGGCTAGCCAACTCTTCACTTTTTAGGATATGGTGGTCAATACCATACAATTTTGGGCAAATTGCAAGTCAAACGGATTTGAGAAATCTTTACCAAGAGCCGCTTGCTCTGGATTAGCCAATCCTTTGTCTTACGAGACATGGCGGATCGATAACCAAGATGAGTAAGTGTAGAACACTTACTCCAAAAAAAATTTTTTTTTTTTTTGGCCAAAACGGGAATCAGGCGGTATAATTACATGATAAAATTCGTGAGAATTCCCCACACTTAGAAATGAATATTGCCCTCAATATTCAAAGTCTGCACCCCCGGTTATGCCGAAACAAAGAACGAAATGGAAATACTACGCCATTATTTAGAAAGTTTTTTTTTTTTTTTTTTTTTTTTTTTGAATACATATATATATAACATGTGGGGCAACTCCCCACACTAGGTGGTACACACGGTGAAAACCCATGTTAAGCTACTATTTTTGATTACCGAGTCGCTAGCTTGACTCGACCTCAATTCATTGGTTCATGGGAAGCAAAGTGGAAGAAACAATCTCCATCGGACTTTCATTCAATGATGTTTGGACAAACATTGAAGCACGTGAAAGTTCCACACCGATGAGATATACATAGAACCGGCTCAAAAGTGATAAATGAAAATGCCGGATCAAAGATAATGTCTTCATTCCGAAGGAGTGAAGAATGGAGAAGTTACGTGATAGGTGAAGAAGAGATAGAAAATCATGATAAACATCATGATTAACTCATCATCATCGAAGGAGAATTCATAATAGCATGAATCTCATCATTTAAGCTCAATTGGTCTAGACATATCCCGTGTGTCTAGATCAGTAGAAGTTATCATACTCGGCGGAGATATGATATGAGTGAGCTCATCCGAGAACTCCATGAAGGTGAATGAATCATATTCGAATTGATATGAGTGGGTTCACCGCGAACTCCTCAAAAGTAAATGATTCATGATCGAGGAGAGAATTATGAGAATGAGAAGTGGTACCGCCACTAATCTTCTCTCCTATATTATCAAACAGAAGGCTTTCATTTCCGGAATAGAATCATCGAAAGAGTGTCACTACCCTTAATGGGGATAGGGATGAAATAGGTTTCTCTTTGAAAGCCTCGACTTTAGAAATGAGAAGACCGACATTCAATAATGTTGCTCAAGAGCTTCATCTTTGATTTCAGATGTCAAGAACTTCATCATTCTCTTCTTCTAAGCTAACAAGCTCGGAAGGTGAATCTTCCACATAAATGATGTCTCCACAAGATAACGAATCATCATCGAATCGGAGAACATCTCAACATGATCATTTTGAAGACAATAGGAGGAGGATATCACACATGATCAAGAATTCCTGTGACTCTCTTGGGATCGGGACAAGGTCCTCAACACTAGACTTTATGAATTCGTCCGATTCCTTTTCGTGAACAGTGTCAAGATGCTCGCCCCCATAATAAGAGTGAGTGTGAATCTCGGGTGTGATAGCAGTTGTTTGAGATGGAATCTCAACCGCTAGGATATCAACCGATCGAGGAGTTGAGAAATATTATCTCTAAAAGGATAAAACTCTCCTCGTCATCATCATATAGAGTGCCTTGAGAAATTGGGAACGCCTTTAGCCGCTTGCTCTAGGATTAATAATTCTTCCTAGATTTGCGAGCCTCGTTCTTCCTCGATTCTTCGGCCAAAGAATTCTCCTATGGTCTTTTCACCACTCACTTGATTCTTAAAGTTACTAATCATATCATCAAGTGTTTTCATTGTGGTTTCAAAATCTTGGGAGATTTCATGAGACAACGGTTCGGTGGAGTTTGAACCGTGGTCTTTGTGGAGGTCGGAAATTATCAAACATGTAAGAGTCATGATTGTTACAAGGAACCGGGTTCCTATTTGACAATCGAGTGAAGTGGGGACCTCCATAAGACTACAACAAGAAACTGCTGAGTTTGGAATGGTGAATCATATGGATTTTGGTTATAACCAAAGTTCGAAAAGACCGAAAACTGCTCATAGACAAACGTGTTTAGGATTGACACTCAAATCCTTGGTGAGGACCTCCACAAAATTCACAAAGCAGATATGTTGATTATATGAAGATAAGTCGGCTGGTGGGTAATTGGAAAAGTTTGAGGGTCGTTAAATGAGTTCGATTAGATCATAATCAAATGAATTCCTCGAACCACAAAACAAACAACTCTCGTTATGGATATCATTACCACATTGTACACAAGTACACCAACGATGTGGTAAACCAAAGAGAGGCTCACCACAACCGACACAAGGAATAAACGATTGCATTTGAGAGTTATGAAAAGGAATCGGTTTATTCAAAGAATCAACAAAACCAACATGGTAATCCGAATGACTATCAAGTCTCAAGAACATTCGAGTAAAAATCGGGAGGTGGGACAAGTGGTGTGCTCGAGCTAGCAATTTCCACCACTTCCGTTATGGTCTCCTGTTCTTGAACGGGTTCATTGGGTTGTGGCGGATGGTCGGAAAAACTTGGAGAATCATCGAGAGTTATCGATAATTCGCACCAATAACGAAGATTTGCTTGCACCCATCCTTCCACATCGCCAGATAAACAATCCGGATTCGACAACAGCGAGTTGATCCTCTTCCATACGGCTTTTGCGGTGGAAACAACGAGGATAATCGATCGTCGCCATGAGAATTAAACATGTAGAGGGTTAAAGAAATAGAATTAAACAGTTTTGAGGTTAAAGAAGAGTAGAATCAAAGCAGTGCGAGGGGTAGGAGAAATAGAATCATACGGATAAGAGGAATGAGAAGAGTATTTTGGTATTTTGGATAAGAAAATATAAACATATGAGATGGATGGTATGAACAAAGAGTGAATATCCAAATCACTAATCGCTAAATGGAATGATAATCAAGACTGACTCCAAGGCGTGCGCCTAAAATTTGATGCGTGCCAACAGTCAAGCTAAATCACTCAAGCACCGCCACTTGTGAATGGCGGACCGTAATCGACTTAAACCGCTCAAGCACGAATGCAATGAAGATCGGGAGTATAGTGTTTCCCGGGTCGTTATGTCCCAAATGAGCTATGCAATGGATTATCAAACGATAGTGATTGCGAGATTTGAAGCGAAAAGGATTTGGAATGATTATAACTACAGAAAAAGCCAACAAATTACAACGGCTTAAATGCAAATTAAAGGAAATTAAAAAATATTAAATAAACGCTATCACTATTTTTAAAATTGATGAACGTTTAAAACTTAAAACTTACGTTTTAAAAATAAAATTACGTAAACGTACAAAATAGAAAGTGAAACTTATACAATATAAATCCTAAAAATATGAAAAATACATTTTTACAATCCTAATGATAAAAGAAAATTTATAGAAAAAGAAAATTATTTTTATAACTAATTAATTAATTATTATTAATTAAAAACTATTTTTAACTAATAAATAATAGCTTATAATACAAGAAAATATGAAATTAAGCTAGAAAAATAAAATTAAGACTTAGAAAAATCTAAAATATCAAAGAGAATTTTCAAAACTATTTTTGTATTTTTCGATTATTTATGAATTTTCTAGGAATTAAAAACTATTAAAACTAATTAAATTATTTAAAATACAATTTTAACTAAGAAAAATCTAGAAAATATTTTTTGTCTTTTATATTTATCTTAACTTAATAAAATGAAAATTATTTTTTGAATCTTTCTTAATTTTTGTATTAAATGCTATTTAAAATGCTTAAAACTAATTTAAATTAAGAAAAATAACAAACAAGCTTGGAAAAATATGAAAATTTCAGAAAACTCTAAAATTATATTAGGAAGCTAGGAAAATTAGAAAACAAGGGTTGTGTGTAGAAATATGAAACTGAAAGCACAAGTGCTTAAAAATAAGCATTGGGATAAGCTAATGAGCACCAATAAGCCCCACATTACATGTACAATATTATGCAAGAAGAACTAAATGCAACAAATAACAACAAGCTTAAACCTCTGATTTTCAATCTACAAAGATTTGAGGAAATGAGCTTTTGAACTAAAAACAGTGAGAGGGGGGTACTTTGAGCTTAAAAATAAGCCAGCCAATAAGATGGAAACTAAAAACCAAAAGAAAGAGCTCAAGCTAGACCTGGCCAAGAACCAATAGACCAAATACTAGACCTGGACAAGCTCAATTGAGCTTATGGCAAGGGCTGCAAGAACCGCCAAGCCGAGCCAGTAGCCTCAAGTCTCTCATGCAGGCACTTAAGTCCTCATTCACAAGTCTTTTGAGGCTTCTAAAATTTGATAAAATTCAACAAAATGACAAGAAGAAAGGGGACCAACTGAAGTTTTACAAGCCACAAGTTTCACTAAAATTGGTCTAGAAATGAATCCATGAAAATTCTTCCTAGTTGAGCCCAAACAAGGTTTTTGCAATTTGACTTTTGACATAAAATGGAAAGGTTGACTTAAATGAGATTTGATCTTCAAAACATATTTATAATGATGATTTAAGAAGAAATAAGATCAAATAATGCTATCCTATATGGATCTACACCTAATATGCAAACCTCTTATTCAAACAACATGATATGCAATTGAAAATGTAAAATGGTGATTTTGACTATAAGCGAACGAGAGCTCAAAGTAAAAGCCTAAGTCTCATCGAGTGAACCTAAATGCAAATATCTAAGCCACTCCTATCTCATTTAGCACTGCAACTCGAGATATTTGAGCTAATCCAAACAGTCCTTCTAAGACAGTTTCACCACTTCTCAAAGTATCCTACAAATCCAAGCTTAAACAACCTTCAAACCAGATTCAACTAACCATCTTACACCTATACGAAGCATTATCAACAAAGATTTTATAATAAAACCTATCCGATCTATGTATGCATGTTATATCGCACCTATGCGAGAAAACTTATAGACTAATAACAAAGATGAAAACAGATTAAACTAACAAATAAACCTCGATTTGAAACTAAATCATGCTATAATGAACACTATTTAAGCTAGACTAACCAATATCATGGAATCAGATTATAAAAGAGATATGGTACTCACATGAGGCCAAGCAAAACAAATGTTGACTGAGAATCATACTCTACTATTCTATACCCATTAAACATCCAAATTAACCCAATATCAATACAATTTCATCATTACTCCAACAATCCAGATCCAAAGTAGTGAAGTACTGCATTTTGACCAAGTTTGACTTGTGAAGAAAAAGGTTGAAAAATTAAGAATAAGCTCAGGAAAAGCCAAGATAAGCTTTCCTAAGCTTATACAAACAGATATTAAAACCTCTAAATGATAACTAAGATCAAGACTAAGATTAAGGCAACTGAATTCAAAATGAAAAGAGAGAGCATAATTTAACTTTATAAAACTTGAATTTCAAACCAAAACCGAGATTACAATTATTTAGACTTAAACTTAAAACATTAATTTAAAACGACATTTAAGAAAAACTAAAGACTAGCTACTACTTTTTCTCTCTCTTCAACCTCTTTTATACTCCCACATCCCCTCTCTCATGTTTCGAGCTTTTCCCACCTCTCTTTGAGGCCTTTGGATCACTCAGTGATATTGGCCGTTGATCATTTTTTTGGCGGAAAGGACTTTTGACGGTTGTGGGTTGAGTATTTTGGAGAAGGGCGCATTTAATGTGTTTTGAGGGAGTGGAGGTGGATTGATAAGGTGGAAAAGGTGTGTGGGGGATGGAAACTCGGTGTTTGCAGAGAACAAGTGGGAGAAGTGGATTTGGCGTGTTTGGTGGTTTGACCGAGGATTGACCAAGGGTGTTAAATATAGAAGGGGTCAAAACAGAGGGTCCAAAGGCTAAGGTGGTCCAAAAATGGTATTGACAAGGTCAAAGGGTGTTTAAGGGTTTAAATAACAAAAGGACCTAAGTTGCCAATTCTGAAAATTGAGGGACTGGTTCTGCCATTTTCACAAAGTTGTTCCAAGGACTAAAAGTGACAAGTTCCAATAATGTAAGGACCAAACTTGTAATTTTCCCATTTTCCAAGGACTAATTTTGCCAAATTTTAAACTTGGAGGACCAAACTTGTAATTTTCTCAAACTTTTTATATTTTTCACCAAAGGACTAATTTTGACAAGTTATGATATTAAAAGGGCCTTTGGTGATTTTTCTTTGAAATTTTGACTCGTGGACTATTTTGACAATTTTAGAAACTGGGGATCAAATCGCCAAATATGCAAACTTTGCTCATTTTCATCCGATTTTAAACATTTTGCATCCGAAACATATAAAATGCAATTTTGAAATATTTTCGAGATTTTGATGCATTTCGAGCATTTTAGACGTTTTCATAGCTCAGATTGACCAAAATGATGAGTATTTACACACTCATCAAGATGCACCAAACAAAAGGATACCGAATCTACAACAAAAGAACCCAAAATATCATGGAAACAATTCACGTTACGCTTGATGAGTCGATCGGTCAAATGGCTCTCGACAATCCAGCCAGACTCGACTTCAAAACAATCCCATTGGTTCATCCCTTGTTCCAAACTCTTCTCAAGAAACTCCATATGTACCTCCATCCGAAGATGATTTAAAGAAATTGTTTGATCCTATGTTTGATGAACTTTATGATCCAAGTACTAATGAGGTGTCGATTCCTACAACAGAGGTCGCTTCATATTCATGTGAATGAAGTCAATCCTCGCCTTAATATCTTTAAGTCAAGAAGCGCTCACCGATCCTTCGCCTCATCAACAAATCATCATTCTTCAAATGTACATCATGGAAATGTTTCGCATCAATGATGAAGTTAATCCCTTGCCACTCTGAAGATGCTCCATTTGAAAACATATTTGCTCCTCGAATCTTCATCGAACCATCTTCGTGAGGAGACATCGACTCGCTACTTCGATCCTCAACAACTACCACATGAACACCTCGGAAAATGGACTCACGATCATCCATTAGACAACATCATTGGAAATCCTTCTCGTCCCAGTATCCACTGTAAACAATTTGTACATCGATGCCTTATGGTGCTTCTTTAACTCAGACTCTCAAAGATCGAACCTAAAGATGTTAAACCGCTATGAATGAAGACAATGGTTCAATGCCATGCAAGATGAAATTCATGAGTTTGATCGATTAGATGTATGGGAATTAGTACCGACTCCAGATTGTGCTATGATCATTGCTCTTAAGTGGATCTTCAAAGTGAAGCTTGATGAGCATGGTGATGTTTTGAAAAATAAGGCTAGGTTAGTGGCTAAAGGTTATCGTCGAAGAAGGTATAGACTTTGAGGAATCTTTTGCTCCAGCTGTCAGACGAGGCGATCGTAATCTTCTTGGCTAATGTCGCTAGCAAGAACATGGTTGTTTATCGATGGACGTGAAAACCGCATTTTTAATGGAGATCCGAAAGAAGTGGTTTACGCCACCACCAGAGGGTTTTGTGAATTCGAGCATCCTACTCATGTTTATCGCTTGAAAAAGCCCTATATGGTTTGAAGCAAGCTCTAGAGCATGGTATGATACATCGTCAAAGTTTCTTCTATCTCTTGGATTCAAAGAAAGGAGCAGTTGATCCTACTTTGTTCACCGTAAAGTCGCAAACACTTAATTCACGCTCAAATTTATGTTGATGATATTATTTTGCCTCGACCGACCCAATGGAATGTGATCATTTTGAAATGAAATGAGTTCAAAATTTCAAATGTCAATGATGGGCAAATGTCATTTTTCTTGGGATTACAAATTTCACAAAGTCCCTGAGGCATTTTCATAAATCAATCAATATGCAACCGAGATCTTAAAGAAATTTGGATTTGATTCAAGTGACCTCGCTGACACTCCTATAATTGATCGAACCAAACTAGATGAGGACCACTCGTGGATCATGATTGACCAAACGAAATATCGTAGTATGATTGGATCCTCGATGTACCTCAACGCTAGTAGACCAGACATCTTGTTATTTGTTTGCATGTGTGCTAGATACCGTGCTAAGCCTACTAAAAGCACCTTGAAGCGTTAAACGGGTCTTCGGTATCTCCAAGGAACCATCAATATGGGACTTTGGCACCAAGGACACCAAGATGTCACTAACACCTATGCAGATGCCGATCATGCGGGATGTCAAGATACTCGTCAAGCACGTCTCGAGGTGCTCGTGTTTTGGGTGATAAGCTTGTGAGTGGTCTTCAAAGAAGCAAATGAGTACTTCTATTTCTCTACAGAGGCGAATACATAGCCATGTCATCTTGTTGTGCTCAAATTCTTTGGATGAGATCTCAATTAATCGACTATGGCTTTGTATTTAACAAAACCTCTCTGCATCTTGTGATAATAAAAGTGCTATTGCTCTTTCATGCAATAACGCTCAACACTCAAGAGCTAAGCATATCGACATTCGACATCATTTCATCGAGGAACAAGTGGAAAAGGTGTGGTGGAACTCTATTTTGTGAGGTCGAATATCGCTAGCGACATCTTCACCAAAGCTCTTCCAAGAGAACGTTTTGAGTTCATACTTCCACGACTAGGCTTGAAAAGCCTTCAACCGAAAACACTCAAACGTCTTCGTGAGGAAGACAAGGAGTAAAGGTCTATGCTCATCTATCTCTTGTATATATCTATTCGAAAAACAAAATACAAAATTATAAAACCCAAAAAAAATCAAATAGAAAAATATAAAACCTTCAAAATCCATAAAAATCAAAAATTGAAAAATCTTAAAAAATATTGTCAATTTGTTATGTTTTTTTTTTCCGGTTCGACTATATCTACGGTCTTTGTCTTTGTCATTCAAAGAATGACACGGGACTTTAGATGTTGTTCGAATTCTTAAAAAAATTATTTTTGAGAGAAAGAAGAAAAAATGGTTTATTGTCATTTCATGCAAGAACCGCTTTTCAAAGAAAGAACAGAGCCATGCTTTTCATGTTTTTCAAGATTTGAGAATTTGTTTGAACATTCATCAAAAGCCTTCTTATCAACCAAATTCCATCCTCTCGATTCTATTAACATGTTATCTCATCGAAAACAAATTGTTTTGAAAAATAACTCGGACTCTATCTTTGATAATCATCCGGACTTATTTGTCAAAATATCAATCTCTCAATCAACAACCTATGTCATTGATTGAGGGGAGAATGATTTCAATTAAATTAAAAAGTTATTTGGCATTAAATTGTTTTCAAAAGATATTCATGCATGTTTTACCAATGGAGTTTAAAGTCTTTAAACCGATCCTTATCGCTTAAAACGCTTTCATAATCAAGTCACAATTCCTTAAAAGCTTTCAAAATCAATTTAAATCAATAAGAG
Organism: Chrysanthemum lavandulifolium; assembly: GCA_022545495.1. Taxonomy (NCBI): domain Eukaryota; kingdom Viridiplantae; phylum Streptophyta; class Magnoliopsida; order Asterales; family Asteraceae; genus Chrysanthemum; species Chrysanthemum lavandulifolium. The sequence continues at coordinate 124,829,193 of CM040243.1, forward strand.
ATCACAAATCTCAAATGATTTGATAATTGTGATCGGGGAGAATGTGTGATTTAAATTGGATTTAAACCGACAATTCGGTAAATGGTTTTATAAGGATGTACATGCTATCCTTCTCACATGTGACAAAACCAATGATTTGAAATGTGATCACTTATCTCATGTGCGGGTTCCTCTAGTATGTGCAAAACTCTTTTCAAATCTCGAGGCACATATTGAGGGGAGCAAAATTATGGAAATCTCATCCTTCCCCAAAATGCTTTATCTACTTGTCTTGATTAGGGAAGTGATGTTGATATCTTTAGAAAATGGTAATCAAAGAAGTTAATTCTTTCTCTTGCCTCCATGAGCAAAATGATTTCAAATATTTGATGCACATGTTGAGGGGAGTTCTCGTTCTAAAAATATCAAAAACAATTCGGTACAAAATGTTTTGATAATATATCACAAGTATCCGGATTGATTTTCAAATGGTTTTCAATTGGTTCCAATGGCGTATGAACAATACCAAATAGACCGACCAACTTTACTTTATGTACGGTGATATAAGGATGATAAGGTTAGGTATTGGTTCCCATGATCCGCCTGTAACGGAGGGATCTACCGTGGACAATCCACTAGTTAGTGTAGAAGTCCTTAGGTATGATGATAAAAGGAGAAAAGTGAGATATGGGAAAAGTGCGGATCGAGACGAGCAAGTAATCGAACAAACCCAACAAGATTCTTGCTATGAAGTCTCGTAAGCAATGAAGGGTTGAAGAATTAAAAGAATTGAATGAGAAAGGGTGAAAACAAATAGCCTCCATTTATTCAACCTTAGGGCGTAAACCGGTTCAATTCATATGCTACCGATGGTAACATCGGTATTGAAGACAAGACGTCATGGACCCAAAGGACGACCGCACTTCAACTTTCCAAACCACTCAAGTTCCTCTTAAAAGGACTTGTTTCATTCTCACGGGAATGACATTATCTATCGACTTTCTCTTAGAGATTGTTGATATTGAAGAAGGAGACCCTCTCCTAGTCTCCGCACGGGATCCAAATATGCACAAATTGAGTCTAGAGCCACGAGATCATCAATAAATCTCATTAGGACACTTTCAATGAAGACTCTGTTTCACACAATGTGGAAAGAAAGATTATATCTTGAGTCCCACGCATTATCCTTATGGTTTTGCGAACATCCGAAGTGATATGTGAACATATTCACGGTGAAGATGGAAAACCTTTCGAGCCAACATCAAACAAGCTCTGGTAGGTGGCATGTGAGACCTTTATATAGATCAACCATGTGACAACCGAATGTAAACAATGGGGCGATTCAATCTTTGAATCAATCTCGTTCAGTTATGGATTGACGGATACCTTTGATAAACCGTCTTTGTGCTTAAAAACTCTTTTCTATAGCACATCGACCGTGTACTAATTTTTCAAATCAAAAGGTGTTTTTATGATTGATAATTGATTTTCAATAAAACCTTCGTTGTATTACAAAACAATTTCTATTGAGAAATACACGATTGCTTTTCAAATCTATTTTCATCAATCAATTGGACTTAAATTACCGGTTCACTCACTCCGTGTTGTCTTCTTTGAGACGCTCGGTTTGAGAACAACTAGAGCAACCATGCGAAACCCGTCAAGGAAATTCTTTGGAATTTTACCGATCACAGCAAGATTTGTATCGATCAACGGGAACCGTGGTAGTGTACCTCAATTCAACTAAAGTGGTCAAAGACACTTTTGTACACTTTATTGCTAAGCTGTTGTATGCAGTACGCCCGACGCTTGCAATCGATCGAATGAAGCGGTCCATCCATAGCCGCATGCTCACACAACACATTCATCTCAAGAAATCATGATAAGTGCATCAATGACTCGATATTTCTCACTCCATGCTTCTCGCTGCCGCCAATATCATGAATTATCGAAAGCTCCGCTACTACGATGAGAAGATATCATGATCCGAATGTGAGCATGTCGGTCCGGATGTCACAACATCACAAAATTCCAACACCACAATGGATGTCTCGAGATTTTCATAGTTGATGATCTCAAAAGTCGGCTCAAAATTATTATCACGTGGATCAAGAAAAGACCTCCACCGAGTAACCAAACATGCAATGAGAAGAACCAATGATTACGAGCTTCAGAGCAAAGTACTACATCAAGAATGCAAGAATAATTATTAATGAAATATCTGTTTGTATTCAATGTAATTTTAGCATATGTTTGAGGTGACCTCCTTGGGAGATTGTTAGGAATTAGAAATTCCGTGTATTAAAGAGTCGGTCACCTCAAGTATATGTAATCGTTAGAAAGCTCGTAGTCGTAGTTAGTTTAAGTTGAGTAGTATTTAGTTAAGTAACACCGTGGAGGACGGACGGTCTTTACCCATTGTATGTCCGATCCACACCCCGTGTGTGGCGTTTATGTAAGACTATAAATACTCTACCTCCCAAGATAGAGAGTTGGAGCTCATAATAACATTTTCTTTCTCTCACTATAGTTCCCAACTCTCTTCCTTTCTCTCACTAGAACTTTCTCTCTCTAACATACTTATACGCCTACTTTGATCATGGTTTAGAGTGTTTGTGAAATCCAATATCCTACACCTAGGGTCAAAACATTGGGAGGGGTCTTCTTCTATTTCAAAACTAACTTCATCAATTACCTCCCCGTTGTCAAGTGCTTCACCATGATCAAATTCCTCATCGAACTGAGGTCATAGAAAGGACTTTGTTGTTGCTAATTCTCATTATTCCTAGGTGATCTCCAAAGTGGTGAACGGGTGAGGGGTTTTGTGGGGTTGCGTTTTCAATTTCGGGATTGAGAGGGATATTGGGAGCAGGTAGTGTGAAGAATCTTCGGCGGAAGACTCGTATCATGGTGAGTGATAGGTTTTACTAACAAAGGTCACAAAGAAGGGGGATAGACTATGAGGAAGCTAAAAAAAAGTTTACTTGATAGGAATCAAGCAAGGAAACCTAAACGAGGTGGACTCCTAACTAGCTATTCTATTCCCCGGCAGCGGCGCCAAAAACTTGATAACGCTTGTCACAATTCTCAATTTCCGGTCATTTCTCACATTTACTATTTCATCGTTTATCGTAAACTAGGTTTACAGTATCAAATTCACGTAACCTTAATGGTTTAGCCGTGAATTCATGATCATATCATCGAGGTCATTTCATATAGACTAAGTTTAGTCTACATTTCATTAACATCATTTTCATCACATTAGTTCATGCATGGTTTTGCATTTTACATTAAACGATAATTTTCATATTAAATAAACGTTATCGCGTAATTAATTATTTTGAACAATTGATCCATTACTTCCAAAAATTATCCCGATATATTTTATACTCATATTAAGTTTATAAAATAATATTATGAGTTTACCCGATGTTTTTAATTTATTTCGAATATAAATTGTTATGTTTATATAATTACGACGGTTTTCGTAAATTCAACCCGATGAATATTTGTTCACTCAATTCTTGTAAGAAATGTATTTTTATAATTTTTATGACTTCAATATATTTTATTGTGATCCGTTAAAATTTATTTTTAACTAACGCTACCCTAAAAGCTCAAATAAATACACAAGTTACTAATACTTCTTAACAAATTACACTCCTACTTATACATACAATTACTTAACTAGAACAAAACAACTTCATTTCTTTTCTTTTTTAAGTATGTCGACACCTTATGGTGACACACACTTTTATTACTAAATATCTAACACATAAATTGTATTATACTCCAAAAATTACACATATTCATTTATAATTCAAAGTGTAAAATAGAAAACACCATTTCTTTCTCTTCTTCCTCATTGAACCGGCCACCATAGAGACTGTTGGAAAATTTAGTGCACTTGTGGGGTTAGTTCACACCTTGTAATGGGTTAGAGGTACGAGTGTACACCCATAAGGTCCATGAACACCCCGACTCTTATAGTGGTTTGTATTGGTAGTCTTGGTGAAAGTCTTGCTTGGTGAAAATACCGCTTGGTGAAAGTATCGCTTATGGAAAGTAATCGCTTGTGGTTTCATCGATAGCGATGTTTCCATCGATAGGTCAGACTTACAATCGTAAGTGAAAGTACCGCTAGTGGAAAATCTTGCTTATGGAAAGTCTCGCTAAATGGCGTTATAACTTCTTTATGACCACGCTTAATTGGTCATGTAACCACTAACGGCTATAATGGGGATAATTATGAGGCTATTAATGGGCCGATTAATACTCATAACTCCATTGGAATAGCTCAAGAGTAACCTCCTATATATAGGAGATCCGATCATGCATGAAGGACACATGAAAACATAAACACTTATTAGCGAAAGGGTTATAGAATTGTGCCTAATTCTCTAGCGCATTTGGTCTTATCCCAAGTAGATATTCGTGATACCCTGCATTAGGGTCGAATAGTTTACTTTGGAAAGTGATCACACGATTCCAAGTGATATCCGGTAACCACCAAGTGGTATCTGTTACTACTAACAGTTTGTTTGTTTCACCGAAGAGTTGCATTTCTGTTGAATTGATTATCATCACCACCTTTGGGATGAATAACCACCAACAATCAAAGTAAAATATTTTGTGATAATCAATGGCAACCGCTGCAATGAAACACATGGCTTCAAACTTTGCTGTCGGACAAGTTTGAAGGGGTGGACTTTAGGAGGTGGCGAAGAAGAAGATGCACTTCTTTGTCAAGCATGAGTGTGGTCTATGTGCCGACTACTCCAATTCGATGATGGTGATGATGCTACTATGGAGCGGATCGGGAGGAGGAGCAAGTGGGAGAATGATGACTACATATGCAGAGGTCTTATTCTCAATGGTATGTCTCGATTCTTTGTTTGATATTTATCGAACTTTGAATCTTCCAAAGAACGCTGGATTCCTGGATGCCAAATATATGGTCGAGGATGCATCAAGTAAGAAGTTCCTTGTTACTAATTTCACAAATTACAAATGAGTGATTCAAGACCGTTATGGAACAATACAATGAACTCCTTGGAATACTTGGAAGGTTTACACAACACCAAATGAACATGGATGAGGCTATCAAAGTCTCTTGTGTCATTGATAAACTCCCTCCTTCATGGAAAGATTTCAAGCATACCTTGAAACATATGAAGGAGGAGTTAACTCTTGTTGAGTTGGGCGGTACCATCGCACATTGAGGAATCTCTCAAGGTGCGGGATAATGATAAGCCAAAGAGTAGCAATGTCTTTGGACCATCTGTTGTCAATATGGTGGAGCATAACAACTCCACCGTGTACAATGACAACAAAGGCAAACGAAATATCATGACAACACAAGGCAGATCCTAACAAGAAGGCTACACCTACTTGTTGGAAATGTGGCAAGACCGGTCACATTAAAAGGGACCAAGGGTGTTAAAATTGGTGGTAAAGCCAATGGATCAAGCACTAATGGTTCAGGGAGTGGTGGTTCACCAACTCATCGAAAGGTCAAAATATGTTTAATAAGTCTTTTCGATTTATTATGTTACATATGTATCTGAATCTTTTATGTGCGGATGATGATGTTGCGTGGTGGGTTGACTCGTGCAACAGCTCATGTATGTAAAGATAGAAGTTGGTTCAAGACTTATGAGTCACCGAATGATGGTTCTATTCTTCACATGGGAAATGAGTCAACGACCTTGGTGCATGGTCGTGGTTGTGTAGATCTTAGGTTTAGTTCAGAAAGATTGTAACTTTGTTTAATGTTATTCATGTTCACGATATCGTGAAGAACTTGGTTTCAAGTAGTGTTTTGAATAATCATGGATATAAACAAGTTATTGAATCGATAAATTTGTTCTTTCTAAATGTGGTGTTTTTATTGGTTTTGGTTATTTATGTAATCAAATGTTCGAGCTTAATATTACCACGGCGGTGTTATTTGACTTTTGTGACCACATATGATCGACCGATTCTACCCTTTGGCATGCTAGACTTGGTCATGTTCACTATAAAAGAATGCAAGATATGTCTAGGATGGTTTAATCCTCTTTTGACATGGACACCGAAAAGTGTAAACTTGCATGTTGACCAAGATAACCAAGAAACCCTTTCGTGGTGTTAGTCGTGAGACTAAGATCTTGGAGCTTATTCACAGTGACTGTGTGATTTGCATGCCACTCCTTCTTTGGGGAATAAGAAATACTTTGTGACATTTATTGATGATGCTTCTAGATTTTGTTATGTCTATTTATTACATACCAAGGATGAAGCATTAGATAAATTCAAAGTGTTTAAAGCTCAAGTTGAATTACAACTTGGGTCTTTAATCAAAAGATTAAGGATCGATAGGGGAGGTGAGTACATGGATACTCAAGATTTCGGTCTGTTGGAATAATCCATGAAACGATTGTTTTTATACTCCTCAAAGAAATGGTATTTCGAAAGGAAAAAGGTGTCAAGGAGATGGTTAATTCCATGTTGTCCTATTCAGATCGAGTCAAGGGTTCGGGGTGAAGCTATGTTAACGACTTGCTATTTGCTAAATAGAGTTCCCAACAAAAGGAACAAGGTTACCCTTATGAACTCGGACTAAAAAGAAACCTAACCTAAATTATCTCAAGGTTTGGGGTTGTAGGGTCATTGTAAGACTCTCGATCCAAAGCAAAAGACTTTGGGTGAAAGAGACATTGATCGCATCTTTGTTGGATATCTTTGAGCATTCCAAGGCTTTTAGATTCTATGTTATTAAACCTAATGAACATGTTTCGCTTAACACAATAATTGAATCAAGGGATGTGATTTTGATGAGAATAGATTCTCATCGCCCCTAGACCAAGTCGAGGATTCCTAATGGAACTCATGACACGGTGTATCGAGGTCCCCGATGATGAACCATCGGTGGTCCACGATGAGGTTGTGGTTCAAAGAACCTAAACCGTGCTCGGGAAGAGCAAAAGGGTCAGACTCCAAAGTCATTTGACCCGAGTTTCAACTATACTTAGTTGAAGGTACAAGGATGAGGTCTCGGACCAATACTCCTATTGCTTCATTGTTGAGGATGACCCCAAAACATTTGAAGAAGCAATGAAGTCCAGACATTGCCTTCGGAAAGAAGCAATCAATGATGAGATGGATTCCATCATGGGCAACAACACTTGGGTGTTGGTTGATCTACCACCGTGTTGCAAACCTCTAGGTTGCAAATGGATTTTCAAAAGGAAAATGAAGGTAGATGGAACCATTGAAAAGTTCAAGGCTAGACTAGTCATTCGTGGCTTTAAACAAAAGTCGAATAGACTATTTTGATACTTATGCCCCGTGGCTCGATCGATTACCATAAGGCTGGCGATTGCTATGGCATCTATTCACAATCGGTTATTCATCGGATGGATGTGAAAAGCTTTCTTGAATGGTGAATTGGAAGAGGAGGTTTATATGAACCAACCTCGTGGCTTCATCATGCCCGGCAATGAAAACAAGGTGTAAACCGATTAAGTCTCTTTATGGACTTAAGCAGCACCTAACAATGGCATCAAAAGTTTGATGAAGTGGTTTTGTCTAGTGGTTATGTTCTTAACCAAGTCGACAAATGTGTATATAGCAAATTTGATGAATCGGTAAAGGAGTCATCATTTGTCTATATGTTGATGACATGTTGATCTTTGCACCGACCAAAATCAAGTTGACGACAAAGGAATTTTGTCATCAAGGTTCTCCATGAAAGACATGGGGAGGCGATGTTATCCTTGGTATAAGGATTAAACATGAAAGTAATAGAATTTCTATCTCTCGGCCTCATTATATTGAGAAGGCATCGAGGAAATTCAATTACTTTGATTGTACTCGATGAGTACACCTATGGATACTTGTGAGAAGTCGATGCCTAATCATGGCAAGGCGTATCTCAACTTGAGTATTCTAGGTAATTGGTCGCCTAATGTATGCCATGACTTGTACAAGGCCCGATATTGGTTTTGCGGTGGGAAAATTGAGCGGTATACTAGTAATCCTAGTGCTCATCATCGGCAAGCGCTCAGAGGGTATCAAGTATTTGAAGAGAACTATGGATTATAGTCTCTCATATCCGTTACCCATCAATGTTGGAAGGTTACAGCGATGCAAGTTAGATCAAGAACATCGAAGACAATTGCCTACCAAAGGGTCGGGTATTCCTACTTGGTGGAGGTGCAATTTCTTGGGCATCCAAGAAGCAAACTTGCATCACCAGTTCAACAATGGAATCAATTTGTGGCTCTAGCAACCGGTAAAGAAGTGAATGGTTGAAAAACTTGCTTCTTGAGATTCCATTGTGGCCTAAACCTATAGCACCTATTTCTATCCGGTGTGATAGTGCGGCTACATTGGCTAAGGCTTATAGCCGATGTACAATGGTAAGTCTTGACACTTAGGTGTTAGGCATAGCATGATTCGTGAGCTTATCATGAATGGGTGGTATCTATAGAGTTTGTGAGATCTCAATGTAACTTAGGCGATCACTTGATGAAGGGTCCGCTAGAGACTTGGTTATAAAGTCCGCTAAAGGGATGGGTTTAAGTCCAACTTAGTCATCGAATGCTAGGACACCCAACTCCTCCCGAGGAAACTTAGGAGCCGAGTTCAATGTGGAAAATGAACATTCGGTGGTGGAGCACATGTTTTATTTACATCCCAAGGTTGTGCTCGTAACTTTCTTGAAAGGAGGATGAAGTCTTTACTTAATGGTTAATTTTCTTTGAAAAGTGCTTGGCGAGCATGACTAAAGAGGAACCACCTATGTAAATGTTGAAGTTTTGCCGCTTGGGAAGCTTTGGACTTTAGCTTTTACAACATTTGTGAATTTGGATATGGACACATGGCTTGTATAGTGTCGGGAGCTTTTAAGTGTTTGAAAACTTGTGTGTATTTTATCTTGGTATTCAAATGGGTTGAAGGGTTCAATTCTTAGAACACCCGATTCTCGAATATTTGAACGTGTAATTTACTAAGATGGAAATTCAATCCTCGTGACATTTTCGCTTATGCACATGTTTTGATTGATGTTTATTTTTCATGCAAAGGAAGTGAACTAAATTTGGGAGGATTGTTGGAAAATTTAGTGCACTTGTGGGGTTAGTTCACACCTTGTAATGGGTTAGGAGGTACGGAGTGTACACCCATAAGGTCCATGAACACCCGACTCTTATAGTGGTTTGTATTAGTAGTCTTGGTGAAAGTACCGCTTGGTGAAATTCTTGCTTGGTGAAAGTACCGCTTGTGGAAAGTACCGCTTGTGGTTTCCATCGATAAGTAGTGTTTCCACAGATAGGTTGTACTTACACCGCAAGTGAAAGTCCGCTAGTGGAAAATCGCTTATGGAAAGTCTCGCTAAATGGCGATTCTGACTTCTTTATGACCACGTTTAATTGGTCATGTAACCACTAACGGCTATAATGGGGATAATTATGAGGCTATTAATGGGCGATTAATACTCATAATTCCATTGGAATAGCTCAAGAGTAACCTCCTATATAGGAGATCCGATCATGCATGAAGGACACACAAAAAAATAAACACTTATTAGCGAAAGGGTTATAGAATTGTGCCTAATTCTCTAATCGCATTTGGTCTTATCCCAAGTAGATATTCGTGATACCCGGGCATTAGGGTCGAATAGTTTACTTTGGAAAGTGATCACACGATTCCAAGTGATATCCGGTAACCACCAAGTGGTATCTGTTACTACTAACAGTTTGTTTGTTTCTGCTGAAGAGTTGCATATTTCTGCTGAATTGATTATCATCACCCTGCTTTGGGACGAATAACCACCAATAGAGACCAAGGGAGATCATCATAAAATTTTCAAGACAAGGTTTTATTACACTCTAGTATCACTTGTTGTAAAGGTTTTGCAATAAAAACCTAAGGTGATTAGGAAAAACCCATTGTCCTTTAACCTCATCATATTTCTCGTAAGCATTCATATTCATGTTTTTATTTCACATTCATTATTATGGTCATATCATTTTATTTGAGAAACATGCAAGTTATGTGATGTTTATACCACTTTTAAGGTTTTAAGGTTTTAAGTGTTATAATATATATAATCCATCCTATAATTACTCCTTGTTATATATTAGTTTTGGTTATATCTAGGAACCCATGACACCCTAAGAAGGTGTATGGTAGGATTAGAATAGCTTCGGAGTTGTTTTGAATGGGTTAGAATAGGTTTGACGCGAGAAAACTCATTTCGACAAGTTTGCAAAAGGGTCTGTCCTTATTTTCAAAATCTGGAAAATCCGACAGTAGATAAAAAATTTTGGCCTAGATATTTAGAAAATATACTTTAAAACGAAACCGTGGCCGCTTGAACGGATTAAAACGGAGTTATAACGAAGAAGTTATGAATTTTTCAAGTTGGCGCGAAAACTATAAATTTTCCGAATTTCAAAGAAACATTGTTTATTTTGTACGAGTCAAAAATGAAGCTTGGGCGTTGTAAATTATGTCGACTTGTCAAAAATATGTTAGTATACTTCGATACGAAGCTAAGGATCTTTAAAACGTAGAAAACGGATTTGTAACAATTAAATTATACACGTTTACAAAAGTTGCCGTAACTTTTATCATATAAGAAAAACTAACTTGATTTCTATTAGGCAAGTTTTGCGGCAAAAACTAGTGACCAAGTTGAAGGTTGTTTTCAACATTGATTTAGAACTTTTTATAAAGTGATGTCTTCTAGTAAAAGTGAGATCGCCAAGTATATTTATCAAAATGTCCGAATCGCTTGATTAGAGGAGTTGTAATAAATAAATTATTGTCACTCAAACTTGGCCGAAAAACCATCCTTAAACTATATTTTGGGACATGAGTACCATATTTAACCTCTATTTTTCTTTATGTTCGAGGCCTCTAGGATGGAAATGCATGTACTAAAACTTTGAGATAATGGTACGAGCTTCCCAAAACCGTTGAGTTCGTTTCCTAACGCTCGACGTGCACCATTTTACGACTAGCTTTTAGAGGCCATTTTAGTCACTTTCATGGAAATTTCAATGACATTATTTTACGACGAAAAGTTATATTCTCTTAATAAATCACTAAATGATTATCGTCGGATATCATTTCAATGTAAATACATGTGAAGTAATTTAAAATGGTCAAGACGTTAAAAGATTATTTTGTCGATTTAAAAGAATTGTTTTCAAAAATTCATAAGTGGTATAAATATCATCCGAATTGCATGCATAACATTACATCATGACTTATTACATATCATATCATTCATAATAGGTCGGTTTGAGATTCACGCTATTTTTCGATTGTAACCACTTTTGTCTTCGCATCAATTCATCAAGTGAGTAATCACACCCCTTTTACCGCTTTTGCTATATTTTGGGGTGAAATGCATGAACCATACTTGAATTGAATTGATTCTTACTTTTGTGAACTCTTTGACTTGAACATTTGAACTTGAAACAAATCCTTGAACTTAAATACAAATTTATGACTTGTTTGGACTTATTGAACTGCACGCGTTATGACCTTGACCTAAAGTCTCCCATGTTCGAGCATCACTATAAAGTCTCCCATGTTCGAGCATCACTATAAAGTCTCCCTTGTTCGGAGCGAGCGTCTCACTATGTTACTGAGCTTCTCAACCTAAAGCCTCCCGGTCCCGGAGGAGTGTCTCACTATGTTACGGAGCGTTCTCAAAATTCTCGCCTTATTGGTGGAGTGTGCAAATTCTCCTTTGTTCGGAGCGTTCTTAATTGTATATAATAGTTGTATGATGTACTGTTCGTACATTCGCATTGTTAGTCTCCTATTAGTAGGTAGTATGGATAGCGCTATTAGAGGTCGGCCAACCTCTCGTCCACTATGTTACGGGACGCATATTATTTATTCTTGGGGCTTTTCCTGGCATACATTATTATATATGTGGTACTATATTGTGAACTATTATGACCACTTATACTTGACTACTTGATACGCTATATTTTGTGCAATGGGTTGTGAACACACACGTTGCAAGTTTTGTATGGGCGGAACTTGGAACTGAGTGGATTTACAATGCCTTTGCTTTGTGACCTCATTTGGCAACGTGTGCATGAACATAAACTAGACGCTATATTTTGTGCAATGGGTTGTGAACACACAGGTTGCAAGTTTTGTATGGGCGGTACTTGGAAGTGAGTGGATTTACAATGCCTTTGCTTTGTGGACTATTTTCGATGACCGAAACCTTTGAATATTTCTTATGAGTTTTCTTATTTTGCGAATCGTGTATACTCACCAACTATTTTCATAGTTGACCCGTTTTTCTCTCATGCATTTCAGGTGATCGTTAGTAAGCTTTTTCTACCAGGTCTTGCATATTGAAGTTTTCACTTGTCACTACAAATCGTTATGTAATAAAACGCTATATTTGGAATCTAAACTTTGTAATATATTTGCCGATGACGGCTAAACTGGTATTGTAATGGTGTACTCTTTCTTTTAAATCTTAATGTTGGTATGTTCTATTATCTTGTGCTTATGTTCCCTTCCGTTACACCTCGTGTTTCCGCCTCCGGCGAGGGTGTGACAACGCTACACGCGTCGTTCGGGGTCAAAGGAACTTCCTTTTCCTCGAGCAAGTTTTTCAACACCCTAGGCAGTGAACCTAATCGTTGTAGTGTAGTATTAGGGTAAGCCACGGGAATTGATGTCGTTCTCTAGGGGAATAGTAATGCTAGTGAGAAGTTACTACGCTAAGGTTGGGGTTGAGGAAGATTATTTTTATCTTTTATGTTTTTAGGAAATGGAAAGGTACGAATCTCGGGTATTGGATTTGGGGTTGGTATTTCTACCGATTACTCTACTTATCTAATTATCTAATCTAGTGGTGTATGTAGTCTATGTCTAATTATTTTGTGCTCGTATGATGATTTAAAGATGTGTTTACTTAGGTTTTATTACTCCTTAATTATCTCCTATTGATGGTTGAATTGTCACGTCCTTATTCTTAATCGCGTTGTGTGTCTAAGGTCGTAGGGTATGCGTTATCCTAACTCTTTGAAACTACCAAAGGTTATCGCCTACAAAATCTCTAGGATTTATAAACTTAACACTAAGGTATTCTTCGGATGGTTTAGCCTACAATGACTCTAGGTACTATAAGTTAAGGTTCAACAAAGATTAATCAAGCATTAACTACACAACGGATGATCTATCGCAATACTAGATCATTAACAATTAATATAAGAGACAACCAATCAATATTCAATAATTAAGTTTATATTCCCTAAGAAAACACACAAGTAAATTTGGGACATGGGAACATGCAAGCACACACAATTAATTGAAGACATAATTGAACTAATGAAGTAAAACACTTATCTTGATGTAAGATAGGGTATGGAACCCTAAAATCTTGTACAAGACGACCTTGGTTCGGTTTAGGTTTTACTCAAAAGACTACACACCGAAAACTAAAAATTCGGATTCTATATATAAGATTACAAGTGCGATGGCGTCACCCTTTGATGTGTGACGCCGGGTCGCCGTTATTATGGTTTCGTCTTGGCCACGTTAGTCTTGCGATGGCGCCACCTTATGCTTGTGACGTCGTCCCTTCGGTCTCGACGTCGTCTAAATCAAATCTAGGCGATGCGAGTTGCGACGCCTACTCTTTTAAAACACGAAGCCGTCATTTGTAAATGAGCAATTTGGCTCTTGAAGTCACAAAGTTGTCCGACGGCGTCAGCAGATAACACTTGACGCCACCTTCGGGCCCAAAGCACTGAGTGTCTCGAATCTTGACTTTGGCCATTTTATTCGTATATTCGCGCCTTTTCGTCCGAATAAGTGTCATTCCAGCATTTTGCCTTCAAGATACCTAAAAAGTGAAAAGGAACGATATTAAGTAATAATTGATACAAAAGTGATCAAATAAGGGCTTAAACGACCCCTCAAAAAGGTACATTTTAAAACCTTATCAAATATCCCTACACTTGGTATTTGCTTGTCCTCAAGCAAATGTGCTTTTAGCCAATTAATTTATAAGTTAGGGGTCATGAATCATTAGTTTAGAACGATTCACAACACATATAAGCCCCGCAAAAGTCATAACGAGCACGGACATTACATACTAGCACCTCACATGGGGTGTTTGGATACTCACATCTCTCGGGTGTATATGAAATATAACAAGTTGGAAATGGAAGATAAACACTCATTAACCGGTCCTAGTACATAGATTACCATAGGATTTAGACTAGATCAAACCTCCATCGCTTTGGCGTAAGCACCTAGGAAAGACTATCCAAGAGGTCTTTTAATGGGTTGTAATGATAGGCTTACGGTAGGGAAACAAAGGGTTTGGTGGGATAGGCTATTTAGTGGTGGCAAGTCAAAATCTTTATGTTACAAGCATGCGAAGAATGGTGTGCTAAGCCAAGACTCGACACTCTAGACTCTATATAATGAAATAAACAAACATAAATTGAGAGATAGATGTGGGATGGTAGCAGTATATATATATATATATATATATATATATATATATATATATATATATATATATATATATATATATATATATATATATATATATATATATATATATATACACTTTACTCTACCATCCTCTATGATAACATCAAAATGATAGGGATTTATGGGCACATCCCTACACTTGAGTTTTATTACTCTAACACTAAAATGACCCGAATTGAAAAGATCAAAACACTTGGAGTACATTATTAGGCAAATAAAGGAATTTGAATTTAACGTTCCTTCCGTCATCTCATAAACTTTAACTTTCCCATGAGTCCCAATTGTCCCAAAGCGTGTATAAAGGATATGACTCGACTTAGCAACTTATGCAAGCAACTAGATAATTGAACTAAGGGTTTAGTTTGATAACAATAATGCACTAAAAGTGAGTGCATACAAGGTAGGCTAAGTCGATTTGGGTGTACATTTGGGGGTGGGGTGTAAACAATGCTCTTCAATGATTTTCCGGAAAACCGAAATATCACGAGAACCGCGAAAAGGATAGGCTCTGAGGGGTTAACTAGGGGTATCGTGTACTAAAGATGAGTACAACGCAAGGGTGTGGGGGGTAATTACTCAACCGATGTGGAAGAAGTAATTATATTACGGGTATCAAACAAGGGTTATCCTAATGCCTCTTATCATTTAATTATTCCTAACTACACAAGTGTAGTCTTACTAGCAATCTCGGGATGCATCACAAAACAAGTTCTAGAATCTATTATACTACCGGTTCACACTCTAAGCATTAAAGATGAATGCTTTAATTCTACTAATCTAAGGGTGATCCTCACATTTTGGGTGGAATTTAAGTGGTAAAGGGTTTTGTGCTAGTCATATAACTTCCTATCCATGAGACGCTTTATTAAGACTAATGGCCCACTCCTATATGTCATGAAAAATTGAAAATTTGGTGCCAAAATTACCATAACCGACATTTTCTCATGGTTTATTACACAAATGCAATTGGACAAAGCAAATAGTCAAGGATAAGCATAGTTTCAAAGTTCCTGCTTTATTTTCCCTCCTACACTTAAATTGAACATTGTCCCCAATGTTCCCCGAAAGTATCAAAGTTATGATAATGGAAGGTAATTAAAAGCGAAAGAAACTAATACTCCCGATTAGCTCGATAGGATCCGTAAAGTGGTGGTTACATCTTTCTTCAAGAAGAACGTTTGTGTGAAAAGCTCCTTGTCATCTTATGTATCTTCTTCTTGGTAAATTAAACCTGCACACTTGAAGAAAACAAACGAAACCTTCGTAAAATCGTGGTAACAATATATATAGGACTCTACTAAACTAGGATATAACGCTTGTGGAATGGATGTTCTGCATTTCGGAAAATTAAGACACGAACATTCCAAAAATTTATAAGTAGCTCGTAAAACGAGAAAAAGTAATCAGTTGTTTTGCTCCTTCCCGACGCCGTCGAGTTGCGATCTGACGATCATGTTATCTTGACAAATCTTGATGCGATTTTTCGGAAAATTTACATCTTTAGAATCTGGAAAATTTCACGCAAAACATCCATTATGACTCGATACAAGCATTTGACTCAAACAAACACACATGTATATGTTTTAATTAATTGTAATTCTCATGTTTACGTTTCTTTTGAAAACGTGTGTAATCCTCCCTACACTTATCCCTTATGTAAAATACCTTTATATGTAATTAAGACGAGGTTAGAGACAAAATAAAGCATTTTTACAAATTTAAACATGAGATTAAACAATCAATAAAAGATACACGACACAAACAAGCAAACAATTAAGCATGGGTTGCCTCCCACGAAGCACTTTTCTTTATTTATGAGTCTTGTAGCTAGACTCGAATTTGTGCCCTCACGTGGTCTCGTGCACGCTTAAGTGCCCATACCTAAGCCATTCAATGTTCTCTCATTCTTTTGTAATCATCTCCTAATTCTAGGCATTTTCGTAATACCTCTTAGTTTTCTCATATGGGTACCTAAGTCCACCTTGCTTATCCCTTTCACTAAGCAATGGAATAGAGTCATTCTATTACACGCCTCAATATCCTTGTATTTAAACCTAGGATGAGCATGTGGCATTTGGTAGACAAAATCTTCAATTTCATCAGAGAATGTAATTTGACCATCAATCATCCGTTCATTCAACCTAGTCATTCTCTTGAAAGGTTTTCCAAAAATTACTTGAGTGAGGTCCTTATCAATAAATTCTCCTAAGTTTTCTAAGACCATGAACTCTACCAAATAAGCAACACTTCCAACAAACACATGCAAATGAGTGACTGCTTCAATTCCCTTGATAAGTTAATTCGTTGACCTTGATTTTATTGTATAGGTTCCTTGAGATTAAGTTTAAAGGCAAGAATGAATTCAAGTAAGCATCGAATCCTTCTAATCCTATTTTGCAAGGGAATTGCATGTTAAAGGGACCATCTTTCTCAATTCTACACCTAGGGTCAAAACATTGGGAGGGGTCTTCTTCCATTTCAAACCTAACTTCATCAATGACCTCCCCGTTGTCAAGTGCTTCACCATGATCAAATTCCTCATCGGTAAAAGATGTATCTCTTGTTATCGATAACATCTACGGTCCTAGAAATGTCATTCAATAATGATATGGGTCCATAGATGAAGTTCGAACAAAAGATATATTCTATTTTAAAATGGAGGGTTGAAATTTAATCAATGTTCACTCTTAATTGGTGACATTTATTGAGGGGGAGAATCTTTCAATTTATCTCTGCATCATTGTTTGATATATGTAATGTGCTTACTTGTTTCTTCTTTGCATGTTTAAGTCATGATTCTTTATGTTCACCGTCCTAGATAGCTTATCCATGTTATGTCATATATGGTACTTGTCATATTATTCAACATAAATGTTACTTATCCACCGTGTCGCATGCAATTTGCTAAGTACAAGGATGAAAGTGTCAATAGTACAAATTTATGTGTGATACTAAGATAGGTAGCGACTTGTCTCCATTTACCATAATACCAAGGACCAAATGTGTCATTTATTGAAAATTGAGAATGGTTCTTAAAGCTGAAGCGACTTGTCTCAATCAGGTGTAGAGATTTGTTTCAATTAAGGGGGTAGCGACTTGTCTCACATATCATAACCTCTAGCTAGCGAGTTGTCTCAATTAGGCCAAATACAAGGACTGAAGGTGTCAATTTGTGAAACTTGAAAACAGTACTTAAAGCCCTAGCGACTTGTCACTTGATAAAATTTCAAAATCTCAAATACTATCTCTCTCTCTCACGTGACCGGTTTTGTAGCGATTTGAGTGTGGTAGGTTGATTTTTAATGTTTTTTATTCGAATCTTTTATATCTAATTCCTCCTCTAACGCACCTCTATTAACAGATTCCACCGAGCGATTTTCCTTCGACAACTGATTCCGTATCTAGGTTTCTTAATGGCTATGTTTAATGGGAGCACTTGATATTGAATTGGTTGTTCTTAGGGTATCTTATGTTGAAATTGATGGTGCATATGTGTGTTTTCTTGGTCTCCATTGTGCGCACTTTTGTAAAAACTTTATATGAATGTTGGGATGATGATTTCGCGTTTATGTATATGCTTGTGTAGTGGTGATATTCAATCGTTGTAGTGCTTTTGAACATGACTGTTGGTTCATTTGCTTCTGTGATAAGTGTTAGTTAGATAGGTCGATACATGTTCTTGTTGGCGACTTGTCACATAGCAGGTTGTTCTTGATGGCGACTTGTCTTATATAATCTTGATGGCGAGTTGTCAATGTTTTAAAAATTCTTGATAGCAACTTGTTATTCAATTGGGTGATACTTGTAGCTACTGTTTGTAGCGACTTATCCTTGTATTTTTGGTAGCGACTTGTCTTGACAAGTTAGCGACTCGCTAAAACATTTTCACAAAGGCGACTTGTCACTGGCTTTTCTTATAGCGACTTGTTTTGACAAGTTGTTTAAAGCGACTTGCTATAATACTTTCATGATAGCGACTTGTCTCTGGTTTTATTTGTAGCGATTTGTCTTGACAAATTAATCATAGCTACTTGCTATAACATTTTTGTTAAAGCGACTTGTATCTAGTTTCTCTTGTAGCGACTTGATTTTACAACTTGACTTAGCGACTTGTTATAACACTTCCATTATAGCGACTTGTCTCATGAAATCCTATTAAAGCAATTTAGTTTTAACAATTTTGCTCAAGCAACTTGTCTCTAGAAAACCTTGTCAAAATGATTTGTTACTCTGAGAATTACTAAAGCATCTTAACCTATTTTCTGAGTATTTCATTCTGCTTTTTGTTAATCTGTCATGTATGCTACGCATTGTGCTTATGTCATGAAGTTGCATTAAAGTTGTTTAGCTAACCATGTCTAACCTAACATGCTCTCGAACACGGTTGTTGTATGTGTATTTCTACAGAATTTCAATGGCAAACACAACCTCATCCGAGAACCTTGCTACTCTACTCCACCCACAGCTTCTCGACAACGAAATTTTTCCGGAAGATAAATGGGTAGAGATAGGCAAAAGCAACTGCTATGTGGACATGGAAAGAACACAACAAAATCCAATCTTCGTGGTTGCTATTGATATTCTTAAAACACCAACTTCTTTAGTGCCTTGACCAAACAATGCACGATCCTTCCATTTACATACAACAATTTTGGAACACCATTACATGGGACAAGATCACCGCCACTTATTCTTGTAAGCTTGATGATAAGGGATATGAAATCACATCGACATTCTCGGAAGGCCCTAGGAATCACACCATGTGACCCTACCAAACAATCATCCCTCCACCTAGTGTGGAAGAACTAATAGACTTTCTAAATGATTTGGGTTATCAAGTTAACGTAACAAGGGCTTGAGATATCATCCCCGGACACATGTATCAACCTTGAGAGCCATTACTACTATTCTCAACTTATGCTTATCCGGAAAAACCTCGGGGTTCGATAAAGTGAGGAAACCTATTTCGCAAATATTATGGGTCTCATCAAAGGGTGAACATTGATGTCACTGAACGATTTGGGAAGAATTCTCGTTATCTATGCACATTTTCATCACCGACAAAACAAATGTTCAAAATCAAGCCCAAGGAAGGAAGAAAGTACACAAACTTGTAATTCCTAGCATAAGATTCTCAAAGCTTATCATTCAGTTCTTGCAACAGACTCATCATTTTAATCCAAGGAGTGAGTCAGTCCTCCATAAAGCTAGTGATGAATTTGTACTTGGTAACCTCAAATATGTTGCCAGAGGTGTTAATAAAGAGATCTTTGGAATGCCAATTCCTGATGCACTTCTCACAGAAGATATTAAGAAGACCGACTACTTGATTATACAAGAAAAGGGCATCCGATCCAATGTTGATGTCGCTCCGATCCCTCACAACCCAAGTCTACAAAGTCTACTTTAGCACTAAATCATCCTCGAAAACATCATCTACGCCTTCCAAAGAAGAGAAGAGAGAAGCGAGAAGGGAAAAGATGAAGGTTCCAAGGATCTTGAGAGACACATGAGCTTAATGGATGAAGATGAGGCAAGACTACAACAAGGGATTCAACAAAGTTTGGATCCCTATACATATCTCGAGACCGTCCGTAGGAGGAGTTGTGATACGAGAACCGGTATCAGCACCACAACAAACCACACTGGCTACAAATGACAAAGGCAAAGGGATTGCTGGAGTTGAAGCTGAACAAGCCGCTCACATGCTTCTGACCATCTCTTCTCCACCTCCCAAAACTACTACCCAATTTGAGCTGAAGAAAAGAAGCATTGAATCATCTTCATCTCAAGAACCATCTAGAATAAAAAAGGATGTGTCAGATACACTGGAAGATTCACTTGCATCTAGTGACACTCGTTAGAAAGTCGAGACAACACCTTTTACTAAGGAGATTCCAATGCTAGAAAGCGTAAATGAGGAAAATGTCACTGAAGATCCATAGGAGATCCTTGAGCCAAGATCCAAGAACACAGCGCCTAGAAGATACAAACATGTCACGAGATCTCTATCCTCTCTTAAGAATCTAGATGTTGACTTCTCATTTGGTGATCAGTGTTTGAATGACAAACCCTCAGACACCGAGACTTGTAAGCAAAATGATGAGAAAGAGGAAGCTGAGTCTATGTACACGGTCAACATCCAACAAGACACATCAACCATCCCTCCGATGTCTGCACCTGCTCTTACAACCGCACTTCCACCACCCAAACCTGCTCTAACAACCGCACTTCCACCACCAGAACTAGCTAAAGATCTATCACTTGAACCAGTTGTCACAATTAATGACACGGACACTCCACCGGCTTCACCACCTCTAATCCTTACATCTGAACAATTGCTCGACAAGGCTGTGAAACGAATTGAAGCTCTTGAGAGGCAACTGCCTAAATCTATCAACGTCCTCGAGCGTCGTGTCTACAAGTTGGAGAACCTTAACTTCGATGAAGGGGTAGCAGACGCCATTGAAGGCGAAGTTAAGGATGTTGTAGAATGGGCAATGCAAGCTCCTCTGCTTCAACGGTTTAAAGACTTACCCATTTCAGACATGAGAGCTGTCCTTTCAGATAAAATGTATGAAGCTAACGACCATCAGGATGAGGTCCATAAGAAGTTTTATGTGGCTCTCGAAGAATCGATTAAGCATGATAATCACTTACAGTTTCTGGAGGACATTCGAGAAAGAGAGGCAAGGAAGAAAAGGAGGACTTCGGTGTTGGAATCGTTGCATAAAGGTCCTAAATCTCCACCTCCTCCTCCTCCTCCAACTGGTGGAGCTAGAACTTCTGGTACGGGTGGATCTTCTGGCACAACCACTACATCTCCACCAAAACCACCAACGTCTCCTCCAAAACCTTCAAATCAAACCAGTTCATCCGGTGATCAAGGTACTCGGAAGAAGTCTCTGACATGGACTACGGTTGATTCGTGTTTACACCCACCTTCTCCACAATCCCAGAAGACCAAGTACTAAATGAAGAGTCCTATGTTGCTCAAGAGTCTGAATCAGAAGACGATGACGTCTCCACCAAACATATCTCTAAGCCGTCTAAAGATGAGGATTGGTTTGATGCATACATTTCGGGTGAACGCGCTAAAACATCTAGAGTTTCACCTTCAAAGGACACAACTCAAAGCTGGCTCACCAAAGATAAACCTCAATCTCCTGAACCTGCATGGTCCATTCCCGAGTCTGATTCTATAATCCCTGACAACAATTGGGCTACAACCATTATCTCCAACTATGAAGCTCCAGCAGAAGACTCTCTTCTTCACTTCACAGGGGATATGGGAAGCTTTATGAAGTGGTTTTGTGAGAAGAAGGGAATTTCGTCAATCACACCTAAAGATCTTGAAGGCCCAGCGTTTGAAATCGTCAAATTCTTCCACTCTGATGCTAATCAGCTTCAATATCAGATGGAAGAATGCCATAAAATGCTGAATGATCAAGTCAGTGAGCAGATCAATCGGTTTGATGTGAACTACCCTCTTCCTCTCGGTGGTGAACCTGGTCAAGTGACTATTCAATCAGAGTTCTTCTTCAACCATGACCTGGATTATCTATGTGCTCGAACTACAGAAAGAAGACAAGCTTTATCGATTTCTAAAATGAAAGTTGCAACCTACATAGATCAGGGTCTTGAGCAGATGGTACCGGATCAATTCGGATAGACAAAGAACAAGTGTATGACATTGCGACCAGTATGGCATTTCTCATTGGTGGCTCAAGAAGAAGAATTTCTACATTGATAGACATGGAGCTAAAAGAGTCGCAAAGTCATTCGATCCAAGTGCGAATACTAAGTGTTGTTAGTGTAGAAATCTTCCCAATCTATGGCTACGATTATCTAAAGAAGATTGTTCTTGAAGAGCGAGACTTGAAAGATCATGTTATAGAAGAAAACGACTTCAAACATCTCACGCCAGTGACTTTGAAGATCTCTATCTTCGAACCTCCAAGGACACCTTGACCATCTACCTATTCGTGAGAAGAAGGCTCTCTCTTCTTCTTGTCAATCTTTGGATCGGGGCTCGGTCATTCGACAAAGAGTTGGGGATTTTCGGTTGGGCATGGAAAGCTACCGACTCAGGTCAACCTAACGAGACCATAATGGGAAGCCACAGGACATGAATATCGTCACGATTATACGATGATTGACACCCTAGAGCGGTTCTCTTCACCGAGCGATCACGGTCACGAATGCTAATGCGATCGTGTGAATTATACAAGTTCGGTGATTGTACTCTCAAAATGGTTGAAGAAGAATTGAACTCGAGTGAAGGAAATCAAACTTTACCCGAAGCCGTGGAAAAAACTAAATTCAGTGCGAGCGATTTGAAGAGGTGTGAAGAGTTCATTGTTGCGATCGGACGAAGACTAAATACTAGAAAGATTTATCATGACCTTGAAAGTTTTGTGGGTGGTAGACTTCAAAGGTCATTACAAGCTACTTCAAATAACCGAATGAAGACATCTTCCGGAGTAGTTTTGTTTTGTATTATGATTTGTGTAATGTGGTGATTGTACTATAATCAACTATAACTATAATGCATATAGTAGTGTTAGGTTATGGATTGTTGTTCCCTTTTAATTTAAAAGGGAACTTAGGAGTAGTCCTCTTCAGATCAAATAAAACCAGACACATTTTTCTCCAACAAGTTTTGTTTCTTACATATTTAAATCACTTGAGATCCAAAATCTCAAAGGATTTGAAATTTTTGATCGTGGGAGAAAATGTGATTTAAATATGCAATCTGATAAAAGGTGACCAATTTGTCTCAAAGTGCATCTTGCTCTCTAATATGTGCTAAACTCTTTCGAATCTCAAGCACATATTGAGGGGAGCATTTCAAAATGAAAATAAACTTTCAAGGTACAATGATTTCTATGTTTTAACATAAAGTACCTTGATTGATTTTTTAAATGGTTTCCAAATGGTTGTGTGATCGTGAAAGTACTTTAAAATAGAACTCTTACCTCTATGTGATAAAATTATTTCAAATATCCTACGCACATATTGAGGGGGAGAATTTACCAAAGAAATTCAAATGGCTTTTTCGACGGAAATTGTGATCAAGAATATATTTCAAAGAACTCTTGCCTCCATGTGCTAAACAATTTATAAAATCATATGCACATGTGTGACAACTCGTATTTTCAGGTCATATTTCAAAACATTATTCATGCTTCATCATTTATCGTTTATCGTAAACTAGGTTTACGAGTATCAAATTCACGTAACCGTAATGGTTTAGCTGTGAATTCATGATCATATCATCGAGGACATTTCATATAGACTAAGTTTAGTCTACATTTCATTAACATCATTATCATCATATTAGTTCATGCATGGTTTTGCATTTTACATTAAACGTATAACTTTTATTAAATAAACGTTATCGCGTAAGTAATTATTTTGAACAATTGATCCATTACTTCCAAAAATTATCCCGATATATTTTTATACTCATATTAAGTTTATAAAATAATATTATGAGTTTACCCAGTATTCTAAATTTATTTTGTAACTAAATTGTTGTATTTATATAATTACGACGTTTTTCCTAAATACGAGACGATAATTATTATTTCACTCAAATTTTGCAAGAAATGTATTTTTAAAATTTTTATGACCTAAATATATTTTATCTTGACCCGTGAAAATTTATTTTTATCTAACGCTACCTTAAATATTCAAATGGGTACACAATTTACCACAAGTCTTCAATTTACTTACATTTAATCATACATATACATTTTAAAAAAAAAATACATAAAAGAGATGACTACACCTCCCTTGTCGACAAGGGAGGGTGAGTCACAAGGAAATTGCAAATATCTCTAGTATCATGTATTATACTAATATATCAACTCATTTAATTCATTTTGCAAACAAGATCAAAAACATATCTCTCTCTTTTCTCTCTCAAAACCGGTCAAACCAAGACCAAGGAAGGATCATCTCAAAAAATTTCAAGACAAGGTTTTATTACACTCTAGTATCACTTGTTGTAAAGGTTTTGCAATAAAAACCTAAGGTGATTAGGAAAAACCCATTGTCCTTAAACCTCATCATATTTCTTGTAAGCATTCATATTCATGTTTTATTTCACATTCATTGTTATGGTCATATCATTTTATTTGAGAAACATGCAAGTTATGTGATGTTTATACCACTTTTAAGGTTTTAAGTGTTAAATATATATAATCCATCCTATAATTACTCCTTGTTATATATTAGTTTTAGTGGTGTCTAGAAACCATGACACCCTAAGAAGGTGTATGGTAGGATTAGAATAGCTTCGAGTTGTTTTGAATGGGTTAGAATAGGTTTGGCGCGAGAAAAACTCATTTCTACAAGTTTGCAAAAGGGTCTGTCCTTATTTTCAAAATCTGGAAAATCCGACAGTAAGTAAAAATTTTGGCCTAGATATTTAGAAAATATACTTTAAAAGCAAACGTGGCGCTTGAACGGATTAAACGGAGCTATAACGAAGAAGTTATGAATTTTTCTAGTTGGCGGCGAAAACTATAAATTTTCCGGAATTTCAGCAAGTATTGTTTAATTTATGCGAGTCAAAATGAAGCTTGGGCATTGTAAATTATGTCGACTTGTCAAAATATGTTAGTATACTTCGATACAAAGCTAAGGACCTTTAAAACGTAGAAAACGGATTTGTAACGATTAAATTACAAGCGATAAACCAAGTTGCCGTAACTTTATTCTATTAGCAAAATTAATCTATTTTCTATTAAACACATACTACGGCAACGAGGGACCATGTTGAAGGTTGTTTATAACATTGATTTAGAACTTTTTATAAAGTGATGTCTTCTAGTAAAAGTGAGATCGCCAAGTATATTTATCAAAATGTCCGACCGTTTGTTTAGCGGAGTTGTAATGAATTAATTACGGTCGCTTAAACTTTCTTGAAAAACCATCCTTAAACTATAATTTGGGACATAAGTACCATACTTAACCTCTATTTTTCTTTATGTTCGAGACCTCCAGGATAGAAACTCATGTACTAAAACTTTGAGATTATGATACGAGCTTCCCAAAACCGTTGAGTTCGTTTCCTAACGCCGGCGTGCACCATTTTACGACTAGCTTTTAGAGGCCGTTTTAGTCACTTTCATGGAAATTTCAACGACATTATTTTACGATTTAAAAGTTATAATTTCACAATAAATCACTAAACGACTATCGAGGAGGTTGTTTCAACGTAAATACTTGTAAAGTATTTTATAAAATGACGATATGTTATAAACATATATTTCGACGATAAACATTATCTTCAAAAATTTACAAGTGGTATAAATATCATCCAATTGCATGCATAACATTACATCATGACTTATTACGTATCATATCATTCATAATAGGTCGGTTTGAGATTCACGCTACATTTCGTGTATTCACTTTGTCATCGCAACAATTCATCAAGTGAGTTAATAGCCCCACTTTCTATTACTTAATTGTTTTACAAACTCTTGGGGGAGATACATGCTCAACTACTTTTAATCGAACACAAATGCTTTGAACGGTATGCTATATCCAAATGTTTTATTGTCACTAAGTAATCAATTGCCATGTTTGAAGTCCCTACATCATGCACCATTAGTCACTTGCGAGTGTCTTGCGAATATTGTGAATAGGCCTATTGGAATTAACACTCCCGTTCTTATTGACCCGCTTAGGGAAATCGAAGCACTATATTTGAATCATTAAGGTAAATTGGCAAGTTTACCTATTAGGGCTGCGATGAAACGATTTTTACCAATTTCTATTGGTACGAGGTTATGCTTTGGTTGTCATGAACTTAGTGAAATAAATGCTGTTTTGTTTTTAATGATGAGTGTGAAACAACGTAACTCACACTACGAATATTGTGTTCAAACGAATTAATTAAACCTATGGATTTCACTCAACCTTTGTGTTGACTGTTTTAAGCATGTTTTATCTCAGGTATCAAAGGCATTCACTTCATGGCATGCATGTGGACTTATCATAGAGTCGTGGTGACGACGCGTTTCACTTGAGTTTTATATACTTTAAAACATCGTTTGACTTGTACCAAACTTATTTTCCGCACATAGTAACTTTCATTTGGGACCTATCTTTGTAACTCTGATTATTTTATTAAATCAAATGATGTATTTTCCAAACGACACTTTAGGTCGTTCAATATAATTGTGATTGTGATGCTATGACAACAATCCCGTGAATTCCATTCCACGCAAAACAGTAATTTGGGGTGTGACAGATTGGCATCGAGCTTGATTATAGAGAACTAGGTTGCATCATTGACCCTAGACTATAACTACATCATCATAGCATCTCATCATTTCATCATAAGTGTATATTCACTTTACATGCGGTTTATACGTACATTTTTCGAGTTATTTACTTTCGTTTCAAAACGATTGTCACATGGATGCCTTTAAATACCCATCCCATTATCCTTTCCTCATACTCTAATGTGGAGAATGCTTTGTCATTCCTATCGCAATTTTAATATCACCGATTCATCACCGATAACGCCAAATGCCGAGACAAAACCTTTAAGTAGGGCAAAGTCACTCACTCCTTTGTTTCACCACTAACATGTCGAGTTACACGTTATTCATACATTAAGTCACTAAACCATCATACATTTGAAGCGCACAACATCTCATAACCCATTTCTTAGGAAACCATCGATTATTTTGAAAAATAACCTCAAACTTATCACCTCATATCATATCTCTTTGGAGCGTTTATTATTAACATCGACTTTACTACGCCTCACCTTTCCTCTTATTTTGAAAAAGTTATGGCGTCAAGAAAGCTCCACAAGCTTTGACTCAAGAGGCTATGCAAAAGTTTGTGAGGATAGTATAGCCAATGCATTAAGGATGAAGAGCATCGGTGGCGGTCTGGCCGAGGTGCTGACTCGCCTAGGCCGCTAGACTCGCCATCGCCACCGAGGTCGCATCTAATCGTTGCCGGCTTGCTAATGCCTTGCTTGCACAGCAAAATCTTCAAGCTACTAGAATTGCGAGGGAGGTCAAGCCGCTAGACTTCTTCTGCTGCAGGAATTGCAGGAGTGTCTCGGGGTTAGAAGTTGTTCGATAAGGATTTTAAAAGTGGAGATCCTACTAAGTTCAAGGGTATCAAGGGCAACTTCCATGGTTAGATGGTTCGAGAAAATGGAGTCTCGTGTTTACATTATGTAATTGCCGGGAGGATAGCAAGGTTAAGTTTGCTACAAGTACACTACTTGATGGGGCAATGTCTTGGTGGAATTCGTATGCTCACCAATGGGGATGGAAAATGCTTTCAAGCTCACTGGGAGCAATTCAAAGGGTTGTTAACGAAGAAGTATTGTCCGCGTACGGAGGTGAAAAAGTTAGAGACCGAATTCTATGAACTGGTAACTATTGGGTATGACATTGATACTTACATTCGAAGGTTTCAAGAATTGGCCGTGTTATGCCCATCTATGGTTTCGGATAACGAGAAGCTACTGGAGGCTTTCATTGGAGGACTTCCCGAAATTATTCAAGGCGATGTGATTTCCTTTGATCCGCAAACGATTGAGGAATCTATTCGAGTGTCTCAAAAGCTTATGGCACAAGTAGTAAAGAGAGGCAACATCACCAACACTAACCGTAACAACAATACCAACAACCGCATCAACTACAACAACAACCAAAACAACAACAACAACGACGATAACCAAATCAACAACAACAAAAGGAAATGGGAAAACGACCAAGGAGGTTATAATAACAACAACCAAAACCGTAACACTAACCATCATCAACAACAGAATAGAAGGCAAGAAGTCGGAATGGTTTATGTCACGCACCAATGGAAGGCAGAGGTTATCTTTGGAACACACCCACTATGTAATCGATGTAATTTTCATCACTGGTCCTTGCCCCGCCAAGTGCCACAAATGCCAAAAATCGGGACACCTAGCTGTGGATTGTAGAGGTAAGGCCGTAGTCACATGCTTCGGATGTGGGGAACAAGGACACTATCGGAACCAATGTCCCCAAAACGGAGGTCAACAAGTTGAAGGTGCTCATGGGAATGCCTACATGTTAGAAGGAGGTGAAGCTCAACAGGATTTCAACAACGCGGAAGACTAAAGAAGTTCGAAAACTAACAGTCTTATTTTCCTTATGTACTATGTCGTACTAAGTTTATGTCTTCCATCGTATCCGGATCTTTATAACTTAAGATGTATTACTTTTTGATAAACCACTCGTTGTAAAATATTCTCATCTATCGTACTTTATTTTCTTTCCGATTTGCTATCACTTACGAGAATTTTACTTCCTTTTACTTTAACGACCATTTTAACGACACGGTTTAAATCTATGTAAACATTGAGAGTTATAACCACTAAACCGAAATCACATTATCGTTCCTCAATTATACATAGCCTAGCTAACTATGTCTAATTCTGGAGGGATCATGTTATGTTGGGAGCAGTTATTTATAAATCTTAGTGCAAGCAAAATTATCACATATTCCAAAGTCAAAGTGTTACTCGTGGGAGATTCATCCAATATTTTCTTTACTATGATGTTTTATATACTCTCAATCATCGACAACCGTAACGACACTTCTCCATGTCTTCTCTCCTCGATATTCATCACAAACTCAAAAATTCGATAGACTAACACGAACTGAATTCAGGGACTGAATTCCTTTTTGGTTGGGCGAATGTGACAACTCGTATTTTCAGGTCATATTTCAAAACATTATTCATGCTTCATCATTTATCGTTTATCGTAAACTAGGTTTACGAGTATCAAATTTACGTAACCGTAATGGTTTAGCTGTGAATTCATGATCATATCATCGAGGACATTTCATATAGACTAAGTTTAGTCTACATTTCATTAACATCATTATCATCATATTAGTTCATGCATGGTTTTGCATTTTACATTAAACGTATAACTTTTATTAAAGAAACGTTATCGCGTAAGTAATTATTTTGAACAATTGATCCATTACTTCCAAAAATTATCCCGATATATTTTTATACTCATATTAAGTTTATAAAATAGTATTATGAGTTTACCCAGTGTTCTAAATTTATTTTGTAACTAAATTGTTGTATTTATATAATTACGACGTTTTTCCTAAATACGACACGATAATTATTATTTCACTCAAATTTTGCAAAAAAAATGTATTTTTAAAATTTTTATGACCTAAATATATTTTATCTTGACCCGTAAAAATTTATTTTTATCTAACGCTACCTTAAATATTCAAATGGGTATACAATTTACCACAAGTCTTCAATTTACTTACATTTAATCATACATATACATTTTTTTTTAAAAATACATAAAAGAGATGACTACACCTCCCTTGTCGACAAGGGAGGGTGAGTCACAAGGAAATTGCAAATATCTCTAGTATCATGTATTATACTAATATATCAACTCATTTAATTCATTTTGCAAACAAGATCAAAAACATATCTCTCTCTTTTCTCTCTCAAAACCGGTCAAACCACGACCAAGGAAGGATCATCTCAAAAAAAATTCAAGACAAGGTTTTATTACACTCTAGTATCACTTGTTGTAAAGGTTTTGCAATAAAAACCTAAGGTGATTAGGAAAAACCCATTGTCCTTAAACCTCATCATATTTCTTGTAAGCATTCATATTCATGTTTTTATTTCACATTCATTGTTATGGTCATATCATTTTATTTGAGAAACATGCAAGTTATGTGATGTTTATACTACTTTTTAAGGTTTTTAAGTGTTAAATATATATAATCCATCCTATAATTACTCCTTGTTATATATTAGTTTTGGTGATGTCTAGGAAACCATGACACCCTAAGAAGGTGTATGGTAGGATTAGAATAGCTTCGGAGTTGTTTTGAATGGGTTAGAATAGGTTTGGCGCGAGAAAAACTCATTTCTACAAGTTTGCAAAAGGGTCTGTCCTTATTTTCAAAATCTGGAAAATCCGACAGTAAGTAAAAAATTTTGGCCTAGATATTTAGAAAATATACTTTAAAACGAAAATGTGGCCGCTTGAACGGATTAAAACGGAGCTATAACGAAGAAGTTATGAATTTTTCAAGTTGGCGACGAAAACTATAAATTTTCTGGAATTTCAGCAAGTATTGTTTAATTTGTACGAGTCAAAAATGAAGCTTGGGCATTGTAAATTATGTCGACTTGTCAAAAATATGTTAGTATACTTCGATACAAAGCTAAGGACCTTTAAAACGTAGAAAACGGATTTGTAACGATTAAATTACAAGCGATAAACCAAGTTGCCGTAACTTTATTCTATTAGCAAAATTAATATATTTTCTATTAAACACATACTACGGCAACGAGGGACCATGTTGAAGGTTGTTTATAACATTGATTTAGAACTTTTTATAAAGTGATGTCTTCTAGTAAAAGTGAGATCGCCAAGTATATTTATCAAAATGTCCGACCGTTTGTTTAGCGGAGTTGTAATGAATTAATTACGGTCGCTTAAACTTTGCCGAAAAACCATCCTTAAACTATATTTTGGGACATAAGTACCATACTTAACCTCTATTTTTCTTTATGTTCGAGACCTCTAGGATAGAAACTCATGTACTAAAACTTTGAGATTATGATACGAGCTTCCCAAAACCGTTGAGTTCGTTTCCTAACGCTCGACGTGCACCATTTTACGACTAGCTTTTAGAGGCCGTTTTAGTCACTTTCATGGAAATTTCAACGACATTATTTTTTACGAAAAGTTATAATTTCACAATAAATCACTAAACGACTATCGTAGGAGGTTGTTTCAACGTAAATACTTGTAAAGTATTTTATAAAATGACGATATGTTATAAACATATATTTCGACGATAAACATTATCTTCAAAAATTTACAAGTGGTATAAATATCATCCGAATTGCATGCATAACATTACATCATGACTTATTACGTATCATATCATTCATAATAGGTCAGTTTCGAGATTCACGCTACATTTCGGTGTATTCACTTTTGTCATCGCAACAATTCATCAAGTGAGTTCATAGCCCCACTTTCTATTACTTAATTGTTTTACAAACTCTTGGGGGAGATACATGCTCAACTATTTTTAATCGAACACAAATGCTTTGAACGGTATGCTATATCCAAATGTTTTATTGTCACTAAGTAATCAATTGCCATGTTTGAAGTCCCTACATCATGCACCATTAGTCACTTGCAGTGAGCGAATATTGTGAATAGGCCTATTGAATTAACACCCCGTTCTTATTGACCCGCTAGGGAAATCGAACGCTCTATATTTGAATCATTAAGGTAAATTGGCAAGTTTACCTATTAGGGCTGCGATGAAACGATTTTTACTAATTTTTATTGGTACGAGGTTATGCTTTGGTTGTCATGAACTTAGTGAAATAAATTCTGTTTTGTTTTCAACGATGAGTGTGAAACAACGTAACTCACACTACGAATATTGTGTTCAAACGAATTAATTAAACCTATGGATTTCACTCAACCTTTGTGTTGACTGTTTTAAGCATGTTTTATCTCAGGTATCTAAGGCATTCACTTCATGGCATGCATGTGGACTTATCATAGAGTCGTGGTGACGACGCGTTTCACTTGAGTTTTATATACTTTAAAACATCGTTTGACTTGTACCAAACTTATTTTCCGCACATAGTATCTTTCATTTGGGACCTATCTTTGTAACTCTGATTATTTTATTAAATCAAACGATGTATTTTCCAAACGACACTTTAGGTCGCTCAATATAACTGTGATTGTGATGCTATGACAATCAATCCTGTGAATTCCATTCACCGCAAAATGTAATTTGGGGTGTGACAACATGTTAAGGGGGAGCATTTCTAAAAGATCAAAACAATTAAGGTACAAAATGCTTTGATATTATATCACAAGTACCTTGATTGATTTTCCAAATGAATTTTTAATTGGTTTCGAGAAGGAAAGAACAATACCAAAAGACCGACCAATTTACTTTATGCATGGTGTTATAAGGATAGGTATTCGTTCCCATGATCCCGCCAAGTTGCGAGGATCTACCGAGGACAATCCACTAGATAGTGTAGAGTCCGTAGGTATGATGAAAAAGGAGAAAATGAGAATACGGAAGAGTGCGGATCGAGGTGAGCTAGTAATGGAATAAACCCAACAAGGTTCTAGTTATGAAGTCTCGTAAGCAATGAAGGGGTTAAAGAATGAAAAGAATTGAATGAGAAAAGGGTGAAAATAAATAGCCTCCATTATTTCAACCTTAGGGCGTAAACCGGGTTCAATACATATATTCTTGGTGGTTACCAAGGTATCACGGTATTGAAGACAAGACGTCATGGACCCAAATGATGCACTACACTATAACTTCCCAAGCCACTCAAGTTTCTATTAAAAGGACTTGTTTCATTCTCACGGGAACCTACATTATCTATCGACTTTCTTAGAGATAGTTGATATTGAAGAAGGAGACTCTCCCTAGTCTCCCAGATAGGAACCAAATGTGCACAATTGAGTCTAGAGCCACGAGATCATCAAATAAATCTCATTAGGATATCGTCAATGAAGACTCTCATTTCACACAATGTGGAAAGAGAGAATATATTTTAAGAGTCCCACGATTATCCTTGTGGTATTGCCGTAACATCCGAGTGATATGCAAACATATTCATAATGAAGATGGAAAGCCTTCTAGAGCCAACATCAAACAAGCTCTTGGTAGGTGGCATGTAAGATCTATCCAATAGATCAACCATGTGACAACCGAATGAAACAATGGGCGATTCAAATTATGAATCAATCTCGGTTCGAGTTTTGATTGACGGATGCCTTTGAAAACCGGTCGTTGTGCCTAAAATTCTTTTCTAGCACATCGATTGTGTATTAATTTTTCAAAATTAAAAGGTGTTTATGATTGATAATTGATTTACCATAAAACCTTTGTTGTATTGCAAAACCCTTTATATATTAAGTAATACGATTTTTTCAAATCATTTTCATCAATCGATGAATCTTAACTCATTTGGTTCACTCACTTCGTGTTGTCTTCTTTGAGACGTTCGGTTTGAGAACGACTAGAGCATTGCGAAACCCCGTCAAGGAGATTCTTCAAATTATACCGATCACAGCAAGATTTGTAATCGATCAGCGGGAACCGTGGTCGTGGTACCTCAATTCAACGAAGTGATCAAAGTCACTTTTGTGCGCTTTATTGCTAACTTTTGTATGCGTGTACACCCGACGCTTGTGCGGTGATCGAATGGAAAGGTCAATCCATAGCCGCATGCTCACACAATACATTCATTTCTAAAGACATCATGATAAGTGCATCAATGACTCGATATTATCACTCCATGCTTATCGCGTCATCGCCGCAAATATCATGAATCATCTAAAGCTTCCGCTACTCGATAAGAAGACATCATGATCCGAATGTGAGAATGTCGGTCCATCCGTCACAACATCATATGAGGGCAACACAACAAGGGTGATCTCGAGATTAAGCGATGCTAATGATCTCAAAGTCGCCTCAATACTCATCAAAATGTGGATCAGCTCTATAACCTCCACTTAATGTACAAAGTAGTTGGACCATGAAGAAATCACCACGAAATCACAAAGTCTGAATATTATGATGAAATTAAAGTCTACGAGCTCAAGACTGATGATTAAATAGAATACTAGGATGCAAAATTGTAAATCATAGGGTGACCTCCCTTAGGAGGAGATTGTTAGGAATTGGAAATTCTATATTGAAGCATCGGTCACCCCAAATATAATCTAGCTTAAGTTAGCTCGTAGACATATCGTTTATTACGTTATTTAGTTATTAGCATAGTATAGTCTAGTGCAACACCGTGGAGGAAGTACGGGTCTTTACCCATTGTATGCCCGATCCACACCAAGGAGGCGACACTTTGTATAAATAGCCATCTCCCACAAGGAGAGGGATGTTCATTTGGAATCTAACCTTCCATTTGTTTCTCTCACTAGAATATCCCACTTTCTCTCTCTAAAATCATATATTCATACGCCCATATTTATTATATTGATGTGTTTGTGAAATCCAATATGTTACAATTTAGTATTATGTAGGCTTTGCTATTAGGGGAGTAACCTAACAAGATACCTTCGGTTGATTTAGGATCAAATTTTGTAAGGTAATCTTTAGTGTTGAGAAGAAAACATTTGCTACCAAAGATTCTAAAATGATCTAACGTAGGCTTTTTGCCTCGAAGTAACTCGTATGGAGTTTTACCTAAGATTGGTCTAATTAAGACTCGATTAAGTATGTACGTTCAAGTATCAATGGCATTGCACCAAAACTTTTGAGGTATGGATTGCTCATTAAGCATGGTGCGACTCATTTCTTGTAGGGTTCTATTTTTTCTTTCAACTACCCCATTCGATTGTGGAGTGCGCGGAGCCGAGAAGTTGTGAGTAATACCATTAGCGTCACAAAATGCTCCAAATTGCACTTCATTATCAAATTCCCTACCATGATCCGTTTTAATAGACACTATAGGACTTCCTAGTTGTCTTTGGATTTTCTTGCTTAATATTTCAAAATAATTAAACGTTTCCGTTTTGTTCTTTAAGAATTTTGTCCATGTGTACCTAGAGTAATCATCCACTATGTGTTAGGTCACCATATTAGTAACACAAGCATCAATATAGAAGAAATGAAGAAGAAGAAGAAGAGATCGGTTGAACAATAACAAAACACACACTACGGTTTTGGTAAAAGTATGATTTGCCCTATATGAGAAAGGTTATGCGTAGAGAGTGAATGAGAATGAATTGAACAACCAACCCTCAAGTGAGGGTTATTACAAGGTATTTATAGGAGAGGAGCTAGGCAACACCCTAGTCCCTTCCTTTCCTTATTGGACTTGGGCCTAGGCTTATGGGCCTTCTACATAAGCCTAAGCTTAATAACAAACATAAAGGCCATATTAAGCTAACTATTACATATGAATCACTAACACTTGAATTAAGGTTTAGGAGTGATTCCAACAATCTCCCCTAAGTGTTAGTGATGAATGAATGAGTGATAAACGAATGAGTGTAGGTGTGTTGATGTAATAGTAGCTTTGACGCCTTCCGACATTCTTCTTTCTTGTGAGAAGAAGTGTCTTGATTCGAACAATCTCCCAAAGTAGAGAAATTGTTTCTTTGAAGTATTCTCGCTTTGACGCCTTCATTTTCTTTGTTCTTTAGTTCTTTGTTCTTTGAAAGTGATAGTATGTTGTGGTAATCAGATCGTGTCGCTTCGTCACGCTCCAAAGGTTCCACGCCTTTCTCCAACATGCTCACACGCCTTTAACGTTGGATTACAGTTGATGAAGTTCTTTAAGTCTTTAAACTTTGTAGATTCTTTGTTGACGAAGAATCATTCGACTTTGTGTTGCCTTTGATTATGAGAGAACTTTCATAAGTGATGTTGTTGGTATGAGCATGTGGAGAATCAGACGATCATCCGCTCTAGAGCTTCCATAAGAAGTAAACATAGGAAAGGTTAGTAATAAGCGGATTCCGCACTTACAAGTTTGAACTCGAGAGTGTTAACAACATAGTGTGAAAACACAACTCTAATTCTCACAAAGGCCGCTCTCGAACCGGAGTCCCACAAGTGAGATAACGCGATGTACCAAAGTACACCTACGGTTCAGATGAGTCGCCGAGGTACATCAAGCATCACCTCACGATCAGAGACCGCTTGAGACCACTAAGCGTAATCCACGGGAGTTACCAAGCGACCGCCGTGGTCGTTTGATGTTGACCCCGGCAGAGTTTCCATTCAATCACCGAGGATCATGATGTGAACCTCTCATAAATGTTCTCGATGATTGCTAGGATCCGTAGGACTCGATAACGCACCATCGTTGTTCTTATTGTTGAACAACAAGTGATGAAATGTCAAGTGTACCTAAGAGATCTTTTGATGAATCTCGTGGCTCTAGACTCAATAGTGCTTTTGGTTTTCCCGAGCGGAGACTAGGAGAGGGTCTCCTCTTCAATACCAAGAATCTCTAAGAGAAAGCCGATAGTTTACGTAGGGTTCCCCGTGAGAATGAAACAAGCTTCTTTTGAGAGAAACTTGAGTGGCTAAGAAGGTTTAGTGCATGCGCCACCGGGTCCATGACGACTTTTAATCTTCAATACCGGTGTCATCAAGTGACAACCAAGAGTATATGAATTGAACCCGTGTCCGCCCTAAGTTGAATAATTTGAGGGCTATTTCTTTTCACCCTTTCTTTGCATTTCTTTTAATTCTTCAACTCCTTCTTTCTCCGATTCTCATTTTCTCCTTTTATAATCATACCTAAGGACTTCTAATACTAACTATTGGTAGTGTCCTTGGGTAGATCCCTCCGCTCTGGCGGATCATAGGACGTTATTCCTAACCTTAATCACCTTATAACTCCATTGCCATAAAACCATTTTCATGAAAATCTCTCAAGTGTTTGTGAATGAAAACATGTTTGAACACTTCAAGAGTTTTAGATTTTCGTAAATACTCCCCTCGACATGTGCTTAAGAGTTTTGATGAAAATCGCGTGAGGAAAGAGCGCACTTTTGAATTGATCGACTCAAGATAGACAATCCCTTGCGAGACACGATTACGTTGCATAGTTAAAGAGATACATTGTCGCCTTTTAGGTGACAACTAGCTCTAATAACTACCTTGAAGATGTGGACAACCCCGAGAGGTTGTCAAACCCACAAAGTTCATGTCTATCAAGAGCTTCTAATAGGTACAATTTACTTGGATAAGTCTTGAAGACAAATCTTTTCAATGTAAGACTGCTCGATCCCGTCAATTCATGGGTTGAAGTCTTTTCACACGAGGATTCAATAGCCGTTTCACAACATATTTCTTATCACATAATTTTCTCCCCCTCAAAAATGGCATATAAATGTTATTTTTGAAGAAATGTTGAGAATAAATATGACCATTTTGAGTTTTGTGGGAAGATTACACAAAGAACAATTTGTGAACAAAGTTTTTAAGTCAAATACTCCCCTCAACAAGTAATACTAACTTTGAGGTTTTGAAAACATAAGGAAGTACTTGTTCTTTTGAGCAAAACCTTGAAAATTGAAAGGTTTGATAGGTTTTACTCAAAAGTAAGAAGCTTTCGCTCCTTTTATAAGGATTGTGGCATCAAGCGCACTACGTGGTCCTTTCATTACAAGAACGGGTTGTACATCGTTATGTGCACAAGCCATTGTCGATAATCAAACAAACAAAATCACAATCAAGAGAGTACCCAATGATTACAGACGATCGCCTACTTTCTCGAGGACGTTGGAAAGTCGAATCGAAAGTTTGGTCATCCTCCCACATAGCTCTCCAACCGCAGATCCGATCCCGATGAATCAAACATTCATCAATCCTAGTGATAAATCAACGAACATCCTTGCGATCCTTTGAATTCCATCTCTTCGTCTCGAATTATACCCAACTCAATGTCCTTCAATCGATATGACAATCCATCTCGAACCATCTCCGTGGTGGCGCCATAGAACTTAGTGAATTTCATCGAAAGCCATGAAGCAAGTATGATGATTTTCACTTTGGTAGACAAACCCAAACTTTTGTTTATGAACGATTTTGTACCGAGGTTCTTGATTGATTCCGATGAAGTGTAGAATTTAGGTAAGATTCGACCCCGAGGTGGAGAACTTCAACACGCCTTTGATTTGATGCGATGAAAACAAGGAGTGCAAGAATGTACTTGATCTAAATTTCGTTGAGGTTCCGTGGGGCTCGTGTATGTCGTGATCCTCACCACCGCAGTATGTAAAGTGATCAACGGTTTTCCATTGGTGGTGTGGTTTCAATCCCTTGGTTGATCGATGGTGGTGGTCGTGTAGCTTGTTGTGTAGTGGTGATAACCCGCTAACCATTTGTCGAATCATTGGATGGAGTTGCCTTCTTAATGATTTTGTTGTTGACATAGGTGTTTTTATGTTGATGGAGGTGATGATTGAGATGATGATTTGGGTTTGGTGGAAGTGTCAAGAGGTGTTTCGTAAGACCGTTGAGTTTGTGTATTGGATTGTCAACTATGTAGTTGTCTCGATTCCTTCTTAAACTTTTCCTTCTCACTCTAGCAACTTCTTTTGCCTCTTTTCGAATCATTTCCTCTTCACCACCAAATTATCATCATCGTGACTCTTTCATCCTTATCATGATCGTAATCTCCTTTGTCATATATTTCCACATCTTCACCATGCTTTTCTTCTTGTGGTGTGTTAGTTGTTGTTGTGGTTGCTTCATTTCAACAGCTTGTAGTGACAATGACACCCGATCCTTACCGGGTTGATTAACCGGATCGGATGGGGTAAGAGATGTTTGCAATGGATCTTCCATAAGTGGAGGACTACTACTTGACCCTCCCGCCCCACCGGGTTGATTAACCGGAAAGGTTGAAGCATGGTATTCCATCCTTTTCGCTTTAATGTCTTATGAAATTGTATTACCTCATCCATTGAATCATACTCATCATCGGGATGACTTTGTGAGCATGAATTTGAATGGATGTTGCGAAGGATGTCCACAACAAACTCGCAAGATGATTATGAGCATATGAAGTTGTTGAAGATGACACGGAGATTGTTCTTGCCAATTGTTTTGTCGTATCCAATTGGGAATGTGTTTGCCATCAAGAGCTCGCTGGGCATTGATGATTGCTTGATTTGCACCATTTTGTGATCTCGAAGACATTAGACAAAAAGATGTATATATGGAAACACAATGTGTTTGTTTTAGTCCGATTTATTATCTAATTCCTTGTTTGATGGTAACATGTTTATGTTAGTTACAAGTCCTAAGTCACATTATTCCAATTGATTGAAGTTGATGTGATAAGTTACGTGAACATGTTAATTTTGAAATTTCAAAGTCCAATTTTTCACTTAACACACAACATATTAACTTTTGTAAGCTTATACGAAACATCGTATTTGTGACTTATGCGTAACATTTAACAAGTAACATATGTAATAGGCCAAAATGTAGTGAATAAGTGGGTTATGAGTAACAAGGATCCTTATGCGTAAGAAAGGAGCTTATGCGTAGGAGTAAGCTAAAGCGTAAGACCAAGCTTATGCGTAAGAGTTTCTTACGCGTAAGACAAGTTCAAAGGCTTTAGGCTTACGCCGAGGAATAAGCAAGATGTTACGCGTAAAGTTTACTCGTAAGAGTAAAGCTTATGCGTAGCAAGCCTTGTTTACGAATATCTTTCCAAGATACACGTAATCCATCAGACCCCTTATGCGTAAGAGTTACGCCAGAAGATTTCTCTTAGGCGCTACC
This sequence comes from Chrysanthemum lavandulifolium, assembly GCA_022545495.1. Lineage (NCBI taxonomy): Eukaryota > Viridiplantae > Streptophyta > Magnoliopsida > Asterales > Asteraceae > Chrysanthemum > Chrysanthemum lavandulifolium. Next base: position 124,869,054 of record CM040243.1, read on the forward strand.
TTTACGCATAAAAGTATTCTTAAGCGTAACGGTTTGAACACCCAAGATTTCGACATTACGAATAATTAACCCGTTAACTATAAACATGAAAACTTGATTGCGCTTAATTCCAAACATCTTTTAGATCACAAAACAAGCATAAGAACATATCGATACACACGTAAAGACTTAGGCGTAAAATTACTTAAACCCTAAACCCTTAATCTACGTGTAAGGGATATAGCTACACAAATCAAACAAGAATGTTTCGAGTGTCCTAGATGTCATATGAGTGCAATGGAACAAGATTTAACACATTTCCACCACGTAATCAAGATTTATGGGAGATGAACCCTAAAAACCTAAAACTTAAATTCATACATTTTAGATGTTTCTAGGCTAATTTAAAGGTTCAAAACATGCATATAAACTTATTCTAACACTTTCTTGACTACCTAATAACATATCACGTAATAGAAAAGCCCTAGATGAGCGCAAGAACCCTAGAATTCAAATTAATGAAATTTAAGATTCGTGATGGTTTTGGACGATTGAAACAAGTTTAATAGACACTAAGAAAGGTTTTAACACAACTCATTTCAATCCAAACACTTTTATGCATAAACACCCAATTGCTCGAGTGAACAATTTTCCAAAATCGCTTTAAAGAGTTTTAACCGTTGGATTTGAAAGATTTTTTTGAAATCCTTGTTTAGAATCTTGATCAAAACAATTTAGAACTTACAGATTATGAACAACTTGAACGGATTTAGAAGATTTGATTTGGGCCGTTTGATCTTGGTGGTTTAGAGTAAATGATTTTGTTAAAATTAATTTGCCAAGTTGACACATTCATCCCTCAACCTTAAAGAGGTTCCAACCAAGATCCTTTAACTTCCGCTTAGGTTAGACAAAACACATGTAAGGCAAGAAACTTAACGATACTCCCCGACTTTTGAAATAATGAATTTTGAAAACATTTGAGTCCGAGGAGAGTATTTGACAAGAAACGATCCACCATTTTAGAAGAAACAACATATTTTTGAAAACATGGAAGTACAAGGTTTTATGAAACCGAAAAATATTTACTTTCTCCCCTCAACACTTGTTCGGGAAAAATAGTGAAAGATTTGATAGAACAAAGTGTTGATCAAGATTTGTACTTATGATGTTTGAAAGAATTTAGATAGAAGAATATTTTTGAGATTTTCCGATTTTATATTTTTGTATTTTGTTTTTGAAAAATATTTACAAAAGAGGTTTTGGTGTTTGATCGGTTTTAAGAATGTTTTAAGAGTTCATCCAGTTCCTCTTGAGTCAAACACCGCATACCAATCCCGTGGACCAACTCATTAAACCTAGCAAGAGCTAAGGCTTTTGTGAGGAGATCTCGCCAATTGGTATTTTGTACCCACAAAGTATAATTCAACTGCACTGCTCCACGTGGTCCTTGATGAAATGATATCAAGATCGATGTGCTTTGATTTCGAATGTTGAACCGAGTTGCACGAGATCGCAATAGCACCGATTGTCGCAAAGACATCGGGATTTTGTCAAACACGTAACCATAGTCTTTGAGTTGTGTTCTCATCCAAATGACTTGAGCACAACACGCCGACATGGCTACATATTCGCTTCGTTGAGGAGAGCGATGTACAATCCTCGCTTCTTCGATTGCCATGACACCGCTTTATCACCAAGAAATTGTAATGCTCTCAAGTACTTTTCCGTGAATCTAAGCATCCCGCGTGGTCGTCATCTCTAAAAGCTATTAGTTCAAAACCGTAATCCTTCTGATACCGATCCCCAAATTAATGGTTCCCTTGATGTATCGGAGGATTCTTTAGCCTCGTAGAGTTGGGTTTCAGCTTGGTCTCGATCGATAACGGAGCAAAGATATACGGCAAAAACAATATCGTGCATGCTAGTCGTTAGATACATGAGAGACCCAATAATACTAGATTTGGTAGGGTCCACCAATTTCCCATGTAAATCATCTAGCTTCTTGGTATGAGCCATTGGTGTGGCATAGGTGTCAGCTTTGCATTCCAAATTTGTTTAACAATTCAAGGGCATATTTTGACCGACTCAAGAAAATACCACGGGTGATTGATGAACTTGCATTCCGAGAAAGAATGTGAGTTCACCCATCATTGACATTTCAAAATGTTTTGTCATTAATTTTGCAAAAGCATTTGAGTATTTTAAATGTGTTGACCCAAAATGATGTCATCCACATAAATTTGAACAATTAAGATGTGAGCCCGTGATATTGTATGAAAAGTGTAGGATCGATCAACCTTTGGTGAATTTATTGGCAATGAGGAAGGATGATAACTTATCGCACCACGCCCGAGGAGCTTGTTTGAGACCATACAGAGCTTTGTTCGCTTTGTAGACATGGTTCGGGAACTCGGATCAACGAATCCTTCCGGCCGGTCGACATAAACCGCTTTTCGGTTGTCCATTCGTAAAAGCGCTTTGACGTCCATCCGAAAGACCGTTATGTTCATATGAGCCGCGAACGCGAGAAAAATCCGAACAACCTCAAGACGAGCAACCGGAGCAAATGATTCTTCAAAGTCAATACCTCTTCCCGTTTATAACCCTTAGCCACCGACGTGACTTGTTTTTCGATTACGCCCTTCAAAGATCCAATTTGTTCTTCCAAATCCATTTGAGACCAATGACGAGACCCTCGTTGGTCTTTCAACCGCTCCCATACTTCAAGATGTTTGAATTGGTTGAGTTCTTCTTGCATGGATTCAATCCAGTTGTCTTTTGTCATTGCGTCTTTAATGTTTTTAGGCTCGATTGGCGAGATAGTGAGAGCATAAATGCAATGTTCACCATCTCGTGCGAAGACGTTGTCTTGTAACGATCGGTTGATTCGGGTTACCAATAATATTCTCAAGAGGATGGTCTTTTGTCCAACGATGTGTAGAGGGTTGATGTTGATATACATTGTGCGATTTTGAGGATTCAAATGGTTTGTAGATGATTCCGCAACATCCGTGCAAGCAGCTTCATTTGCAAACGGGTTAAAGAACGATTTGGATCAAAGTCCGCAGTGGGGTACTTCATTAAGAACATCAGAATGGTTCACGTCGTTGAAGCAAATTTTGTTCAATTGTTGTTGTAGAGTCAACTAGTGGTGCTTCTTCAACAAGAGTTGTTGTAGCAGTGTATCGTATAAGAGTGTAATCGTTGAGCAATGGAAACAACGGATACACCGAGCACGCTCATCAATGTCATCACTAAACAACGGAGCAAATAGCGTTTCCATTTGTTGACAAGTAAGTCGGGGCTTAGTTCATTGATGATGGGGTTTGAGGGAAGTTTAAACGGTTGTGACCGGTTCCAAGTCGTTATGCTCAAGCCATTGTGAATATAAACAGAGATTGACGAAGTTTCGAATCGCCTTCCCCAAACCGACAACCGCCTTTAGCAGATTTGAAACTTTGATGTAGTAGACATTTCTTCTAACTTTTAAAGTTTTCAGTATGCAGCGGAATTTGTAGATGAGCAGTAAACCACACAATGTAAATCTGACTTATTGTGGAAAATCAGTTCGAGGGTAACATACTAGAAATCAACAAGATCTTCTCACATATGTAGATGCTTCACATCAAACAAACAACGAAAGACGAAATGAAATGACTTCCCCCCAAATGTTGCGGTCTATCGAAATACTAATCACCTGTGAATATGCAATAACTCGATACCAAGACCCTGTGTGAGGCATCATAACATCATATTTGGGTAACTTCACACAAGATCACCCGTGAAATTGAGACGATAACACCAAAGTGAGACGTTTGAGCCACATATCGTCTTATTTCTTCCCCCTAATTGATGAAATTCAAGAAGGCATTGGGTTTTTGCAAAGAAGCATGTAGAAGAACAAGGAAGCAATGACCACCTACACACTCTCTCCCCCTTGATGTTTTCAATGATTCAGAATCATACATCACATATGTTGATGATGAATTGAAGACATCGAAACCATGTATAAGGAGATAGCGAAACCATGTATGTTCAATTAATCGAACAAGTGTGAAGTACCATAAATATCTCGTGAGAATCAACTGCTGATAAAACTGCTTTGTTTAATCATTTTGTTGATCATCAGCTATGTCATTGTTGTTGGAAACAGTTTGATCTTCCGATATCAAGATTCGATTGAAGGTGCGATTACAACAACGGTTGTTGTTGTAGATTCTGTGTATCGAAATTAGAGTATTATCGGGTTGTGCAATGAAACATTCGATACATCCAAGCACTACTTTTGACAAAATCTTTAACCGATGATCAAGCAATGTTCCTAATTTTTGACGATTAAGTATAATGATGGTGCGGTGATGGATCATTAAGTTTTAGACGGTGAGAAACGGGTCCTAGGTCAGATTGCGAGAAGCCATCGATGTTGTACCGATAGAAAAATAGAAGGGGACAAGAAAAGAAACATGGATCCCAAGTGTAATCGGGTTCCGTATGTTAGAGGCATAAAGATGTAGTGTCAATTATCTTCTTGACACCTGAAAATGCTATGATAAGATCCGTTCCTACCTCAGGGATGTATGTTGTGGTTTTCACACTTGTGTTAATGCAACTACCTAGTATCTTGCCTGTAGGAATCCACCTAAGACCAACAGTGTTGAAAACTCTACTCGTTGGAGTCCATCTAAGGTTAGATCTAGGGGATGTTGAAACTTCTTTTGGAAAGAGTCTGTGTCCTATATTGATCCACCTATTAGGTTTCTGAAATTTTACGTTTAGATCAACGGGTTTATTTCTAACAATTTGTTGAGTAAACTTAGGTTTTGGTTTGCTACTACAAGCAGTGTTATGCAACACACTAGAAGGCATCACACTAGGTCGTGAACCTAAGATTCCATCCTTTTGGAGTAGTGCCCTTTTCCTATCCTTTTCTAGATCATAGTTCTTGTACGCGTCATGTGAATCATATGAATTTTTAATTTTAATGCTCGGTTTAGACACAGTGTTCGAACTAATCCTAGACGGGCCGGTGCAACTACTTGTAGAGGTTTAATGTAAATGATTTAATAGAGACAGTTTAAACATGTTTAAAAATAAGCATTTTTCTTAGGCCAAGAATGTGAAGTGATGGATTTGTTAAATGATTATTCTCAACAACTTGGGAGGCAAACCGTGGTTTTGAAGATTTAAAACGTTCATATTTAAAAGCAGTTGGTTGTCTAACTACTCATTGATTTCTGATTGGTTGAAGAGACGATTTCCCCAAGATTGTTGGTTTTGTAAACTTAGTATCCACACTCTTGCCAGTTAATCTTCTCAGTTTGTTTTGTAAAGAAACATGTGCAAGCCCCTTTGCTTGAACTTGAGCCTTTAAATGCTCATTTTCTTTTACTAATGTATCCACACGATTACTTTGTTCATTTGAATACTGACCATTGTGGCTCAAGAAAAGATGTGTTTTGTAATTTAAGTTCAAGAGAGATGCAATGTGCCTCTAGTTTTGAAAAATCTTTATGAAACCGAGCAATGGTCTTTTGAGAAGAATGTTTTCGATTCAAGAGTTTGATTTGACGCTTCAGCTTGATATGTTAACAAGTAAGGGCTCGTATATGAGACATGAGATATTGTGCAACACATCGGTCAACCTCTCCTTCATTACTAAATTCAAAGTTGCTCAAGATGTTGTGACGATTTAAAATGTAATATGATCAACGATGAGATTCTACCTCGACCATATATTCGTGTCAATGTCATATGTGGGTAAGATATCTTCCTCAACCATTTGTTCATCGTCAGTTGGGCTCGGTGTCGTAGTTAAGTATGATATCTTCTCCGGATCCGCTCGTCATCCTCGCTTTTCAATGCTACAACCTCATTGTCCGTGACACCGGCGATTGCGAGAATCACAACATTCTCAAAGTCCATTTGAGCATTCCTTTCATGTACATCAACTCTTTCACCTTGCACGACTGCTGGATTTCGGGATGAAATCTGCCTCTTGAAATTGATGTATTCTGAGTATTTTTCAGACAGAACCATCCATCCTTCGATCAATTCCTCATAAGCTTTTGCATCTTCATAATCATCAGTAGAAAGGTTTGATGATGAAGGTTTGATGGAAGGTGAGGAGATTTGTGAAGTCAGCATACTTGAAAGGGCGATATAGTAATTTTCAAAATTTCCCTCCAAAAAATAATTTTGAAAAAATTTTGACTCTTAAAATTTGAAAATCACTATAAAATTCAATTCTAAGGTTCTGAGAAAAATTTGAGTTATGACAATTTTGACGCCAAATTTTACCCGAAAAATTTGAATTTGGGCCCAAAAATTTGAATTTTTGACCAAAATTTTCGCAGTTAAACCAAAATTTAAATCTCGCGTAAAATTTGAATTTTTTTTTTTTTTGATAGATTGTGTTGATGGATCTTTGTAGTTGAAAGAAACTTGTTGTTTGTTGAAGAAGTTCTTAGGCGTAGAAAACCAGCTTATGCGTAGAGTAGAACCTTACGCGTAGAAAGAGCTTATGCGTAGAAAGAGCTTACGCGTAGAAAGAGCTTACGCGTAAAAACACCACCTTACGCGTAACAATGAGAATTACGCATAAGAATAGCTTACGCGTAAGAAATGAGAAACACTAAGATTAGGCGTAAACTGAAAGTTAGGCGTAGAAAACTTATGTAACACCCCGATAAGGGTAGAAGTATCACATTTATGGAGTCAAATCAGAACAATACACATAAACCATGCAAGCGGAAGTCTTATAATAATAATCAAAAGAGTAACAAGTCAACACGACTTGATCAATACAAAAGTTCCAAAAGATGTCCCAAAGGAAATGAAACGATACAAAGTCTAAGTCTCCAAATCTTTATAACAATGGTAATCAAGTCTAGACAACTAAAGCAAATCCTCAAAAGCATCCTACTCTCAATCCCCAAGATAAGCCCCAGCTCCTAGCTTAATAACCTGCCGCAGGAAAAGAAATGCGGCTGAGCTTAAAAAGCCCAGTGAACAGATATAACAATACAAAAGCAATAATAGAACCAAAGGCTAGATAAATAAGATATGAAGGATATGAGACAATATAGAGTAGGTAAATGAAACAAAGGAAAGGAAGGTCAGTTTTCCACCACGAGCCAACAAAACAAACCAAATCAAATCATATATCAATATCATGTAGTAACCATTGTATTCGGAGGGGTGAACTCGGAATACCAAACCAATATGAGGGGAGTCCTCGAGTAGCCAATGGAGTGATCAGCTCCCAAAATGTGAGGGGGTGTATTGCACACACCAACCACATCACCAAACCATATATATCAATACAATACAAATACAAATCTAGGATGCATCCATACGCCCCCTGCAAAACAAATAGTGGCCATACAATATATCCAAAGCGTGCATAATCAATACAAATATGGGGACGGTGTGGAACATCACTCATCCACACTGGAGTCATGCCATTGGTGCATCAATGACACGGACATGGAACCCCCATGCCTAGTTAATGGCTCGGGTATCAACTGACAGGTCAAAGTATACAATATAGAGTTCAATCAATATCAAAGGTCCAATATTAGCAGTTCACAATTCAATTCAATAGTTCAATATCAATGGTTCAATTATCAAAGGTTCAAATAGCAAAGGATCAATATCAAGGGTTCAATAGCAAAGGTCAATGTCAAGGATTCAAATAGCAAAGCAAAGGTTCAATATCAATATGGCAAGAGATCAAAGATGCAAAGAGATCATGAGAAACCTTATGAAAAAGGTCAGAATATCTGTACCTTATTCGAAGCAAGCAAACAATGAAAGTAAGTCAAGAAATGAGATCAATCACGCTTGGAACCTATATGAATTAGATAACGTTCTATAAGAATCCAAACACTTGTTTTAAGACGGCTTTTCATTTTAGCAAGTTTCCCATTTTAGTAATCTTTCCATTTTAAGCAACTTTCTATTTTAGGAAACTTTCTATTTTAGGCAGGTTTCTATTTTTAGTAACTTTCCAGAATTAGCAGATTTCCATAATTAGTAACTTTCTAAAAATAGCAGGTTTCCATATTTAGTAAGTTTAGTACTTATATCAAGTTAATTTATGAAATTGAGTATTATAATGCTTTAAGGATCATTTATGACAAGTTACAAAAGTTTAGGGTTTAAAATGTCAATATTGCAAAGTATAGGGTTAAAAGTGTAAATATAGTAAGTTTATCCATTTTACTCATTTAATCCATTTAGTTAGTATATTAACAAGTTAATCCTCAAGTTTCATAATTTACAAAATAACCCTTTAGTTATATTAAATCGTCATAAAACATTACAAACCCTAGTTTTAGATTTAAGATTAACGAATCCGTTTTCAACCATATTAGCTCGATTAGAACAAGATTAAAAGACACCTTATGTAATATAAAGATCAATTCGTACCACCCTTCTCCAAAACCATTTTGAACGCCCCATCATTAAATCAAAACACCCTCGTAATCACTTGTTAACAAGTCCATTTATCATATACGAAAACATGTAATCAAAAGATCATTAAACCCTTATATAAATGAAATATAAATCGACAAAGAGAAGACCAAAATCAGTTTCATATTCGCATTATAAGTCATATATCATTCGAATAAATATAGATCAAGATTCAAGGTTATTATTTCATGTGTTATCATTTCATGTGTTATCTAGTTATGATTTTATGTGATCTATTTTATCAAGTAACAAGCCCTAGTTTTATTTATCATGCCACTAATTTAATAAAGAAACAAAAGGAAGAGATTCGAGATGATTTAGATGTTACCCTTGTAGCGTGTACGAAACAAAACAACAAGAATCAAACCACAAAACCAACCAAGTCTCCTTTGGCCAATACAAAACCCACGTACACCTTATGTCACCCACGTACAAGCTCCAAATCGAACCAAACACGATCACCACGTTCACCAAACGATTACCCACGATTACGAGCCTCCTAGGAACACTTTTGTTTGAAAGATTTTCGGATTGAATGGTGAAATCAAAAGGGTGCCGCCACTTGTGTAGAGAGAAAAGAAGCTAGGGTTTTGTTGGTGTTTTAAAATGAAATGATAAGGTGATAAATGAGATTAATTTGAATTGATATGGTGAGTAAATTAGGCCCCAAAGTGACCGGCCATCAAGGAGTCCAAGAGACAAATTCTAAACTTTCCAAGTTAACAATTCAATCATGTATCTAGTCTTGTTCCAAGTCCAAGTGAATTGTGTACAAGTTATAAGGTTTAAATGTTACTTAGACTAATATTTATTCAAGTTCTTTTATTGTATATCATAAGTTTATTATTCTCATAATGTATATATTTTATTAATCATATAACTTGTTAAATGATGTTAACGTGTTTCCCGAGTTAGTAAAATTTTAAGTTGGAGGGCAAAATTGTCATTTTACGCGATTTGAGATTTTAGGGTTTTACAACTCTTCCCCTCTAAAAAGAAAATTTTCGTCCCCGAAAATTGAAAAGGAAACGAAGCGATAAACGAAGACATACCCGATGATGAAAAGAAATGTGGATAACTAGCTCGCATAGATTCCTCGGTCTCCCGGTAGCTTCACGCCTGGGTGATTCTTCCAAAGAATCTTAACAAACCGAATAACTTTGTTTCTCATGACTCGATCTTGCCGATCTAAAATAGCTTCGGTTCCTCCGAAAAGAGACATATCGGTGAATCTGATCAAATGGATAAGAGGCTACATGCAAGGATGATAGTTGTATCCTCAAAAGAGATACATGAAAACGTTGTGCACATGCGATAACTGCGGCGGAAGAGCCAAACGATAAGAAACCTCTCCAATGCGCTCGAGAATCTCAAACGGCCCAATAAAACGAGGACTAAGCTTCCCTTTAATACCAAAACGTTTAACACCACGAAAAGGCGACACTTTCAGAAATACCCGATCACCAACCTGAAACTCCAAATCACGACGATGTTTATCTGCATAACTCTTTTGCCGCGTACGAGCCTCCTTCAACTTCTCCCTAGCAACTGCCACCTTCTCGTTGGTGATCTCAATAATCTCAGGCCCCTCAATCAAACGCTCACCTACTTCATCCCAACAAATAGGTGCTCTACATTTCCTCCCATATAACAGTTCATAAGGTGCAGCCTTGATGCTAGCATGCCAACTATTGTTGTAGGTGATGAGTGTGTAAATACTCATCATTTTGTATTATTTAAGCGCAAAACATCCGAAAACACTCGTAAACGCATCAAAATGATAAAAATATCACAAACAAGTGTTTTATATGTTTTAAATGCAAAACATCAAAATCTGGTGAAAAACGATCAAGTTTGCATAATTGGCGCTTTAGTCCCCAAGTTTCAAAATTTGTCAAAACAGGTCCCTGTAAATCCAAATAAAGAAAAATATCATTTTAAGTCCTTAGGGATTCAAAAGTTGTCAAAATTGGTCCTTGAGATTCAAATTTACAAAAATTACAACTTTAGTCCCTGAACTTTGGAAATTGGCAAAATTAGTCCTTTGAAAATAGGAAAATGTCAAAAATAGTCCTTGCACTATTGAGGGTTGTCAATTTTAGTCCTTATGGTAACTTTGGAAAATGACAGGAATAGTCCTTCAAGATTTCAGAATTGCAAGATAAGTCCTTGTCATTTTAAAACTAATACCTTACCTTGTCAAAATTGCATTTTGACCCTGCCACTATTACACCCTTTGGACCCCTGCCTTAGCCCTTGAACCCTTCCATTTTGACCCCCAAGTCAAGGAAAGTCAAATGACAGAAAACGCGCCCAACACCTGTCCTGTACACCTTCTTCCACCTCTCCTAGTTGCCTGCAACCCATCACCTCGACCATCCTTATCTCCTTCCCACCACCCTCATCATCACTAGCCACCCACATTAATGCCACCCCCTTACTTGCTTGTTGCAGAGCCTACAAGTCAAATTGTCTTTCCCGCCAAAATGTGAAGACACTCAAAGTTCTCCCATTGGCCACAAAAGAGGTGGGATCTTCTCCTAAGGACACGTGGATGATATTTGAAGCATAAAAGAGCAGAGGAACAGTAGAAGAAACAAAGTAGTTAATTTTAAAATTTTCATGTATTTCGCTTTTAAGATTAATGTTTTAACTTAGTTTAAAAGTTGTAATTTCTTGTTCCAGGATATCAAACTAAGTTATTGAAATATATGAGAACTATTTTCAAGTGGTAATTCAAGTTTTTACATAATTCGCACATTTACATGTTTCTTGCTTGAATTTTCAAGTTTCAACTCTTGTATTCAAAGCTTCAATGAGCTTTATTTAAGCTAAAACAAACTTATTTAAGCTTAAGATAGCTTTTTGTAAGCTTGTATTTCAGTTTCAATCAAAATTGGACAAAAGTCAACGAAAGTCAAAGGAAGGAGCAAAATGGGTACAGAGATGGAATGGGTTGATTCAAAGGTGGAAATGGGTTGAATTGGAAGCCAGTGGGTTGGATTAGTTTAGTGGTTTCTTGTTTTCACAGCTATGTGCCATAGTGGCCATTGGACATTTGTAAGTCACATTTACAAGTTCTATGCATAAGTGAGTTGTAGTTCAAAGTCATAAAACCTGTTCTAAAAGTAGTAATTAGGTTTATTTAATCTAGTTTGATCATAATTTTAGTGGTTCGAGTTTAACTTAAAATTACTTGCAAAACTAGTGATAAAGGAGTGTTTGGTTTGTAGTGTAGTTTGTTTAAAAAGTCTGTTTATTGAATGATAACTGTTGGTTTATGCTTGTGAGACTCAAACTAGTTCATATCTGTCCAAAGTTTTGCATGTAAACAGCTAAAAGTCAACATTGAGCTTCAATCTGTTTAACTGTCAAACTGTTGGATTTTTGGAATTGCAAAACTTAGATTTGTGCTCAAAAGTGTTATACATTGCTTAATTTGTGTTCAATACATCATATTACATCCACATCAATCTTAAAATTTGATCCAAAGATCATAAAAGTCAAAGTGTCTCAACTGACAAAAAGTCAAAAACACTCCCCTGTACACAGATTGGGTACCTTGATTCACAAGCTCTTATAGGGCTTATTAGTAATCATCAGCTTGTCAAAATTAGTTTTTTAAGTAGTTTACCTAGCTGTCTCAATATTCCAAAGCTCATTTTTCAACTTGTAGCTTATTTGCTTAGCTTGCTAGTGATACTCATTTCTGTCCAAGACTTAGTATTCACCGAGTTTTACTCGATGATTTTTCGATTTTCTAAAAGCTTCTCAAAGCTCATTATTAAAAGCCAATCTTTGCAAATTAGCTTTTGGATAGCTCACTGGTCAACTACTTAAGTGCAAAGTGTTTGTTTTCATTTTGTGGCTTATTCAAGTGCTTAAAAATAGCTAGAAGGTGCCTAGTTATTTAAAACATTGTAACGTGTAATGTTGATCATTTTGCTTATTTGTGCTTATTCAAGGCTTATTAATGGTTTTTGTGCTTATTCAAAGGTTCTAGTTAGCTTATAAACATTAGTCTAGCTTATTTTAGTTTACCTTGTGCTTATTAATTAGCTCTTAATCATTTTAGATTAATCTTTGTGCTTATTCATTTTCAAAATAGCTAACTGTTAAGATAATTAGCTTATTTCTGTGCTTATAAGCTGTTTTCAGAAAAAGTGATAGTTGAGAAAAATGCTTATCTCAATGGTGTTAATAAGTTTGTAAAAAGAAAAAATCGAAAAAAAAATAGTTTACAAAAAGTGCCACTGCTGGGATTTGATCTCTGGCCACCCAGCTCACCACACACACTCCTTACCAACGCGCCCTTGGGTCTTTCTCGTTAAAAGCCTACACAACATATCTCTTATATACGTTTTGTCCCTTTTAGCTTAAACGAGATTTTTAGCTTATTTCTAGCTTATCCAAAGTAGCTTTTTCCAATTTAGTATTTTTATTAAATCTGTATTAGTCTTAAGTATTTTCTGTAAAAAGTTGAGATTTTTCTCTATAGTTTTAGTATTTTTAATAATTTAATTAGTGTAAAAACTTAATTAATTCATAATAAAAAATATAAAAGTCAAAAAATATAAATCTTTTTCTAAAATTTTCTTTATCAAATAGTAAGTAAGAAAATTAGTTTCACATTCAGAGGCCTTTTATTTCATAAAATTTACGCTTTTGCTTGCGCCCAACGTAATTTTGCAAATAACGACGCTTCCATTTTAAGTAACATTTTAGATATTTTAAGGTTACGCTTTAGTTAAGATAGTTTATTTAAGTTATTTAGTTTTATAAAAACACAAAAACATTAGTTTAAAATTAGTGATAGCGTTTATTTAATAGATTTTAACTTTTTAATTTTCTTAATTTGCATTTAAGTCGCTATAATTTGCAAATCTTTTCTTTAGGTAATTTTCCATCGATATCCTTACTGATCACTATCCTTAGTGATCATTCTACCATCTGATCAAGTGTTAAACACCAGTCAACCTCCGTGGGACTTAACGACCCGGAATCCATCGATTCTCCCGATCTTAAATTGCATTGGTGTGTAACTGCTTTGAGTTCCTTACTACCGATCATTCACAAGTGATCGACTGCATGAGAAAACTTGACGGTTTTGCAATGATCAAATTTTGGCGCACGCACGGGAGGTCAGAAGCGTGTTCTAGACAATTTTCGTAATCTGCACTTGCACATATACCACAGCTTGTAAAAGTTTTACGTAAAGTTATAACAAAATCAAAAGTTCATTAACACTTTTCCTAAAGTGTTAAAAACACCAAAAAAAAATATATAAAACAACAAAACAATCGTAACGTTTTCGACTTGTGTTTCTTTTAAGGTGATTCTTAAAGAAATACGATTTGGTTAAACGAGACGATACCAAAAATATTGTCCAAAAGTTTTTAAACCCATCAAGACAGATCTGCACTCTACGCCTTTTCAAAGGATACTTAATATACATAAAAATCAACCACCGCAAATCAAGGCAAGGCACTACCTAACGGGGTGCGACCATAATAAGTTCCCGAACATCGATTTAAAACTTGCCTTTGTGTCACTTGTGATTTGGTGTACCTTTTTCAAAAAGCCATTTCATTTGGGATTATTGGTTAAGTTCACTTGTGTTTTGCCTCATTTGTTTTGAAAACCGATTTTTATATACTTAGTGCATGCGCACTCGCTCTTCCATTCTACAAGTCCTTTGTCGAACTTGGAAAGATTCCTCAAGACGTGAGGACGCTCGCTCCTTCACCGTGATCGAGGAACGCCTACCACCACCACCACCGCCATAATGGCGTAAGATAAGCTAATGAATGAGCTCTCCAAGCACCCATCGAGGGTTACGGAGATGCCATTGTTGTCCCAACCATCGTGGGTCGACACTTTGAGCTCAAAACCGGTTACTTAACTGCAACCCAAAGCCAATTCTATGGTTTTGAGCGGACGATCCTCATGCACACATTCGATGGTTTAACAAGATTGCATCTACCATCAAGTATAAAATGTCCCACATGAAGCTATCAAGCTTCTTCGCTCCCATTTTCTGTAGAGGACAAGCCCGGAATTGGCTTCGAGAAACAACCCCTCGCTCTATTGAGACATGGGAAGATCTTGTCACAAAGTTTGTGAACGAATTCTATCCTCCATCCCGAACTACAAGTCTTAAGAATGAGATAATGAAATTTTCTCGTAGATTTGAGGAATCATTCGGGAGGCATGGGATCGTTATAAAGACTTGCTCAAGTGTCCGCATCATGGTTTTACCGAGTTAATGCAAATGGATACTTTCTACAATGGTCCGAACCGGGCCAATCAAGACTCTCTAAATGCCTCCGCTGGAGGTAATTTTTGAGCAAGACCACAAAAGAAGCCTTGCAAATCATTGAGAACAAGTCCCAGTCCGTCCCTTCCGCACAAAGACATATCATAATCGAGTCTAATGTCGACGTTCTATTTCATCTCCGCGAGTACATCTAGCACCGATGCTAAGATTGACAAACTCACGGATATTGTTGAACTTTGGTTCTTGCTAACAGAAGAAAGTCACTTTCACACAAGCACCATCATATGGTGAAGTGAAGAAAGTTGAAGTTTGTGTTACTTGTGGTGGTCCTCATGCATACTACAACTGCATCGCCACCGATGGTAGTCCGTTTGAAGCTAATGCTATAGCCGGTACTTCAAATCAAGGAGGTAATCAATACCGTCCTCAAAATGAACCAAACTACCGTGCTAACACTTATCGTGCACCACCGGTTTCAACCGTAATCCTAACCGAATCGTAACCAACAAAGAATGAACCAAGGTTATCAAAACCAAGGTAATTTCTATTCGGACCCAACCAAGGTTTCCAACAACAAGGAAATCTTAATCAAAACACTTACAACCGAGGGAATCAATTTCGTGGAAATACGAACCCTAATCAAGGGAATTCGCTATAACCGTAACATACGGCCTCAAATTGTTCCTCCTCCACCTCCTCCCGTGTCAACATCCGATGAGCTTTTAAGGCAATTCATGAAGACTCAAGAGGAGACAAACAGTTGTTGTTGGTCACCGATCGTGAATTGAAGAAGTCTTTAAATGATCGACCCTCGGGCTGTGTACTCTACCTAGCAACACGATCGCTAATCCGAGGGGCGATGCAAAGGCGATCACGACCGAAGTGGTGTTTCATATGATGGACCCGCTATTCCTACTACCTCTTCTTCTTCTCTCCGAAGGTAGTGGAAAGTGAACTCGAGGCGACAAAGGACAAGGAACTTCCTACTAATAACGGAAATACCAACCTTGTCCATCCTCAAAGTTGTCCGAAACTAAAATCCAATCCAGAGTTGTTTTGAACCTCCGTAGCTCCCATTGAAAATCCAAATCTTCTATTCCTTACCCATCACGTTTACATGAGCGAAGCTCGCGAGAAAGCGGTCATCAAATGGAAAATTCTTTCAAATTTTCCAAGAACTTCATTTTGACATAAGCTTCGGATGCTATCATGTTGATGCCCAAGTTTGCATCAACTCTCAAACACATGCTAAGCAACAAGGAAAAGTCGTTTGAAATGGCTAAACTCCATCGAACGAGAACCGCTGCAGATTATCTTAAAGAAGCTTCCCGAGAAGCTTGGAGATCCCGGAAAATTTCTCCTACCTTGTGTATTTCCGTGAATGGTTGAATGCTTTGCCTTAGCCGATCTTGGTGCAAGCATAAACCTTATGCCTCATTCAAGATGGAAGAAACTTTCTTCCGGATCTTACTCCTACATGCATGACTCTCGAGCTTGCAGATCGACAATATCCCGTCCTCTTGGAATTGCCGAGGACGTGTTTTAGAAAGTAGGAAAGTTCCATTTTCCACCGACTTTGTAGTTGTTGATTTCGATGTCGATCCACGGGTTCCTCTCATTGTTGGAAGAGGATTCCCGAGAACGGGCCGTGCTCTCATTGATGTATTTGAGCAAGAAATCACATTACGTGTTGGTAATGAAGTCACACCTTTAACCTTGATCAAACTTCGAGGTACTCCGCAAACTATGATTCCGAGTCGGTTAACCGAATCGATATCATTGATGTTGCTTCAAGAGTACTCTCAAGAAGTTCTTGGTTATTCTCATAATTCGTGAGTGGGGATTCCACCACATCTTCTCAACCTATCATAGCCAATTCTACTCCTTCTCTCACTCCGCTTGAGGGAAGCGACTTCATCTTGGAAGAGATTGAAGCATACTTGGCTAGTGATTCTGCTCCATGGGAAATTGATCACGCTCCAATTGACATCGAGGGGACATACTTCTCATTGAGAAAATGCTTAAAGATGATCACTCATCAACCCCTCGCCTAGTGATGCATTCTCAAGAGATTAATCACCATGAGATTAATCCGAGGAGATATTCTTACTCGAGAAGTTGTTAAATCAGACACTTCTCCTCCTCTTCCTCCAACCAAACTTCATAACAAGGAAGTCAAGTCGGTTGAGAAAATCAAGAATTTCAAGTCGAACTTAAGGACTTACCACCTCATCTTGAGTATGCATTTCTTGAAGGCGATGATAAATTGCCCGTCATTATTGCTCGAGATTTGAGTAAAGATGAAAAGACTGCTCTCATAAAGGTCTTGAAGTCACACAAGCAAGCAATTGCTTGGAAACTCTCCGACATTAAGGGTATCAACCCCGAGTTTTGTACTCACAAAATCTTAATGGAGGATGACTTCAAACCAATAGTTCAACATCGAGAAGAGTAAATCCAAAAATCCATGATGTTATCAAACAAGAGGTTATCAAACTTCTTGATGCAGGATTGATTTACCCTATCTCGTATAGTCCTTGGGTTAGCCCGATTCACCGTGTTCCAAAAAGGGTGGCATAACTGTTGTCACGAATGAAGAAAACGAGTTGATTCCAACTCGATTGGTTACGGATGGCGTGTTCAGATTGACTATCGTAAGTTGAATGACGCCACCGTAAAGACCATTTTCCTCTACCCTTCATGGACCAGATGCTTGAGAGATTAGCGGAAACGAATACTATTGTTTCCTTGATGGTTTCTCGTGTTACTTTCAGATCCCCATTGATCCACGGGATCAAGAGAAGACCACATTCACCCGCCTGCACGGAACTTTTGCCTACAAACGTATGCCTTTTGGCTTATGTAACGCTCCTGCACGCTCCAACGATGTATGATGGCCATATTCCACGACATGATCGGGAAACAATGGAGGTGTTTATGGATGACTTCTCACCATCGGGATTCATTTCAGACTTGTCTCTCCCATTTAGACAAAATGCTTAAAAGGTGTGAAGACACCAATCTATGTCTAAACGGGAGAAGAGTCACTTTATGGTCAAAGAAGGCATAGTCCTTGGCCATAAGATTCCAAAAATGGGATGGAGGTAGATAGAGCAAAAGTTGATGTTATTGCTAAACTACCTCATCCTACTACCGTCAAAGGTATTAGGAGTTTTCTTGGTCATGCCGGGTTTTATCAGATTCATACAGATTTTTCTAAAATCGCTCGCCTATGACCCATCTTCTGAAAAAGAAGCTCCTTTTATCTTCTCTCCCGAGCGCCAAGCTTTTGAAACATCAAGAAAAGGCTTACGGAAGCACCCATTCTAGTTGCCCCGATCGATTTACCATTCGAGCTCATGTGCGATGCAAGTGATTTTGCTATCGGTGCGTCTTGGGGCAACGCAAAACAAAGCATTTTCACCTATACATTACGCAAGTAAGACTATGATCAAGCTCAAACCCACTACACCACTACGTAAAAAGAACTATTAGTGGTGTATGCTTGAGAAATTTCGCCATACCTCATCTTGACCAAATGCGTAGTGTATACGGATCACTCGGCTCTTAAATATCTCTTTGCAAAACAAGATGCAAAGCCGAGATTGCTCCGTTGGGTTCTCCTCCTCCGTGAATTTGATATCATTATACGTGATAAAAAGGAGCCGAGAACCTAGTCACGATCATTTATCCCGATTAGAGAACCTCACCAGATGTGTTTGAGAAAAGGAAATAAATGAAACATTTCCTCTCGAGACACTCAATGCGGTTTCTTTTCGTGGAGACTCTACTACCCCATGGTTTGTCGACTTCGCAAATTACCATGCGGGTAACTTCATAGTGAAAGGATGTCGTCCCAACGAAGAACAAATTCTTCAAAGATGTTAAACATTACTGGGACGACCCTTTCTTGTTTAAAATCACATGGATCAAGTCATCAGCGATGTGTATATGGTCGAAGCTATTGACATTCTCAAAGCTTGCCATGCTTTGGACCCACTTGGGGACATCATAGCCCCAACTACACCGCCAAGAAGGTGTTTGATTCCGGATTCTATTGGCCCACAATCTACAAGGATGCCCATGAATTGTCAAAGCTCGTGACGCTTGTCAACGCCACGGAATATCTCACAAAGGAATGAAATGCCACAAAATGCCATTCAAGTGTGTGAGATCTTTGACATCCGGGGCATTGATTTTATGGGGCCATTCCTTCTTCTCATGGAAATAAGTACATACTCGTGGTCGTTGACTACTTGTCAAATGGGTTGAAGCTAAGGCTTTGCATACCAATGATGCCCGAGTTGTAGTGAAATTCTTAAAATCCTTGTTTGCTAGGTTTGGAACTCCACGAGCCATAATCGGTGATCGTGGTACACATTTCGCAATGACCAATTTGAAAGAGTCATGCGTAAGTATGGTGTTACTCACCGCCTCTCATCGCTGCACCACCCCAAACTAGTGGGCAAGTGGAAGTTTCAAACCGGGGATTAAGAGAATTACGGAGAGGACGGTTACAAAACCGTGCCTCTTGGTCGGATAAGCTAGATGATGCACTGGGCTTTCCGATATTTTACAAAACACCCATCGGGTGCACTCCATACAAGTGGTATACGGAAGGCGTGTCATCTACCGTTGAGTTAGAGCACAAGGCATACGGGCCTGAAGCATGCCAACTTTGATATTCGATCACCGGTGATCACGGAAAGTTCAAATGAATGAATTAAATGAACTCCGTGATCAAGCTTACGAGAACTCTTTGATCTATAAAGAAAAGACAAAGAAGATTCATGACTCAAAGATCAAAACCGCGTTTTCAACGCTGGTGATCGAGTCCTTCTTTTAATTCAAGATTGAAGATTTTCTCGAAAGCTTAAATCTACCGGTCGGACCATTTACTATCACTAAGGTTTATCCTTATGGCACCATTGAGTTATCTCAACCCGATGGTCCCGACTTTAAAGTGAATGGTCATCGGTTGAAGCATTACTTTGGAGAGGACATTCCTCCGTGATTGTCCCGGATCTTCAAACTTTCCCATGAACCAATGAATGCGGGATCGAGTCAAGCTAGTGACTCGGTAATCAAAAAAAGTAGCATGCTACATGGGTTTTCACCGTGTGTACCACCCTAGTGTGGGGAGATGCCCACATGATGTATATAGACAGTGTAAAAAAAAAAAAAAAAAAAAAAAAAAAAAAAAATGATGAATGAAAATGTAAATATTGAAAAGAGAATAATTGTTGTGTTTCTACACTTAGCTACGTATGTTATCTTTTACGTTCTAAGTTTCGCATTACAGCCAGTACTTTGAATATTGAGGACAATATTCATTTCTAAGTGTGGGGAAATTCGCGAATTTTGATCATAAAATGTACCCTTTTAGTCCCTTTTTCCCCAAAATGGCCAAAATTTAAAATTTTTTTTTAGTGGAAGTACTATGTACTAAACACAACAAATGGTAATCATCCACCATGTCTAACCCACATAAGGATTGGCTAATCCAGAGCAAACGGCTCTTGGTAAAGATATCTCAAACTGTTGACGCTTACAATTTGCCCAAAATTGTATGGTATTCACCACCATATCCTTAAAAGTGAAGAGTTGGCTAGCCCGCAAGTTTATGGCTTGTGGTAAAGGCGCTTGAAATCCATAATTGGTAATCACTCACCAAAGATAATATTGATAATTTATCTAAGAGTTGGCTAGTCCGGAGGGTACGGCTTCGGTAAAGACAAAATCAAATCCGTTGAAAGTCGGTGGTTTGCTCAAAATCACTTGGTTATCGATGTACCAAAGTTCTTACTTGAATCAAACATTTGGCTACTCCGTAAGTAATGGCTTTTGGTAAAGAGATTCAAATCCATTAATTTTCTTAAAACATTGCTAGGGACTAGCAATATCTTAGTGTGGGGATTGATGAGTGTGTAAATACTCATCATTTTTTATCTTGTTTAAACCGCAAAACATCCGAAACACTCGTAAACGCATCAAAATGATAAAATATCACAAACAAGTGTTTTATATGTTTTAAATGCAAAACATCAAAATCGGTGAAAACGATCAAGTTTGCATAATTGGCGCTTTAGTCCCCCAAGTTTCAAAATTTGTCAAAAACAGTCCCTGGTAAATCCAAATAAAGAAAAATATCATTTTAAGTCCTTAGGGATTCAAAAGTTGTCAAAATTGGTCCTTGAGATTCAAATTTACAAAAATTACAACTTTAGTCCCTGAACTTTGGAAATTGGCAAAATTAGTCCTTTGAAAATAGGAAAATGTCAAAAATAGTCCTTGCACTATTGAGGGTTGTCAATTTTAGTCCTTATGGTAACTTTGGAAAAATGACAGGAATAGTCCTTCAAGATTTCAGAATTGCAAGATAAGTCCTTGTCATTTTAAAACTAATACCTTACCTTGTCAAAATTGCATTTTGACCCTGCCACTATTACACCCTTTGGACCCCTGCCTTAGCCCTTGAACCCTTCCATTTTGACCCCCAAGTCAAGGAAAGTCAAATGACAGAAAACGCGCCCAACACCTGTCCTGTACACCTTCTTCCACCTCTCCTAGTTGCCTGCAACCCATCACCTCAGCCATCCCTTATCTCCTTCCCACCACCCTCATCATCACTAGCCACCCACAATTAATGCCACCCCCCCCCTTACTTGCTTGTTGCAGAGCCTACAAGTCAAATTGTCTTTCCCGCCAAAAATGTGAAGACACTCAAAGTTCTCCCATTGGCCACAAAAAGAGGTGGGATCTTCTCCTAAGGACACGTGGATGATATTTGAAGCATAAAAGAGGCAGAGGAACAGAGAAGAAACAAAGTAGTTAATTTTAAAATTTTCATGTATTTCGTTTTTAAGATTAATGTTTTAACTTAGTTTAAAAGTTGTAATTTCTTGTTCCAGGATATCAAACTAAGTTATTGAAATATATGAGAACTATTTTCAAGTGGTAATTCAAGTTTTTACATAGGCTGCACATTTACATGTTTACTGTTTGAATTTTCAAGTTTCAACTCTTGTATTCAAAGCTTCAATGAGCTTTATTTAAGCTAAAACAAACTTATTTAAGCTTAAGATAGCTTTTTGTAAGCTTGTATTTCAGTTTCAATCAAAATTGGACAAAAGTCAACGAAAGTCAAAGGAAGGAGCAAAATGGGTACAGAGATGGAATGGGTTGATTCAAAGGTGGAAATGGGTTGAATTGGAAGCCAGTGGGTTGGATTAGTTTAGTGGTTTCTTGTTTTCACAGTTGGCAGGCCATAGTGGCCATTGGACATTTGTAAGTCACATTTACAAGTTCTATGCATAAGCAGTAGTTGTAGTTCAAAGCTGTTAAAACCTGTTCTAAAAGTAGTAATTAGGCTTATTTAATCTAGTTTGATCATAATTTTTAGTGGTTCAGAGTTTAACTTAAAATTACTTGCAAAACTAGTGATAAAGGAGTGTTTGGTTTGTAGTGTAGTTTGTTTAAAAAGTCTGTTTATTGAATGATAACTGTTGGTTTATGCTTGTGAGACTCAAACTAGTTCATATCTATCCAAAGTTTTGCATGTAAACAGCTAAAAGTCAACATTGAGCTTCAACTGCTTAATGTCAAACTGTTGGATTTTGGAATTGCAAAACTTAGATTTGTGCTCAAAAGTGTTATACATTGCTTAATTTGTGTTCAATACATCATATTACATCCACATCAATCTTAAAATTTGATCCAAAGATCATAAAAGTCAAAGTGTCTCAACCGACAAAAGTCAAAACACTCCCGCATACGCATTGGGTACCTTGATTCACAAGCTCTTATAGGGCTTATTAGTAATCATCAGCTTGTCAAAATTAGTTTTTTAAGTAGTTTACCTAGCTGTCTCAATATTCCAAAGCTCATTTTTCAACTTGTAGCTTATTTGCTTAGCTTGCTAGTGATACTCATTTCTGTCCAAGACTTAGTATTCACTGAGTTTTTACTCAGTGATTTTTTCAGTTTTCTAAAAGCTTCTCAAAAGCTCATTATTAAAAGCCAATCTTTGCAAATTAGCTTTTTGGATAGCTCACTTGGTCAACTACTTAAGTGCAGTGTTTGTTTTCATTTTGTGGCTTATTCAAGTGCTTAAAAAATAGCTAGAAGGTGCCTAGTTATTTAAAACATTGTACTGTGTAACAGTGATCATTTTTGCTTATTTGTGCTTATTCAGTGCTTATTAATGGTTTTTTGTGCTTATTCAGTGTTCTAGTTAGCTTATAAACATTAGTCTAGCTTATTTTAGTTTACCTTGTGCTTATTAATTAGCTCTTAATCATTTTAGATTAATCTTTGTGCTTATTCATTTTCAAAATAGCTAACTGTTAAGATAATTAGCTTATTTCTGTGCTTATAAGCTGTTTTCAGAAAAAGTGATAGTTGAGAAAAATGCTTATCTCAATGGTGTTAATAAGTTTGTAAAAGAAAAATCGAAAAAAATAGTTTACAAAAGTGCCCACTGGGATTTGATCTCGCCACCCACTCACCACACACACTCCTTACCAACGCTACTTGGGTCTTTCTCGTTAAAAGCCTACACAACATATCTCTTATATAATGCTTTGTCCCTTTTAGCTTAAACGAGATTTTAGCTTATTTCTAGCTTATCCAAAGTAGCTTTTTCCAATTTAGTATTTTTATTAAATCAGATTAGTCTTAAGTATTTTCGTAAAAGTTGAGATTTTTCTCTATAGTTTTAGTATTTTTAATAATTTAATTAGTGTAAAAACTTAATTAATTCATAATAAAAAATATAAAAGTCAAAAAAATATAAATCTTTTTTCTAAAATTTTCTTTTATCAAATAGTAAGTAAGAAAATTAGTTTCACATTCGTAGGCCTTTTATTTCATAAAATTTACGTTTTTGCTTGCGCTCCAGCGTAATTTTTGCAAATAACGTACGTTTCCATTTTAAGTAACATTTTTAGATATTTTAAGGTTACGTTTTAGTTAAGATAGTTTATTTAAGTTATTTAGTTTTATAAAAACACAAAAACATTAGTTTAAAATTAGTGATAGCGTTTATTTAATAGATTTTAACTTTTTAATTTTCTTAATTTGCATTTAAGTCGCTATAATTTGCAAATCTTTTCTTTAGGTAATTTTCCATCGATATCCTTACTGATCACTATCCTTAGTGATCATTCTACCATCGATCAAGTGTTAAACACCGTCAACCTCCGTGGGACTTAACGACCCGGAATCCACCGATTCTCCTCGATCTTAAATTGCATTGGTGTGTAACTGCTTTGAGTTCCTTACTACCGATCATTCACAAGTGATCACCATGCGAGAAAACTTGACGGTTTTGCGTGATCGAGGCAAACTCCACCAAGCATAAATACTCATCCCAACTCCCGGTCCACTCTAAAGCACATGCTCGCAACATGTCTTCCAATGTCTGAATGGTCCTCTCCGACTGACCATCCGTCTGAGGATGAAACGCCGTACTGAACTTAAGACGAGTGCCCCAAGCCTTATGCAAACTCTTCCAAAAACGAGACGTGAAACGAGGATCTCTATCTGACACAATCGCTGTGGGAGTACCATGAAGACGAACGATTTCCTGCTAAAAGATCTCGGCCAACTTACTAACACTATCTCCAGTACGAATAGGTAAGAAATGAGCAGACTTGGTTAGCCGATCAACGACCACCCAAATCGCATCATGTCTTTTACGAGTGAGAGGCAAACCGGTGACAAAATCCATAGTAATCTCTTCCCACTTCCAAGTAGGAATCTCCAAAGGCTGAAGTAGACCACTAGCCCGCTGATGCTCTATCTTAACCTGCTGACATGTCATACATCTAGAAACATACAAAGCCACATCCTGTTTCATACCACTCCACCAGAAATGCTGCTTAAGATCTCGGTACATCTTAGTAGAACCCGGATGAATAGTGAATGGAGAACTGTGAGCCTCAGACAACACCGTCTCACGTAAATCAGGATCATTAGGAACACAAAGTCGGTCACCAAACCATACCACACCAGAGCTATCAACCCGAAACTCCGATTGTTTCCCCTCCTCAATGTTCTGAACAATAGACCAAAGCTCACCATCATCCTTCTGAGCTTCCTTGATCCGCAAAATGATGTTGGACTCTACCTTCATACTAGCCCAATAACCATCATAACCTCGAAACACGGCCCACATCCATAAGCTCAAGATCATGAAGAACCACGGTTCAATCTCCAAACTAGAAATCATACCCGACTTTCGGCTTAGTGCATCGCGAACCACGTTAGCCTTACCCGGTGATCTTGGATGTTCGTGTCGTAATCCTTAAGCTCCAGACCATCTCATTGTCTCAAATTGAGCTCCTTTTGTGTGAATATATACTTTAAACTTTTGTGGTCAGTAAAGATATCACACGACTCGCCATACAAATAATGCCTCCAAATCTTTAAGGCAAAAACAACTGCAGCCAACTCCAAATCATGTGTAGGGTAATTCTCCTCATACGATTTCAATTGCCTCGAAGCATAGGCAATCACCTTACCGTGCTGCATCAATACACAACCCAAACCTTTCTTCGATGCGTCACTATAAATCTGAAAACCTCCGGAACCCGATGGAAGTGTCAAACAGCGCAGAACCAACCTCCGCTTCAACTCCTCAAAACTCGCTCACGCCTCCGTCCATTCAAACTTTTCTCCTTTCCTCATCAATTGCGCCAAAGGTAACGCCAATTTAGAGAACCCTCCACAAAACGACGGTAATAACCAAAGAAGCCCCGTAAAACTTCTAATCTCCGTCACAAGAGTAGGTCTCGCCATTTTGTGATAGCCTCTACTTTAGATGTGTCCATCTTGATACCATCGGCAGACACAACGTGACCAAGAAAAGCAACTTGGCTCACCTTAATTCACACTTAGAAAATTTCGCATACAACTTCATTGTCGAAGAATCTCCAACACGATCACGAAGATGCTCGTGCTCGGCCTCACTCTTAGAATACACAAGGATGTCATCGATGAAGACGATTACAAACTTATCAAGGTACTCGTGGAAAACACGGTTCATAAGATCCATAAAGACGGCAGCGTTAGTCAAACCAAATGGCATAACCGTAAACTCATAGTGGCCATAGCGAGTACGTAAACGCGGTCTTAGGAACGCCTTGCTCCTTCACACGTAATTGATGATAACCGGACCTCGATCGATCTTAGAAAAGAATTTTGCGCCCGCAATTGGTCAAACAAATCATCGATGCGAGGAAGAGGTAACGATTACGGATAGTAATACTGGTTCACTCATGTAGTCAATACACAACCTCATACTCCCATCTTTCTTCTTAACAAATAATACGGTGCACCCCAAGGTGAAACTGGGTCTAATAAAGCCATTCTCCAAAAGTTCTTGCAACTGTTCTTTCAACTCCTTCAATTCAATCCACGCCATACGATAAGGAGCTTTAGATATAGGTTCAGACTGTGAATCAAATCAATGCCAAATTCAACTTCCCTAGCCGGAGGAATGCCAGGAAGTTCGTTAGGAAAAACGTCAGCAAATTCGCGCACAACAGAAAGACTTTCAATAGTCGGAACTTCTGAAGAAGTATCTTTGATGGATGCCAGAAAACCAAGGCAACCATGAGAAATGAGAGTACGGGCTTTCATAGCCGAGATGATCTTAACCGACTTAAGTGGTTGAGCACCATGGTATACAAAATCAGGTTGATGAACATCACCGAAGATAACATTACGAGCATGACAATCAATAGTAGCCTTATGCAAGGCCAACCAGTCCATACCCAATATAATATCAAAATCAGACATATCCAAAGGAAGAAGATTAGTCGCACGAATACCATCATCGAAACGTAGAGGACAATCCACATACTCGTGATTAATGAGCACATGATTTTTCATAGGGGTTGATATGGATAGATGATTCATTAGTGGTGTTGGAGGTAATTTGAGTTTCTTAGCAAAATTTTTCGATACGATAGAATGTGTCGCCAAGATCAAACAAAACAAAAGCAGAGAATCACCAAAATAAATGGTACCAGAATAGTACCACGCCTTGTCCGCTCGATCTCGAGTAACCGAATACACACGTCCAGTGGTGGGAGGTGGTTTGATGTAGTTCGAAGGAGTAACCGATGCCTGCTTGGGACAATCCTTCACCCTGTGATCTGTCTCCCCACAATGATAACAACCTCCCGTAATCCTACGGCAAACACCTGGGTGCGGCTTACCACACGTAACACACTTGGGAGGAGGAGGTAACACCTCAGAAGTCCTCCTCTAGGAAGAAGCCGCCATTCAACGATCTCGATAAGCCGCGAGATGACCGATCCGTCGCTGCCTCTCGAAAACCGCCACTCTGACCCCTACGATCATCACCTGACCTATCAAATCTCCTCTGATTACCCTGCTGCCTCGAATCATAGCCACGGTCGTAACGACCTCTAACACTCTACCGATCCTGGCGACCCTCCGATCGGGCGTGGTCCCGACGACCTGGAATCCCGAGTAGAGTCCCGTCGACCCCGAGAATGAATACGATCCCCATCTATGTTCCTCTTATTGTAACCCCGCTCCTCATGCATGACTCTATGTCATGGGCATCATCCGAATCGCAGCCCACCTCAAGATATCGATGGTTGATCATCCTATCTAGCACCCACTTCTTTAATCCCCATTTGAACTTACGAGCCTCGACGACGAGCATCTCCAAAGAACAACAAGACCTACAAACCCAACCATCCTCATAAATCGCTGCATGTACTCGTGAGAATTTTCCTTCTCCGGTGATGTATGGTCTCATACTCCCTTTCGCATCATTGTTCCGACTCGTGGAAATCTGCTTGTAGAAGATGTCCTCAAGGTATTCCAAGCACAAGTATCAACGAAGTTCTCTCTTTGGTCAAGATATAGGCCTTCCACCAGTTTAAGGCATCACCCTCAAACTTGAAAGTAGCAAGCCGGGTTTTCACCTTATCCCCACAACCCAGCACATTGAAAAGTTTCTCCATATGTGTTATCCAGTCCTCTGCATCATTAGTTGAAGCTGCCGAGCGAAAAGGAAGTGGCTTAAGTTTGTTAAAGCGCTCGATCCATACATGAATGGGTGTAGGTAGGTTAGCACCCCCACCATTATCCCCACCAGAAGAACTAGCACCATTCCGAACATTCTCAGTGATGGCAGCCACTATTCCGGGCATAGCAGTGGCTAAAGCGCGTGCGATCATAGCTTCGAAGTTAGGATTTCCATCCCCGTTGTCGTCGCCGTTCCTACGAGTTTGGACCATCTGAAGAGTTCATTAAACGATTAGCAAAAGTTAGGAAAATAGGACGAAGATCATGAACGGAAATGACGATAAAGAACTTAGAATCTACCTAAACCTCACCAAATCAAAACTTAAGCTCTACGGGTTAACGCTTAGGGTCCATATGTCACAGGTCCTGACTACAAGTCGTAAACCTGGGCTCTGATACCATAATTGTAACACCCCAACCCGATAAGGGTAGAAGTATCACATTTATGGAGTCAAATCGAACAATACACATAAACCATGCAAGCGAAGTCTTATAATAATAATCAAAGAGTAACAAGTCAACACGACTTGATCAATACAAAAGTTCCAAAAGATGTCCCAAAGGAAATGAAACGATACAAAGTCTAAGTCTCCAAATCTTTATAACAATGGTAATCAAGTCTAGACAACTAAAGCAAATCCTCAAAAGCATCCTACTCTCAATCCCCAAGATAAGCCCCACTCCTAGCTTAATAACCGCCGCAGAAAAGAAATGCTTTGAGCTTAAAAGCCCAAGGTGAAGCAGATATAACAATACAAAAGCAATAATAGAACCAAAGGCTAGATAAATAAGATATGAAGGATATGAGACAATATAGAGTAGGTAAATGAAACAAAGGAAAGGAAGGTCGCTTTTCCACCACGAGCCAACAAAACAAACCAAATCAAATCATATATCAATATCATGTAGTAACCATTGTATTGGAGGTGACCTCGAATACCAAACCAATATGAGGGAGTCCTCGAGTAGCCAATGGAGTGATCGGCTCCCAAATGTGAGGGTGTGTACACACCAACCACATCACCAAACCATATATATCAATACAATACAAATACAAATCTAGGATGCATCCATACCGCAAAACAAATAGTGGCCATACAATATATCCAAAGCGCGCATAATCAATACAAATATGGGACGGTGTGGAACATCACTCATCCACATCGGAGTCATGCCATTGGTGCAACAATGACACGGACATGGAACCCCATGCCTAGTTAATGGCTCTGTATCAACCGACAGTCAAAGTATACAATATAGAGTTCAATCAATATCAAAGGTCCAATATTAGCGCTCACAATTCAATTCAATAGTTCAATATCAATGGTTCAATTATCAAAGGTTCAAATAGCAAAGGATCAATATCAAGGGTTCAATAGCAAAGGTCAATGTCAAGGATTCAAATAGCAAAGCAAAGGTTCAATATCAATATGGCAAGAGATCAAAGATGCAAAGAGATCATGAGAAACCTTATGAAAAAGGTCAGAATATCTGTACCTTATTCGAAGCAAGCAAACAATGAAAGTAAGTCAAGAAATGAGATCAATCACGCCGCCCGGAACCTATATGAATTAGATAACGTTCTATAAGAATCCGAAACACTTGTTTTAAGACGGCTTTCCATTTTTAGCAAGTTTCCCATTTTAGTAATCTTTCCATTTTAAGCAACTTTCTATTTTAGGAAACTTTCTATTTTAGACAGGTTTCTATTTTTAGTAACTTTCCAGAATTAGCAGATTTCCATAATTAGTAACTTTCTAAAAATAGCAGGTTTCCATATTTAGTAAGTTTAGTACTTATATCAAGTTAATTTATGAAATTTAGTATTATAATGCTTTAAGGATCATTTATGACAAGTTACAAAAGTTTAGGGTTTAAAATGTCAATATTGCAAAGTATAGGGTTAAAAGTGTAAATATAGTAAGTTTATCCATTTTACTCATTTAATCCATTTAGTTAGTATATTAACAAGTTAATCCCTCAAGTTTCATAATTTACAAAAATAACCCTTTAGTTATATTAAATCGTCATAAAACATTACAAACCCTAGTTTTTAGATTTAAGATTAACGAATCCGTTTTCAACCATATTAGCTCGATTAGAACAAGATTAAAAGACACCTTATGTAATATAAAGATCAATTCGTACCACCCTTCTCCAAAACCATTTTGAACGCCCCATCATTAAATCAAAACACCCTCGTAATCACTTGTTAACAAGTCCATTTATCATATACGAAAACATGTAATCAAAAGATCATTAAACCCTTATATAAATGAAATATAAATCGACAAAGAGAAGACCAAAATCAGTTTCATATTCGCATTATAAGTCATATATCATTCGAATAAATATAGATCAAGATTCAAGGTTTTATTATTTCATGTGTTATCATTTCATGTGTTATCTAGTTATGATTTTATGTGATCTATTTTATCAAGTAACAAGCCCTAGTTTTATTTATCATGCCACGAATTTAATAAAGAAACAAAAGGAAGAGATTCGAGATGACGAGATGTTACCCTTGTAGCGTGTACGAAACAAAACAACAAGAATCAAACCACAAAAACCAACCAAGTCTCCTTTGGCCAATACAAAACCCACGTACACCTTATGTCACCCACGTACAAGCTCCAAATCGAACCAAACACGATCACCACGTTCACCAAACGATTACCCACGATCACGAGCCTCCTAGGAACACTTTTGTTTGAAAGATTTTCGGATTGAATGGTGAAATCAAAGGGTGCCGCCACTTGTGTAGAGAAAAGAAGCTAGGGTTTTGTTGGTGTTTTAAAATGAAATGATAAGGTGATAAATGAGATTAATTTGAATTGATATGGTGAGTAAATTAGGCCCCAAAGTGACCGGCCATCAAGGAGTCCAAGAGACAAATTCTAAACTTTCCAAGTTAACAATTCAATCATGTATCTAGTCTTGTTCCAAGTCCAAGTGAATTGTGTACAAGTTATAAGGTTTAAATGTTACTTAGACTAATATTTATTCAAGTTCTTTTATTGTATATCATAAGTTTATTATTCTCATAATGTATATATTTTATTAATCATATAACTTGTTAAATGATGTTAACGTGTTTCCCGAGTTAGTAAAATTTTAAGTTGGAGGGCAAAATTGTCATTTTACGCGATTTGAGATTTTAGGGTTTTACAACTTATGCGTAAGATTAGCTTATGCGTAAGACAAGGCTTAGGCGTAAGAAAAAGCTTATGCGTAAAGAGTTCTACGCGTAAGTTTAAGCTTATGCGTAAAATTAGGTTTTAACCCAAAATCCTTTACACTATCACAAAGGTAAAAGATATCCAAAGTCGAAGTGTTTCGTGCTTATCCAAGCAAGAAAAACACCGAGTAAGCCAAGAAACCAAGATCAAGCCAAGGAAATCTTATGCGAAGTTTAGGGTTTCCTTACCGAGAGAAAATACAAAACCGATTTTATGCCCAAAAGTGTTTAGAAACTTGATTTTGTGATGAAATAGCTTCAATATCACTAAAATAACAAGAAAGTTTAAAACTTGATGATCCAAAACTCTTTTTCGCCTTACGAGTAGAAAGAGGTACACGAATGAAATCAAGCTCAAAAACACTTCTACACACGTAAAGTTTCAAACTTTTTGCCAAAAACTTAAACTTTAATACCAAATAACCTTGAAAGTACAAGAATCTTGGATTGTAACGTGTAAAAATGAAAGCTTTTTGCGTATGAAAGATTGAGTACTGAAACCTTAAGCGTATACCATAAAAACTTCAAAAACAAAATGATTTCACCCAACTATTTGGCGAATGATACCACTGTTAGGTCACCATATTAGTAACACAAGCATCAATATGTAGAAATAGAGAAGAGATAGAGATCGGTTGAACAAATACAAACATACACACGTATGACTATGACCGGTTATGCGTAGAGAGTGAAAGAGTGAATGAATTGAACAACCAACCCTCAAGTGAGGGTTATTATAAGGTATTTATAGGAGAGGGAGCTAGGGCAACACTCCTATTCCCTTCCTTTCCTTAATGGACTTGGGCCTAGGCTTATGGGCCTTCTACATAAGCCTAAGCTAATAACAAACATAAAGGCCATATTAAGCTAACTATTACATGTGAATCACTAACACTTGAATTAAGGTTTAGGAGTGATTCCAACAGATTAGGTTTTGAAAAAGATTGAGCTTTGTTTCTTGAAAAAATAGGATTATAGTTTGGAGGTGGTTGTCTAGTGGTAAAATGAGTTGGTTTCTTCTTATTAACAATAACAAATTCAGTTCGAGATGAAGAAGCTATTTTGTTACCACTGCTTGCTACAATGAGACCCACGGATCCCTGGTCGAACACTAGCCGATTCCCTTTTATGGGATCCGTGGGATCCGCCACAACGCTTGCTTGTTTTTCTAGTGCTTTAACAAATTGTGTTTCTTTGTTTTCACTAGTTGATGGATCAAGTTGTTGAATACCTAAACCTTTTGGTTGTTTCCGGTTTTAACACTATCTAATATCATATCTAAAGTATTCGTACTCATTCTAGCAATTTTAGAATCTAGTTGATCAACTAGTGTTTGAAGTTGAACGAAAGTTCACATTCACCACTTGCTATTTTACCCTTTTCTAGACGTTTCAATTTTGCTTTTAATTCTATGACTTCTTTATCTAAACGTTGGTTTTGACTTTTTAAAAGCTTGTTTTTCTTAATTAGTTTTAAGCTAATATTGCAAAGTTTGTCATATTCATTATGCAATGAGTCGTCATCTAGTGATGAGCTACTATAGTATTCGTTACATACCTCGTCATTTACCATGAGACAAATTTCTTCATCCTCCTCGTCGCTCATTCCCCACGTGCCGCTCATGAACGCCTTTTGATCATCCCATTTGGGACACTTACTAATAAAGTGGTTTGGATCCCCACATTTGAAGCA
This sequence comes from Chrysanthemum lavandulifolium, assembly GCA_022545495.1. Classification (NCBI taxonomy): domain Eukaryota; kingdom Viridiplantae; phylum Streptophyta; class Magnoliopsida; order Asterales; family Asteraceae; genus Chrysanthemum; species Chrysanthemum lavandulifolium. The sequence goes on from CM040243.1 coordinate 124,901,786, forward strand.
AGCACGATCATCCCTTGCTTCGTCCTCTTTGCTTTTCCGAATCCTTTCTTGTCGTCATACTACTGTTTGACGATCTTCCTTCCTTCTAAAGAAATTTTTAAAGTCCTTACCGCCATAGCATACTCCTCGTCATCACTATCCGAAGAGGAGTTCTCTTCATCGCTGAAGCCTTTTTGGCTTTAAGGGCAAGAGATTTGTGTTTCTTTCACCTTTGAGGCTTCGGAATCTTTAGCAAGGACAAGCTCTTAGACTTTTAAGTTGCCTATGAGTTCATCAAGGGTGAGGATTGTCAAATCTTTTGACTCTTCGATTGCCGTCACCTTGGATCTCCACTTGGATGGAAGTGCCCTTATATATCTCCTAACATGGTTACGGCTAGAAAAAGATTCATCAAGTGCTTGTAAAGATGTAATAATAGTATTAAAATTAGCAAATGAATAATCTATAGTTTCCTCATCCGATATTAAAAATTGTTCATATTGTTGAACAAATAAATCAATTTTATTATTTTTAACTTGTTGGTTACCTTGATGAGTTACAACTAAAGAATTCCAAATTTCTTTAGAGGTTTTAAGCATATAAATTCTTTCGAATTCCTTTTGGGTAAAGCATTATACAAAACCATTTTAGCTTCACTATTTTTAGAAAGCTTTTCTTCATTTCATCGTTTAGTTTATCATGAGGTATGTTAACTAAATTTCCTTTATCATCTTTTGAGGTAGCCTCAAAATCGCCTTCAACAATAATGTACCAAAGATCAATATCTTTAGACTTCACATACGTTTGAATCTATTTTTCCAATATATAAAACCATCGGTTTCAAGTAGTGGTGGTCGTTGCATATATTGCCCTTCCTTGTAATTTTCAGAACCCATAGTGATCGAAAAGTTTTTAAAATACGGTTTACTTTAAAACTTTTATAAACTTAGCTCTTGATGCCAATTGTGGAAAACTAGAAGGGGGGATTGAATTGTTTTTCCTATTTTAAGTTAGTTTCAAAAACTTTAGATTCAATATTATGTGAAATCGTATGGATGTAGAGAAAGTATAGATCTAATGATAAAGCAAGTAAATAAAGTAAAGCAAGGGATAGAAATGACACAACCGATTTATAGTGGTTCGGCTACAAGGACACCTTCCTTGCCCTACTCCACTCCCCGAGTCACCTACTCGAGAGTTCAAGCACTATGTCAACAAACTCCTTCAACTTGGTGGAGAAGCCTTCACAACGTTGCTTACACCTTTTTCCGGTACAAAGCTAAATACCGAGTCCGTAACACGGTGGACCAAACCAACATGACTATTACACAACAAATATATGAAATATCAAATACAAGATCTTTGCTACAGAAATCTTGTGGAGGAACAAATCAATCAAGGACCCCTTGCTTGGATGACTTGTAGAATGCTCGTGATCTCGCCTTAGAGAAGGACCTATATGAGAATCACTAAAGAAAGAAAGAAAGAAGTACTCTCTAGATCAAGTGATCTTTTGTTAGAAGAGAATGAGAGTATATGAGAGAATTAGTAAGAAGAAGGGTGAGTTAGAATGGAGAAATGGCTCTCTATTTATAGGAAAAACTTGCCACTGTTCCCCGGATCCCACGGATCCCTCCCACAAGGGATCCGTCTAGTGTAATTCTAGGGATCCGTGGGACGCTCCTCTTTGCCCATGGGTTTTTTGGTTATGGGTCATGGGTAATGGGTTATGGGTTGGTCCATGGGTATTCTTTTAGATACAATGTATCTAATGAGTACAATGTATCTACTCAAGTGAGTATGGGTCAATACCATGGGTTATGGATATGATCCATGGGTTGTGATTTATACCCATCCTAATAAACTATTACAACAAATGATTTATTACAACAATTTGTATTAAATGGCTATATGTAAGTGCTTTACAAAAATAACATGTATCCTTATAATTGTACTTAAGATAACATTATATTTGTTATCAACAAAACACAAAGAGATCGCAAAATATTAATAAACGTTTTTACGGTTTATTTGTATTAACAGTGTCTGTAATTAAATGCAAACCATGTATTTAAATAAAGCAAGTATTGAGTTTTAGTAAACGAGTAAAGTGTCTCCATAAGTGAGTACGGTGTTTTAGATAACCAAGTAAAGTATGTAAATAACACAAGCATGCATTCTCAACCCAAAGTAGTTTAAAACGAGTAAAAGTAAGGCTATGAAATTCACCTTAAGCAAAGTAGTAATGAGAGTGCAAATAAAACATACAGAAAGCCGATAAAACTCTACGAGCAACCTAAATTAATATGTTGCGTCTTAGGTGTTATAATGATACAAAAATATTCAAATGAGTTTTATATAGTAATTATATTGATTATATCATTGTACATGGTGTTTATAAATTTTATAAAACAATTAGGGCAACTTTTTTGACGGGTTGGTAAGTTTAATACATCTTATGTTTAAGTGTGATTTAGTTTTAAAGTGGTTACCCGAAATTTTGTTTCTCCTAATCCGTAAGGAGTTATGACTCGGTTTTTACGTCTTCGGAAAGGTATTTGAGTCCAATAATCAGATTTGTAGGTCCCTATATTCTAAAAATTACATAACCTGAGTGAAATTACGAATTTACCCTTAAGTACCCAAGCTAATTTCTAACAGCGTCAAAATAGTCCCACCAAAATGGCGATATCTTAAGTTTTACAACTCCGTTTTATCCTGTTCAAGCGGCCACGTTTAAGTTAAAGATTCCATTACAACTTTCAAAAGCAACATAGGGTTCTTCAAAACGTTTATGAGTTTTTAGCCAATAAAGTTCAATGTGCAGTTTTTAACATAGTTTACTGTTTATTTTCTATTTTAATCATCGGGAGGAGTTACAGAATGAGCCACCCGGAAAAATGACCACAAGACCTTGTACTAAAACTCTGTATTTTTTTCCATGTCTCCAAAATTACTGTTTTGTCAAGTTAATTACATTTATACACGGATCAAAAATAGTCCCAATCGAACAAAGTCCAAAATATGTTTTCTAGTATTTTAAACCATGTACAATGCTTAATCAAGTAAAATAAATGTATACAACCTATAAAATATATAATATATAAAAAATCATAGAAGTGAAATGAAATTTATAGTGGTTTCCTTACAATGATTTTGAGATGACTAGAGTGATCAAGACAAGAATAAGAACAATGACATGAATACCAAAATCACCAACCAATAAACCAAGCTTCCAAAACAACCAACCAGAACCCTTATATACCATTTTAAACTTTACAAAACCTATAATCAACTAAAACAAGAACACATGCCACACCTTTGTAAACCTTCCAAAATAACCCAAGATAAGATGAGATTTTGATGATGTTTTTGAACCAAGGACTAGCTAGGAACTACGAGAACTTCAATGAAATCACAAGAACAAGATTTGATGGGGTGTCAGCTGTTTGGCTCATTGGAATCAAAAGGGAGAGGACAAATATGAGTGAATTTTTGTGTTGGTGATACAAACTAGGTAAAATGAGTAAGTTAGTGGTTTTTAAGTTGAGTGGTTTTGTTGAGAGTGTATAACACTTGTCCAAGTATTGGAAATGTGTATGTGTGGCGTGAGAATTGAGTGAGTGGAGGAAAGGGTGTGTTTTATTTTGCAAATTTTGTTGTTATAGTGTAGAGTTTGGTCCCGGTAATTGAAAACATAAAGCTTTTAACGCGTAACATAAAACCGGGTAGTATAAAAGTCTAAAACATATAAAAATATTTAAACTTGTCAAAACAAGTAATTTTAGTATTTTAGATGAGGCATGAGTTTATCAGAGTGTTTAAACTGAAAACATAGACGGCAAACGCGTAAAACGTAAATTGGGCAAGGTTTACGTAAAAATAGAAAAAGTGAAATGTGACTTATAAAATATGATTGTAAGGAAACCAAATTGCATAAAATATGTAGACTGAGCATAATCTAGTGTCGGTTTGAGTTAAATGCACGTTTAAAGACATACGCGAGTGAACTTATCTGATTACTCAAAAAAGTAAGTTTACTTAAAAATAAAAGAATAAGTAAAGTAAATAATTAAATAATGACCTCAAAAATGTGAATTGTTACAACTCACTACTATCTAGGGATTGGGTTTCTTAGAAAAATGGGCTTGCAATGACTCAAAGGAAATATGCTATTGACTTGGTAACTCATGTTGGACTGCTTGACACAAAACCATCAACAACACCTCTTGATCCCAATGTTAAACTATCTATGGATGATGGAGATCCACTATCAGACCCTTTATACTATAGAACCTTAGTTGGGAAGCTGCTTTACTTGACCATCACCATACCTGATTTGGCTTTTATTGCACAAGCATTGTGTTAGTTCCTGCAATAGCAAAAGACTACACATATGGATGCACTAACAAGGGTCATCATATACATAAAGTTGTTAACAGGATAAGGGTTAATGTTTCCTATCAAGAACAGTTTACATCTCTACTTATTGTGACATTGATTGGGCTAGTTGTCCCTTCTCAAGAAGATTTATTTCACGATATTGTATCTTCCTTGGTTCATGTTTAATATCCTGACAATCTAAAAAGAAAATTATGGTCTCTATGTCTTCTACAAGTAGAGTACAAGGGGACTGAGTTTGTAAATAACACTCTTCAAAAGTTTTTTTAATTCAAAAGGTATCTTGCATCAAACTTCATGTTCTTATACATCATAAAAAAAATGGTGTAGCAGAAAGGAAGCATAGACATCTGTTGAATATTGCTAGATCACTTCATTTTTATGGGGGGGGAGTTCCTTTATACTTCTGGACTGAGTGTATCCTTATTGCTACCCATTTGTAACATATTGGATTTCACAAACACATCATATCATAACATAAGTAGGCGTATAGTTTAAGAGTTTAGAGAGAGAAAGTGGGATATTCTAGTGAGATAAACAAATGGAAGGTTAGATTACCAAATGAACATCTAACCCTCTCCCTTGTAGGGAGAGGGCTATTTATACAAATGACTACGCCCTCCTTCGGGCTGTGGATCAGGCATACAGTGGGTAAAGACCCGTCCTTCTTCCACGGAGTTACTTACACTACTGCTAATCTAACTAATATACTATTACGTCTACGAGCTATAATATGCTAAACATACGTTGGGGTGAACAACACTTAAGTATGGATTTTCTAAATCCTAACACCATTTAATCAATAGACTTTCTTGTTCTATTCTTAAAGGTAAATCTTCATTTGCAGTTTTATTTGGTTTTAAACTTTCTTTAGATAATCTAATGTGTTTTGGTTATCTCTGCTTTGCAACCATTCTTAACAACCTAGATAAGCTTAGTAGCAGAGCTGCTAAATGTGTTTTTCTTGGCTAAGCTACCGATAAAAAGGCTTATAAACTCTAATCTCTTGATGAGATACATATTTTTTATTCAAGAGATATAAAGTTTTATAAAAACATTTTTCCTTATTGATAACATCAAATAGTCCTGAATATTAAGTGTCAATTTCCCCCGATAATGCTCGTATTTTATATCATTTATATGGATTTACGCTTGTTTTCCTCTATATTTCACTTTCGTGTAAATTACAAGCATGGAGCTAATGAGACGCGGATTTGGAGAGTTTATTGAAGATATATGATAGTATGCCCATTTTGAAGATGTTACGCGTAACTCTCCTCTCACATTACGCCGTAATGTAAGCGTGGCTCGTAAAACCAACTAAATCAAGATTACGGCGAACTCCCTCTTAGGATTACGCCGTAACTAATTAGGTTAAATGATGTTCCGCGCCGCTGTAAGCTAGGTCGTAACGCATTCCACGAATACGGCGTAACCATGACTTATTGAAGATACGGCGTAACTCATTCCAGATGTTACGCCGTAACCAACTTTTCCAGAGCAAAATACGAAGAAATAGATGTTACGGCGTAACTCTTAACTTAACTTACGCCGTAACCAGATCTGGCCTATAACTACCGCCCAAATTATGGCATTTCTATCAATTCACTCCACACACCAAATCAGAGAACGTGGGTAGAAGGTTGAAGGCAAAACTTAGGGAGCATACGGAGCAATCTCCAAGGGAGAAATCACTCCCCTACGATAAGCATTAGCAATTTATCATTTCTTTACTTTCAATTCATGTATTTCGATATGTTAAACATTGAATCAATTGTTTTAGTTAATATGATGGCTAACACCTCCGTGCTAGCCTAGTTATGATTTCTTGATTGTTTTGTTTATGTTTACATTGCTTTCGTGATAATTGTTTCTAGTGTATGCATGCATAGTTTGTTGGTAGCTACCCTTGTTTCGTAGTTTTGAATGGCGGTAGTGGCTAATTACTTAGGAGATATGACCAACTCGACCCTAAGTAGGTAGACCGAGTGGGAAGGGTAAGAATTGACCAACCGACGACCCTTCTTCGCCTGTGCGATTTGACCAACCGATCACCTACCGCTTGGATGAACTTAAGAAGTTAGGGATGAGTGTTTAAGATGCTAGCGCACGGAACTCATTGTTATGAATCTTGCATGTAGCGGAACTTAATGACTCAAATTTAGGGACCAAAACAACCTGGACTTACAAGGGTAGTAGCTTGTTCTCCGGTGGAAGGCCTTTGCTAATAGGTTAGGACGAACTGACCAAATGTTGTCCTAGCGACTTTTACCCCCACTTGAACCAATTGGAAGTAATTAAACATGAACTTAACTTGTTAGGATAAGTAACTAGGTTAGCACACTTCTCCTCTATTGATCACAACCCTCGCCTTTATTTGCTTTATTTTCTTGTCTTTAGTAGTTAATCATTTCGACCTCAAAACCAATTAAAATCTGTGACACCTAGACTTAGTTAAAATCCGCACACATTGCTCTTGGGACGACCTCGGTTTTACCGAAATACTACACTACACACGACCGGGTACACTACCTGTTAGTGCATTAGGGTAAACCATAGGTATAACAAGACATTATAAATATTATAACCCGTCAAGAAATATGCATCAAGTTTTGGCGCCACGGGAGTTATATTAGGATTTTCATTAAGTCTTTCATTTCGCTTTGTTTTAAATTTTTCATTTTTCACGATTTCTTTTCAAGTTTCAGTACCATGGAAGTTGTCAACATTGATGACCTTACTCTTGAGGAATATTTGGTGTTGACAAGAGAAGAACAAGGACCGGGGACCGTTAGGCCAGCCATCGCCGAAGATGCTCAATTCGAGATCAAACCACAATTTTTGAGGGAGTTGCGTGCAAACCCTTTCTACGGAAGCATTAGCGATGATGCTCAAGAACATGTGGACAACGTGGAATACATTGTCAGCCTATTCAAAATTCCAAGAGTCTCAAACGATTTTGTCATGTTACGTGTGTTCCCTATTTCTCTCACTGGAGCTGCTAAAGATGGGTTGATCGATTATATGTCGGGACAGTTAACACCAGGCCACTCCTAAAAAAATATTTCATTCAAAGGTATTGTCCTCCATCTAGGACTGCAAAGCAATTATAAGAAATCCATAACTTCAAGTAGGAGGGTGATGAAACTGCATCAAGCATGGGAAAGATACAACGAATTATTGTACAAGTGCCCTACTCACGACCTTAATGACCCGTGAGAAGGTGAACGCCTTTACAAGGGTTTAAACATCTTCTCAAGGTAAATGATCGATTCTCAAGGACCAATACCGGAATGAATCCAACAATGGCTTTAGAAACTATTCAAAGATGGTCGACCACCTCACAAGTGGCACAATGGGGAACAATCAAGTAAAAGTGGAAATGTGGAAGACCTTGCAAGAATAAATAACAAATTAGAAAGTCTTGGAAGAGACATGAAAAGCTCAAGGAAAATGTGCATTCCATACAAGTTGGAAGAAACGAACACGATGGCACTCTCCTACCAAGGAGTGCTCGTCAAGGAGGAAGTCAAAAGTATTGAAGAAGTGAAATATGTAGGTGGAAGTCCCTTCAACGGATACAATGGTAACGGGACCAGATACCGAGAAAATCCCGTGATTTTACACCGTAATCAACAATAACCTTCCTAGACCAAGCCTTGAAGAAATAATGCATGAACATATCAAGAATCTACAAAGAAAGAGATAGACTCAAAGAATGGATGGTCAAGGTAAAAGAACACACCAACATGAACTTACGAAACCAGGATGCCGCAATTAAAAACCTCAAAACTCAAATTGGGCAGTTAGCTAAAAATCTCGAAACCAGTAATGACAAAGCCATTGTATGCAAAGCCATATTTGCACAAGATAAACCGAAGGAAGAACATTGCACCTCTTCTATCACTAATGACCTTTGCGGGATTAACTACTTAAGAGAAGATGACAGATCTGAAGATGACGAGGACCTGCCAAGCCAACTTCCTGAGAAGGAACTCTATCAAGAAAGTTTTCTTCTACCATGCACTATCGGTAATCTAAAAATTCCCGCTTTAGCTGATTTGGGGGCTGGGGCAAACCTTATTTCTACTTCATTGTGTGATACACTAAAACTTACCAATTTGAAAGAAACAACAATGATGATTGAAATAGTTGATTCCTCTAAAGTTGTACCTAGGGGAATTGTTAACAATGTTTTCCTCAAAATTGGTAAATTCCTCTTTCCTACTGATTTTGTGGTTATCGACATGGGCAAACGGGAGACTTACAACTTAATTGTTGGAAGGCCTTTTCTGGCCACTTGTCGAGCACATATAAAAGTCTTCGAAAAACAAATTTCTTTGGGAACTGAAGGGGAACGAATTACTTTCAGCATGAAGGGACAATTGAATCCCCGATTGGAATTTTCAAAAAAGGTTGATGTTGTCAATGTTCCGTCTCTCGACCCGCCTTTATGTTGTAACCTAAGAACTAACAATTGTAGGCAAGATGTTGATAGCTGTGAACAGGAACAGGAAAAGATTATCCCGATTGGGGGCATTAAGGAAGCTCCGGACCCTAGCAAGCATTATTGCATTCCTATAATGACGGAGCATGACGGATCAATTAAAGCATGGCCTCGTGTAACCCTTTTCGTGAATTTTGTGATGGAAATATAAAGTCGAAGAATGGACGTGCCTCACGAGATTGAGAGACACGACATGAAATTTGGAAATTTATCCTTGAAGATTGGTACAAGGTAAGATTTGAGACTCGAACATCAATACGAGATTAATGAAACAAATAAAACGCAATTACAATGAATATCACCTTATTGATAAAATTACCAATGATTAAAGATCAAACATAAGTGCAACAATTGATCCTATAATTGAAGACGACTATGGAAAGTCGTGTTTATCATTCAAATGAGCGGCTCTCGAAAAAATTGTACATGTAGCATAGGCAACACAACCGTAAAAAGAGTTTTTGTCGAATGGATAAATGATTGCCGCCAAATAACGGAGGAAGTTGGCCTAGTCCAAAGGCCGCCATAAAGCCCCATGGCCTTGAGTCTAAATTAAAGACTCGTAAATAAAGAAAGTGCTCTTCGAGACAACTCAATTATCCATTTCATTTGTTTTATTTTCTTTTCGCTGGTTTTGTGTTTTTAACCATTTTTGCAGAAAACGGAGAAAGATGTCGCAACATGTCGAACGGGTCCCGATCTATCCACGCTATTTACGTAACTCATTCTTATGGTTACGCCGTAACATAATTTTTTCAATATTTCTTCTCGAGCATTACCAATTATGGTGTAATCCCATTCAATGGTTACGCCTGTAGCTACACTCTCAGTAGGCCCGCTGTGTTTTGTTTTAATTACGACGTAACTCCTTATAGGGGTTACGACGTAACTATCCTCTATAACACTTATTTCTTTTAAACACAATAACCTTGTAAAATGAACTTTATGGGTATGTTCCTCAGAAGCCCTCACGAGACTACACTCGTCCACTGGGACACCAAGTGGTTTAAAAGGCTTGTTGCATACGCTAAATGCAACCGTGATTCCTACGAAGTGTGTTAGGTTTCTTTTTCATTTTTCTTTTTCTTTTAGAATTATGCTTGTAGGTAGTGTGATTTCGTGGATTGAAGTTTGCTCATGGATGCTTATGCGAAGGCACGGTTCTTTTCGTGGGCCTTCTTTCTTTTGGAGCAAATTTCAGAAGTTCTCGCCTAATTCTACTTTTCTCTTCACCTTTATTTAATTCTTAGTACAAAAGGACTTTGTACATTTCAAGTGGGGACGGAGTAGAATTGTCTCTTGAACTTTATTTTGCCCTCGCTTTTCTAGTTTATTTTAAAAATTATGCCATTTTAAAATTTTAAAATTTTAACATGTTTTTCTTAACCTAACTAGATTAGACCTTAGCCGAGCACATTATAACCCTTGATGTGATATGGTGAGATTAGCCTTATCCGCTTCTAATTATTTACCCCAAATCCACCAAATTATGAGTGTCTTAGGTAGCTTGTAAACTTTAGAACTTGGCCTTTGCATCATTTCGAGACCATATACGAGGTATGTTGAGTTAGCTCGATGTATTTGGACTTTTCGGTTTAAGAAGGCGATTATAGGATTATCAACCAAATAGCCTATCATTGTGTGTCTATCGATTAGTCACCCGACTTCTCGAACCCCATGTTAAACCCTTTGTTGCACTCACCTTTAGTGCAAGATACCCCAAGATACACCCATCCGAGCCATTCCTTTCATTTTGTTCACCCAACATTTTGTTTCGTTACACCCATACACCGTAGCCTACCCGTAGTCTTTATTTGTAATTGGGAAGTCATTGTTTGCCTAAGTTCAAGGTTTATGGAAAGGTTCGGAATTACGCTTTCGTCGATGACATATTCTTAAATATCATTGAAGACCCGCCCAAATTCTCATATTCTTCATCTCAAGTGGGGGGATGTTATGTTTATTAGTTATGAAAAAAAATAGTTATAGTTATTTGATTGTAAAGTGCGAAGTTATAAGCACTATGTTATGAGCTTATTATAGATTTAGTATCGAGGAGGCCACCTCGGTCACATTTGAAGAATGGAGTTGGTAATGTGCCCATCATGACGTTCTCTAATGGCACATCTACATGGTATTATCATGATTCGGTTTCTTAACTTCGAAACTTGAACTTTGGATGAACAGTAAGTGGTGATGACTTGGTTATAGATTTAGACTATTTGCTTGATTTTATTTTACACCAATTTTATCCCATGTCTTATCCTACCCTTTAGTCATGCAGCGTGTCTAGGTGATGCAGCGAGCAATCTTTGGTGTCTTGGCCATAGATTTGGTCATGTGTCATTGATTTTGTCCACTTCGCCATGACATGTTAGTAATGACAAATCACCCTTAACCTTTGTCGTGTCTACCCATATTGCCTTCGAAAATTGTTTAGTCCTTAGCTCTAGTGATGGAGATTTGTGTAACCGCCAAGCCTATGAATACATGCTATGACTGTGCGTTGAGTGATCACCCCGAAATTGACACTTATAATAGTTGAGAGATTTGAGTGTTTTGTTCCCATTTCGTGAGGTGTCTGGCTTTGTTTTATTCTAGCATAAAGGATTTGTAAACTTATATTTTCCGTAATAGGAGATATCTTTTAGGAATCTATCTAATAAGGTCTACTGAGGGCAAGTAGAGTTCGTTGGGGATATTTGATAACATCAAATAGTCTTGAATATTAAGTGTCAATTTCCGATAATGCTCGATTTTATATCATTTATATGGATTTACGCTTGTTTTCCTCTATATTTCACTTTCGTAAATTACGAGCATTGGAGCTAATGAGACGCGATTTGGAGAGTTTATTGAAGATATATGATAGTAAGCCCATTTTGAAGATGTTACGCGTAACTCTCCTCTCACATTACGCCATAACATAAGCGCCGCTCGAAAACCAATCGAATCAAGATTACGGCGTAACTCCTCTTAGGATTACGTCAGAACTAATTAGTTTAATTGATGTTCACACCGCAAGCTACACCGTAACGTATTCCACAAATACGGCGTAACCATGATTTATTGAAGATACTGTGTAACTCATTCCGGATGTTACCAGAACCGCCTTTTCCAGAGCAAAATACGAAGAAATGGATGTTACTACAGAACTCTTAACTTAAGTTATGCCAGAACAGATCCGCCTATAAATACCGCCTAAATTCCAGATTTCTATTGATTCACTCCACACACCAAATCGTAGAACATGGTTAGAAGGTTGAAGGCAGATCTTAGGAGCATATGGAGCCATCTCCAAGCGGAGAAATCACTCCCCACGATAAGCATTAGCAATTTATCATTTCTTTACTTTCAATTCATGTATTTCGATATGTTAAACATTGAATCGATTGTTTTAGTTAATATGAGTGGCTAGCACCTCCGGTGCTAGCCTAGTTATGATTTCTTGATTGTTTTGTTTATGTTTACATTGCTTCCGTGATATTTGTTTCTAGTGTATGCATGCATAGTTTGTTGGTAGCTACCCTTGTTTTGTAGTTTTGAATGGCGGTAGTGGCTAGTTACTAGGAGATATGACCAATCGACCCTAAGTAGGTAGACCGAGTGGGAAGGGTAAGAATTGACCAACCGACGACCCTTCTTCGCTTGTGCGATTTGACCAACCGATCACCTACCGCTTGGATGAACTTAAGTTAGGGATGAGTGTTTAAGATGCTAGCAGCACGGACACTCATTGTTATGAATCTTCATGTAAGCGGAACTTAATGACTCAACTTAGGGACTAAACACAACCGGACTTACAAGGGTAGTAGCATGTTCTCCTGGAAGGCCTTTGCCGATAGGTTAGGATGAATCGACCAAATGTCATCCTAGCGACTTTTACCCCACTCAAGCAATTGGAATTAATTAAACATGAACTTAACTTGATAGGATGAGTAACTAGGTTAGCACACTTCTCCTCTATTGATCATAACCCTCGCCTTTATTTGCTTTATTTTCTTGTCTTTAGTAGTTAATCATTTCGACCTCAAAACCAATTAAAATCATGACACCTAGACTTAGTTAAAATTGCACTCATAGCTCTTGGGACGACCTCGGTTTTACCGAAATACTACAATACACACGATCGGGTACACCGCCTAGTGCATTAGGGTAGACCATAGGTATAACGAGACATTATAAATATTAAAACCCGTCAAGAAACCCGCATCACTTATAAAATGATAAAACTGAAATGTTTTACAAACCGATTATAGGGTACCGATCACTTAAATTTTTGATACTCCTTACACTTCTTATAACCTATCCAATGATGATGATTACCATTCCAAAAATAATGATGACTCTAATGTTCTAGGTTGTACATATGATATAGAGGATTCTCGTAAAGATACTACCGACAATGAGTCTAATATGATGATTCTCGCGCACATGAAGATTCAAGTAATGAGGGCAGTCACTCTCATCCTGCAACATTACTCGATTCAAGTAATGAGGGCAGTCCTTATGAGTCTGCAACATTACTTGATTCTTTTAATATCACAATAGTGGTATTTTTAAGAATAAAACTAGTAATGATAATTCCAATGTTACTAGAAGATCAAAAATAATCACTGTGATGCCACAGAAGTTTCAGGATTATGTGGTTAAAGAAAAGGTTAAGTATAGGGTTGAAAGTGTTGTTATTATTCTAAAATTTCTTCTGAAATTTTTTGTTTTATTTCTAAACTGAATAAAAGTATAGAACCTAAAAATTTTTTTTAAGCTTCTAAAGATAAGAATTGGCAAGCTACCATGAATATTGAGATGGAAGCTTTGTATAAAAACTTTTATTATTGCTGAATTACCAATTGGTAGAAAGCCTCTTGGTAATAAATGGGTTTTCAAACTTAAGTTAAAAGCTAATGGTGAAATTGAGATGTATAAAGCAAGACTTGTAGCGAAAGGCTACAGTCAAAGAGAAGGGATAGACTATGAGAAGACTTTTTCTCCGGTTGTCAAGGTTGCAACAGTAAGGTGTCTTGTTTCATTAGTTGTTAACAAGGGATGGACCTTGTATTAGCTTGATGTGAACAATGTCTTCCTATATGATGATCTTGATGAAGATGCGTATATGTCTTTACCTGAAAAGTTTTCTTAATAAGGATGATAAAAGAGTTTGAAGTTAAATAAGTCTTTATATAGGCTCAAACAAGCTCCTAGAAAGTGGAATGAGAAACTTTCTTCTGATTTGAAGAAAATAGTTTTAAATAGTCTAAGAGTGATTATTCTTTGTTTGTTAAGTCTAAAGGAGATATGTTTATTGCTCTTTAGCCTATGTTGATGACATTGTTTTAACTTGGAACAATTTAGAAGAGATAGATGATTTAAAACTTTTCTAAATCAAAATTTTTATTAAGGATTGGGTAAGCTCAAATATTTTTTGGGATTGAAGTTTCATATTGATTCTAGTTTATATTTGAATCGAGGAAGTATTGTCTTGTTTGTCGAGTATGGCTTGCTTACAAGCAAACTTGCGCCTAAAAGGAAAATAAGAAGAGGAAATCAATGAGAAGCATGGTCTTCTCTTATCGATCTTCTCGGTTACCTAAGTTGATAAGGAGGTTGATTTGTCTTACCTTAACTAGACCCAACATATCTTATGTTGTGCATTCTATAAGTTGGTTTAGCATAAACCATTGCAGTCTCATGATAAATTTGTTATAAGAGTCCTTGGGTATTTAAAAAGGTTACAAGATAAAGGAATTGCATTTAACAAAGTTCTGATTTAAGTCTTAAAGCTTATGTTGATTCAGATTAGGCTAAATGCCCTTCTACCAGGAAATCTGTCACTGGGTTTTTACTATTTTTTGGTAATTCTTTGGTTTCCTAAAAGAGTAAAAAACAAGAAAACTTTAGCCACTTCTTCTGCTGAAGTAGAATATAGGGCTATAGCATTTGTGACTTGTGAAGTTATTTGGATTTTAAAGATTCTGAAAGACTTAGAAGTGGAAAATCCTTTACCTATCATTTTTTGCGACAATAAGGTTGCAACGAAATTGTAGCCAATCCTCGTATTTCATGAGAGGACCAAGCATATTGAGATAAATCAATTTGGTTAGAGAAAAATTGCACCGGTGTGATTGAATCTATTTGGGTAGACTTACAACGCCAACTTGCGACATTTTAACTAATGGTTTACCTTTTGTGCAACATAATTTTATGTGCAATGAGATTAACCTTGGTGATGTTTACCAGATAAAACCGAGGGGGGGTGTTAGAATGTATCATTATATCTCTCATTTTATCTTTATCTACAAGGACTGATATTGTCTTTCTTCTATTATGTTTTTAGGCTAAATAGAAATTTTGTGCTCAAGATGTCTAAGTTAGAAGATCAAGGACTAAAGGTGTAAAACCAAGATTATTTGGCTATATAAGCCCTTGTCATGAGCCTTGTCTCTCTTTTTCATTCTCGATAACATTTACGGGTCGTTTTTTTTTGTTTGGAGTGTCTGAGTGCTAAGAAGGGTGGGCCCAAATAATAATATTTTTGTGTTAAATCATTTGTATCACAAAGGCAATGAAAAATTTACTCTTCCTCCAATAAGTGGCTTTATATTAAGGCGATCCCACTTCTTAGTCTAGAAAAAAAAAAATTTTTGATAGGTTATACTTTTCTACAATTGCTGATTCTGGTTATAGTTTTATTGTTAGTGATTTTGGTTATACTTTTCTACAATTTCTGCTTATGAGTAGTGAAACAGAGTTCAGAATTGTAAACAAAGTATAATATAAATATAATTACTGTCGAGAGGATACACTAGTTCGTGCAAAATATCTTGCTTGAGCCCTATGTGTATATGTTTGTCTTTTGCTTCGAGGTTAATTTGATTTTTTTTTTTTTTCCTTTTATGTATGTTTTATTAGCTCACCTGATATGTTAGAGCAAGATACGACTTAGTTCAACCTCATCATTTATAGCTGTGGATAATCGGCGAAACATTTCTTATATATTTTACAAGTTACAAAACTAGAATAACTTCGGGTGAGAAATTTAGACATACAAGATCCCATGAATACCTCTTAAACCATATTTCTGTTTGCTTTTCACTTGTTCTTGTAGCAAAATTCAAGAAGATATATCATTAGAATGTTGCTATTCACATTTAAGCCAAATACTTCTCCAATTTTTCGACTTCCTCAGTGCTTCCAATGTATAGCGGAACTCGTTGATGAATCTGCAAAATCCAAACTCCAAATAAGTTCACATGATAAAATATGCTACAATAAGTATACAGTTTCTAAACATGTTTTGCAGGTAAAAACTTCTTAGTTATACGAACCTCAGTTGGTTGGATGTCAAGTATTCTTTGATGCCCATCCGACCCCTTTCCACCGGCTTGTTCAACCAAGAAACTCATTGGCGCACACTCATACAACAGCCTAAGCTACCATTCTTGCTCTTTTGTCCCTAGGGTACCCAGAAATCCCTCCATACAAAAGTGTCCTATGAAAATCACCAACCAAACTACCAATATACCTAGCTGAATAGGGCTTGCCAGAAGGACCAGGGTCCTTTAGGCTATCCATGTATTTCTTGAGCTTATCGTCCCATAATGCATAGTTTCCTTCATTGAACGAGTAAATCTTTCCTGATTTGGGAATTTGGATCTTTCTTGAGTGAGTACAAATTCACCGTACATTGGGTCTAAAGTGAACGAATAAACACCGGATCCTATTGACAGCACAAAGATTACAGAGCTCGAGTACATACAATAACCGCTGCTAGGAGGTTGCTTCCAGGTTGGCACACACTAACGACGCACCTCTGTTCCTCAGTGTCAAGCTGCATTATCAGGAAGTATGAGATCACAAATTCACAACACTATAAGGTCTATGGTCTATTTTGACTTTTATAGTCAAATGTGCTACATTTAAATTTATAATCAACATGTAGGAAGCATATTACTCAACTCAATCTTTGTGTAACATGGAAGGTTCTTTATAATGTTTAATGGATATTATCACGTTCTCCAAAACTTCCATGATGTGTGATCAGATTTCAATTTTGAAACAAATTTGTTTGACCTTATAAGTCAAATTGGAAACTAAAAGTAAAGTTATAAGTAAATTTACCGTAGTGTCAAAGTCAATATCAGCGAGGCACTCGTTGTTGGGGCTGTAGATTCCGAAAATAGAACCGGTTGATACAGCGGCATCAATGTTGGATGATCCATCAAGAGGATCAAACACAACAATGTAGTTGCCAGAGTAACTTTCTTCAACGGCCACCGGGACATCCTCTTCTTCAGATGCGATGATTCCAGTTCTTCCGCTTGATCTCAAACAATTGGAAAACACCTGTTCAGTTCACACATGTTATTTTCAACCATTTCATGTCTGAAAAATATTACTGCATATTCCTATTACGATTTGTAACAACGTTTATGTAATTCGTATAATAGCAGCAAATTAGTAACACCTAATCATTTAATGTTAGTTTTCCCACTAAATTCACATTATCATGTATAAAATTTCACTTACAAACTCAAAGACTAGTTTAGTTTGACACATTCACATAATATAAAAATAACCGCTATTGATAATAAATATTCTATCGTTGCATAATAAGTGTCTACTACATAAAACTCGTGAACTACGTAGCTATTAACTTGATACAAAATGACAACACTATTAACATAGCAAACCTCATTAGAGACGACATCAAGCTTCTTTTGATCTTCACCCTGAATATTTACAGCTCCTTGGACCCCAGTAAGGTTCGAGATACTAGCACGTTGGACCAACGATCCAATTTGCTTACAAGCCATTGAAATGCTAGACAACACAATAGTAAGCTCAGCATCAATGATTCCAGCTTGTTCTTGTTTCAACAACCAGTTAGTTAATGTTATTATTTGATAAGCACTTGTTTTTTTAACAGATTCTGCTTCTGATGCAACCGCCATGCAACGTACCCCTGTGGTGGTGCAAGTGCCCCATTAGCCGAAAACCGTCTTTTGGAACATGTCAAAGGGTGGTTTTGAGGGTGTTAGACGTGAAATTGTGTGAGAACTAGAGAAGTGAAGGAGGTTTGAGGATGTTGTTGCTGCCATGGTTGGTTTTTCCAAAGGCAAAGATTTGTGTTTTTTAGGTTTTTATGAAATGTTTTGTTATATTTTGAGATTGGGTTATGGAGAATGTAAGGCTGACAAGGGTGTGTATCTTGATGGGTCCCAGTTGCTTACCACTCATTTGTGATCCTTTGTGGTGCCACTGTTTGAATTTTCTAAAATATTCTTTGGAATCAAGAACTGGGCTTCCAATGATGAGGTAATCATTAGGCCTAGAAAATAAGCCCAGAAATGAACATGAGATCTTGAATTTAATTCCCACACTACTATTATTCTCACTGCTATGTAAAGGCCTCACCAGTCACCAATGTATAATATCCAGAAAATAAGCCCTAAGAGGAGACCTAATGTAGCATGAACTCTTGTGTTCAGCTCCCAGAACCATCTTCTTCGAGTGTCGTACCAATTAGCTAGAAGGTCTTACACATAATCAACTAGACTTTAAGATGTATGCAGCAGCATGGGCATGTTCTATGGATAGACCAGATTATAAATTATACTATATGTTTAAGAGATGGAACAAGATATGAACGATATCGCCAACCTCCGAAAGGAGGGCTATTCGATTTAGTCTTTTGGCGGTGAGTTCAAACCCCATTGATTAGTGGTAAAAGGTTTAAACCATGGTTACCCCAAGATATGAACCATATACAATTGAATACCTGATATATTCTTAAAGAAAAAATACTATATAATTAACAGTTTGCAAAATGAAAATGCTAGTGAAAGAAACTTAATGTCCATAATACAACCAAGATACTCTAAAATCTAAAAATAAAATTAATATGAATGGAGAAACAAGACCCTCTCTACTGATGATACAACGAGAAACACAACCACCCAATTCAAGTTTCTTACTTAAAAGATACAAAATAATTAGGGTTTAGCGGTCTTTGAAATTCAGAGGAATATATCGACATAGCAAGTCCTAACGAAACTTGGTCTCATCAGCTATGCAACATCCAGTACTTCAACGTGTACGCTGTCGTTTTCTTCATTCACCTTCCCATTGGCTTGACTCCTCGGTCTCTGTAACACAAACATTAAGGACAAAATAAGCTATTTGTAGAATATGTATTCATAACACACAATAACCCTGATACTAAAGGTTATACTACCAAGGGTGTTAGCGATTGATCAGAACTAATTGCCTGCTATTTGCTTTAATAAGCTGTTTTAAATAAGGCCTTTTAAATAATCAGTTTCCTATCCAAAACAGCTTATTTTACAAAATATATAAATTAGGCAGTTTAAATAAGCAATCCCATAAAATCGTTACTAATGATCTTCAATAGAATTATAAAACTAACAATCTAATGCAGTTGCAATTTGATAATACAAACACTCACACGCCCAGGCGCACACAAACAAGTCGTACAGCAACTGCATTTTTCCATTTCTGTGTTTTTTTTTAGTTTAATACTGTAATTATTTGGCTGCCTATGTTAACCAAAATTTATCTAATATGGTTTGAGTACATATTTTCTTATCTCGTTATTCTATGCTTATCTTTTAACTGTGGGTAAACAAGAGATGTGGTCAAGATTCAAAAGCTTCCATTTAGATGCCTGGTCAGATGTTACAGTTTTCACATAATGAAAAGTGTGTCGGAAAATTATTATCTCCAGAAAGAACATTATTCGAGGAACAGTGAAACTCTGAAGTCCCCCTTTTAACTAGGGGTGGAAATGAGCCGAGCCGCTCGTGTAAAGCTCGGGATCGGATCGGTAAAAAGCTCGAACAAGCCGAGCCTAAACGAGCTCGAGCCTAGCTTGCAGCTCATTATTAATCGAGCTCGAGCCCGAGCTCTACATACAAAGCTCGTTTGGGCTCGCGAGCCTAAACTATATTATGATATTAAGTATTAAAATTTTTATACGAGCCGAGCTCGAGCTTTTAAACGAGCTCAAAATATATATTACGAGCCGAGCTCGAGCTCGAGCTCTGGCAGGCTCGGGCTCGGCTCGGCTCGTTTCCACCCCTACTTTTAACCATTATCCATCATGTGTGGAAACCATTGGACCCTAAATAAGGGGTGGCAAATGAACTAGTTGGGTGGGTTGATAACGTGTCAAAATGGGAAAATTTTGGTGTTAAACCATGTCATGTGGGTTACCAGAAAAGTTTCCATTTTTTTATAAATGATTTATATGCTGAATATTAAATAAAACTACAAATAAGAGTTAAGTAGATTTTTTAATTAAACAATTTTCAAAGCTGTGTACATCATAAATACACTTGGAAGAACTTCTGAAAAGTCCCTTTTAGGTATGTTTTAATTTGACCCCTTTGCAACTCAACATAACACAAATTGACCCATTTTAAAGTGAACAGGTTGAAGTTACCATGGGCAATACACTAGTAGCAATGAAGAAATAGGTATATTAGAAAGTCACAACACCCGATCTATAGGATCTCCGGAGTTGCCATTCATAAGTTTAGTGACTTCTTCTTTCGCTCTGCTATCCTTGCTCAAAGGCAACACAAATGCACCTAGACTGCGATCAGGCATTTCTGCAAAGTAATAGTTTGTTTCAGTATACCAAATTCTGGATACAATGATCAAAAAAGAAAAATATATGATGCATCTAAATCTAAAATATTGACATGATACTAACCTGGCAACTTGTGGTCAACAAAGAAAACAACCAAATTAACCGTGTACCTAGAATAAAAAAATCGAGTTTGTTAAGTTTCATAAGATAATAATTGCAAGTGCGGTGAAACTGTATGGAAGCTGTGAAGAAGCATTATTTTACCAGGCCACAATGACATCAACTGTGTAATGTTTACGCGATGCAATAATTAACAAACTTTGAACCACAGCAGTTAACCAAGCACACTGCTTAATAAATCTGCAGGAAAAAAATGGAAAGGTGCTACAAATTAGGAACAATCAAACTTTAGATTGCAACAATTTAATATACACATCCTAGTAAAAAGTTTAGCTAGATTTCTGACATTGATAAAGCTATGTTAAGTTCAAAACATTACCTCTTAGTACCATACTTTTGGTATGTCCGAACAAAGACTAGAGAAAAGATCATGTGAGATGAGAATATCAGATCACCACAACCATAAAGAACACCCCGAGGAACTGCAAGTTCAGTTAATAACATGAATAACTGATGAAAGTGTGTCAGAAATACAAAGGAAAGATGGAAGAAAGAATAAAGCTTACTGATTAGAAAAACTTCAAGAAGATTATCAGGACGAGGCAGTGTTGCAAGCCTTGAACCCTGCAATCATGAATAAGATGTCAAACATACGAATAAAATAGAGCCTCGATTTTAATGTATGAAGATTTGATGCTTACAGAGTAAAAGATATCAACAGATACAGAACAAGTATACATACCTCACGACAGTGGTAATTTGGACCAGGCAGTATAGTTGAATAGAATGTAATGATACGAAGCATTTGACAGGCCTGCAGGACAAAAATAGGCAGGAAACTTCATTAACAGATGGCGCTAAAATTTCACACTAACCAGGACACAGCACAGAAACATAATACTGCAGATTACCATATACCTACTTGCTAATGTGTTATACACCGCTCAATTACTATATGGCTGCTACTACTCCAGCCCATTAAAATTAAATGTTAAAAGAGACACGTAGTTATACAAGTCTCCGATTAATAGATTAAGCATACATTTATAGATTAAGCAAGTATTTAATTCCACATTTAGGATTTTCCAAATAAGAACATATTGCAATGTTCATGGGCATCTCAGACAATCGAATTTTTTGTGTTTTTATGGGGCAGATAAAGTATTGATTTGAACATAAAACCAAAAATATCTACAAACAATGTGTTCAGCTGACGGACTTGATGCTATTAAAACTGGAAAATGTAATATGTGGAGGAATGGTCTAAATGTGATTAAGAAATCACTTGAGGCTCAATGAGCAACCTTCAATCCCGACCAAACACTGAAGAATATTACATTTCAAGACTGGAAATGACCGAAAATTCATGTAAAAGTCTTGTAAAATACACAACCCGAATTTCTTCCCGTACCGCTGTAGTAGCATACATGTAGTGTGTAGGGACAGTACTAACACAATAAAACTATTCTTCACATGGGATTGCATAATTTACGGCATTCCTGTACGCCTAGTATGTGGGAAATATTGTGTTTCAGCAACGAAAAAACTATTCAATGTGTTTATGCACAAGGCGCCTCAAGCCTATATAGCTTTATGGCCTTACAAAATTAGCCTATAGTTACATTTCGTGAACGGCTCTGTTTATGCGGTACTAGTATATACGATAACGATTCGTATACACATAAAAAGCATACATAAATACACATGTGTGTGCACATCAAATAAAATACCAATCATAACAATGTGACATGACCTATCTTATTGACAAAAGTCCTTAAAACTAATACATCCATAGCTCATACTACCCAGAAGCAATTAAGCACAAAAGCACAAGCATTTATTGCAAAACAGAGTACAAATTGCCACTTACAACTAAAACGCGAGTACTCTGCACCAAATGAGAACTGTGTAGAACTTTTACTTTTGAATATGAAAGGATGGAACGTCCACTGTACCACACATAACGTCAAACAGTACACAAACATTAGATCAGAAACAATATGTATATCACAATCATAAATGCAAAAGACCTACTCAACAATTATTTTAGAAAAACACGCATAATTATTAATTACCAAGACGAATGATAGAAAAACAAACGTGAACACGCTCTCGCTTACATAAGCTCTCTCCTGTCCAAGTTCCTAAACAAAACATAAAATTAACATAAGCCATCTGTTTTACTAAATATAAGAACAGAAAAAACAATCGTTACGTTAAGTTAAACATACTGGTAGTATTAAGAACCCGGTGTCATGAAGAATCGGACCGGGACGATGAAAATAATGAACACTTCGAGCTGCCAAACCATGTATATACTGAAAAAAAAAAAAAAAAAAAAAAATACACACCATATTACTAATGTAACAGAAGTGTAAAACTAATTAATTGATTAACTAAAAACGATAAATAATTATTCCCATCGTGTTAAGGGGTGTTTGCTTAAGCTTATTTATGGGCTTACGAACTTATGTGATCTAAGCTTATTTTCCATAAGCGTAAATTTTCGATTTTGAAACTTTTCGGCTTACACAAGTTTATTATGTCATAATGAACTTGCATAAGCTGAAAAGTTTCAAAATAAGCCACAGAAATGGAACTTATGAAACATAAGCCCAAAACCAAATAAGCCATAAGCCGAAACAAACACCCCTCAAGTCTCAAAATAAGCCGAAATCACATAAGTTGGTAGGCCCCAAATAAGCTTAAACAAACACCTCCTTAGCAGTAAAGCTAAAGGCATCAAAATATACAATTTTATCAATAGATGATAAATTTATAAAAATAAATAAATAAAAATACCTGACAAATTAAACCGCCTAAAATATACTTCCAATGTTCAATAAGAAGATTAATTTCTGTTGTAGTTTCTGAACAGATTCTTTTCCAAAGCTATTTAATTTAAAAGATCACAATTATTAGTATATATAAAAAAATAAATTAAATTTTAGGCATGATTATAAATAAATAAATAAAACCTTAGAAGCCTCACGACCAATGTAAAACGACATCGTATAAGTGTGTTATAACCTCCAATGCCATACTACAACATCGCTAATTTTAATTTTATCGAATCGGTGTTAATTTGAAGTCAAAAATCGATGAGAGCAGATCGCAGGTGGTGGTTAATAAATAAATAAAACAAATCAAATCAAATAAGAAAAGAAAAGTGAGATCGAAAGAAGGTGTTATAAAAAAAGATTTATAAAAATATGATGATGAGTTAGGGGGGATTATATTTATTTTTTGTTCGTAAATGGATGGCGGAATTGCTGAGAAAATTCTTTGTTATGTGATTTCGGTGAAACGCGAGTTCAACACGGAGGGACCGTTGAGAAGAAAAAAAAAAAGGCTTTATTATAAAAGGGAATTTATTTAAGTTTAAGGTGATCCGTTAACTTTGTAACTGTTTCTGTTTTAGGCCCTCTAGATTCTCCAAATAGCCATAAGCTCTTCTAAAGTTTGGTGTGGCGGGGTGACAATAGGATGACAACGAGCGGGTTTGGGGCAGGCGGCTATTCTTATCTCAAAACCTGATTACCAAAGTCCTAACATAACCTGTCTCATACTTATCAGGGTTTCATTTTAGGCGCAGATATTATTAGGGATGTACTATTCCCACCTTTCCTACTAGGGAGGTTCAGATTGATTCTTTTGTCTCCATTCGTTCAAAGATACATTTTTATGGGTTCATTTCAGATTTCGACAATTTTAAACGCTTTACTTATTAAACTTTATATTTCGCTTCGCATTTTCGGGTTTGTAGCTTTTATATAAACAAAATTATAAAAATAAAAATAATAAAAATAATAATAAATAAAAAATAAAAAAATGCAAAAGAAATAAAGAGGGTGGGAATCTAAAAAATAGGGGGTAGGAATATCTTGTCCCATATTATTATTGTGACACCATTAACAATAACTTGAATATTTGATAACCAATTAATAACCAATTACGCACTAGCCATATTAAGTTTTCAATGATAATAATAAACATAAATAATGATAACTTACACAGTCACACTGTCACATATTAGAGCCTCTCTTTTAAATATGACATTAAACAACATTCTATAATCATAATTTGCAATCTTACAAAGATGATAAAAATATATAATAATTAAAAAAAATGAAAACATGTTTTATTACGTAAATACTAAATATATATGATTATGAATATACATGTATATGTATATATGTTAAAACTCGTCCTAAGCTTTAAAATTTAGTTGTGATCTAATGATGACTTTCACTATTTTTGACTTTTTGTTTGAAACTTAAAAGTTGGTTTAGAGTTTATACCATTGTATCTTCTTTCTTTTTTTTTAAACTTTTGGGGAGTTTTGTTTGAGGGAGCTTGTCGTCTTACTATGTTTTGAAAACTAAGCTTAGAGCATGTGTTTGGATATTGCTATCTGGATTTGGTATATTAACTTTTTATACTAAAAAAGAAAAGAAAAAAAAACAACGGTACCAAATCCCGTCTTTCACGGGGTATGAAGGAGGTGAGATATATACAACCTTACCTCTACATAAAGGTTGAGAGGTTGCTTGGAGAACCTCCGATCATTTCGCAGGAATGAGGATCGAACTCGCTTTTTCTTCAAATAAAAAGATTTTTCTAACTCATCCAACCACGCCGTTTTTCTAGCTTTTTATACTCAAATCCATAAGCCACTTTAACTTGCCTTTTCTAGCTTATGTGTTAGATTTTACCTTCACTTATCTTTTGATGTAAATTTAGTTTGTTAAATGTGTTTTCAAGATTGCCTTTTTGATAATTTTGTCAATAGTATATTCTAAATAAGCCAACCGAACACTATTTGAAGAGTGTGTTTTGATAATGCATAAGCTAATAAGCTCTTTTCAAAAAAATCGTAAGCTCTTTAAAAATGCAATCCAAACACCCTCTTAACGTGTTACAATATATTTAACTATTTTTAACTTTACCCTTATGTATTTTGTTTCGCCATTGTATTGTATTTTTTTTTTTTATTATAGTTTTCATGTTTTAAATTTGGATAATACTTTTAAAAGATCATACTTGTTTAAAATACTTTCGTCTATCAAACAAATTTTTTGCTTATACATTCTTCGAACTTTCAATTTCGAACTTTAGAGTGATTAAACTTTCAATTTCATACTTTTGAGTACTTTTATAACATTTTGCCCCAATTTTAATAATTTAAGGCAAAACGTCACAAAGATCTCAAAATTCAAATCGAAAGCTCAAGACCATATATAAAAAAAAAATTGTTCGATACCTAAAAGAGTATTTTGAGCAAATATGATCCTTTTTAAAGTTATTATCACTTTAAATTTTTTAGATCAATATTCTAGAGCAACATTGAAAAGTAATGTTATGTTGTTGTAAAAATGTCCGTTTGAAGTTACAAATCACAATCATTTTTCTACGTTAAGATCTACATAAACATATGTGAAAGCACTTGTTTTGAATACAATTTGGGGTAGTTTGAATAATTTGGGTTTATAATTTATTTTGAAAGCAACTTCCTCATGAAAAGTCAAAAATAAAATAAGTTTACTTAGGACATCTTATATTCTTCCATTTCCATGTATCTTAATCAAAAAATTATGTTACCAAAAGTCTGTCACTGCTTCGGATAAACGAATTTAAACTTAGAATAATTATTATGCATTTGTCAATAGTGGCGGACCCAGAAGAAAATCTAAGGTGGTTCCTTTACTTAGTTGACGCAACCAAATGTTCAGCGGTTCTGGTCAAGTTATGCCATATGGCGTTGTTTCAATGATTAAAATAGACAATATTTTTTATATCTGATTGACAATGCAATATATAGGTATGTATTATCAGAAAAGGATAGTGTCATTTTGATAAAATTGAGAAAACCCCGAATCAAATCTTCAATTGTTATACTCATTGTTTAGTGATTATTGAGAGCATACATTAATTTATTGATCAACAGTTGAAAACTAGAAATCTTTTAAAGTTTATATGTAACAGTAAAAAAAAAACATTGTCTAAAAACTGAAATAATAAAAATAGAAAAAATAAATTGCAAGAGGTATTATATATATATACTAAAACACACGCAAGACGGCGTAAAGAATACGCGACGACAAGAGCAGACGCGCACGAACAGCGCCAAAAAAAAAAAAAAAAAAAAAACTTTAGCAAATTCATTCCCGTGAATAAAATGATCGAGGAACGACTTGTCGCAACGCAACGCGTAGCTAACCCGCTAGTTTAAAACTATTTATCTAGACGCAACTACAAAATTGCAAACACAACATGCTACATTTGAATTTTTGAGCTAGACAAAAGAAAGTATTAACTTAAAACCACCCCAAAATTTGCTCTATCCAAACCAGAAGTAAACTTTTTTATTCAATAATGCTATATCCAGAACAATAAAATTGCTATATCCAGGATACTTTATTACTCCGTATTTTTTTCTTACTTTATCCAATAAGAAAACTTTGACCAACCTTCCATATACCATCTTCTTCCCTGGTTCTAGTTCGCATTATTACAACCCGATCCGCCATATTCTTTTCTTTTTCTATCTTTCTCCTTCTCAATACTTAGATCCAAGCTTTTCGCTGGTTCTTAAGTATTTCCAAGGTGGTTCCTTACAAAATGCTACATCGCTTGTAATTGAAAAAATTTCATGCTGGTTCAAGACCACCTGTGCTCTACCTAGTCCGCCTGCTTGTCAATGAAACAAATGTCAATGACCCACTTTAACTGTAAATGAGAAAGAGTACTTGCGACAACCTATGTCCTTTTATTTGAATGATCAATCATCCCCGGCGAAGGTATGAGGGAAAAAAAGAAACCTTATATTTTGGACACACCTATGTTTTGATTCATTCTTTGTCAAAGTGTTTGGTATTACTTCTTGACCACCAAGTTAGGTATTTTCATATTTTTTTGTCATGGGTATAATTGATAGTGATTTAAAATTAGAGCGCTATGCTTCGACTCTTTCTTATAGTTGGGTGACATGATAAGACTTTTAGCTAGATTTGATGTCATCTTATATAGTTATACTAGTTGATAGCGTTTGAGAGTTTTAGTAAAATAGCTAAAGCCCATACGATTATTGCATGCCTAAAAGACAAAAGCCTATAACAGGCTTTGCCTGAAGAACCAATGAGTTAACGACTAGCTAAGGACCACGACAAGCTTTACCTGAAGAACCAATCTCCATGCAACAACTGACATAACAGTATGTCCTCCTAAACCGTTATTGTCACACGTAAACACCTCATTGGTAATAGAGGTAGTCTGATGGGTATTTCGCTATCACATATAGACAGTACCTCGTACGAAAATTCTCATAATACTATGAGCCAAGAATATCACGTCACGTGTCATTCTTGTCTCCTCTATGAGATGACTCCCACGTGGTCTCCCAAGACCAGAGGCGGACCTAGGTAGAACCTAGGTGGTGCCCGGGAACCACCTTAGAATTTTTTTTCAATTACAAGCGATGTAGCATTTTTGTAAGGAACCACCTTGGAAATACTTAAGGAACCACCTTGAAAAGCTTGGATCTAATTATTGAGAAGGAGAAAGATAGAAAAAAGAAAAAGAATATGGCCGGATCGGAGTTGTAATAATGCATAACTAGAACCAGGGAAGAAGATGGTATATGTAAGGTTGGTCAAAGTTTTTTTATTGGATAAAGTAAGAAAAAAATAATAAAATATCCTGGATATAGCAATTTTATTGTTCTGGATATAGCATTATTGAATAAAAAAAATTTACTTCTAGTTTGGATAGAGTAAATTTTGGGGTGGTTTTAAGTTAATACTTTCTTTTGTCTAGCTCAAAAATTCAAATGTAGCATGTTGTGTTTGCAATTTTGTAGTCAAGCGCCTAGATAAATAGTTTTAAACTAGCGGGTTAACTCGCTGCATGCGACGAGCGCGCCGCCTCGATCATTTTATTCACTTGGAATGAATTTGCTAAAGTTTTTTTTTTTTTTTTTTTTTACAAGATCTGCTCATGCGCATGTATCGCTCATGCGATATTAATCGCTCATGCCCAATGTGTTTTAGTATATATATATAATACCTCTTGCAATTTATTTTTCTATTTTTATTATTTCGCTTTTAGACAATGTTTTTTTTATCGTTATATATAAACTTTAAAAGATTTCTAGTTTTCAACTCGTTGATCAATAAATTAATGTATGCTCAATAATCACTAAACAATGAGTATAACAATTGAAGATTTGATTCGGGTTTTCTCAATTTTATCAAAATGACACTATCCTTTTCTCGATAATACATACCTATATATTGCATTGTCAATCGATATAAAAATATTGTCTATTTTAATCATTGAAACAACGCCATATGGCATAACTTGACCAGAACCGCTGAACATTTGGTTGCGTCAACTAAGTAAAGGAACCACCTTAGATTTTCTTCTGGGTCCGCCACTACCCAAGACCGTTGGATCACATCACACGATCTCACATAACCCTAAATGTAATACACATGCATTTCCTAAAGAACAAGTAAGATCGTATTCTCCATTTTTATACACACCAAACCCTGGTGTATGTGAGCTTTACCTTAGCTTTAGTTAAACACTCTTATTTTGGGGTTCTTACCTTTCAAGTGAAACCAACCATACTAACCTAATCTCACACCATAATACTTACCCTAATTCTTGCTTTACCTGCTGATGGGTTCCATCGGGGTTTTAAATTTGTAAACAAGAATTACCGGTTAACTAGGAACACATTCGGGCAAGTATACCCTAGTCAAGTTGTAGTATAGGTTTTGGTAAATCAAGGTCGTCCCAAGAGACTTGGTTGCACTACAAGTGTCGATTGTTTGTTTAAGCAAGTAACAAGTAACAAGTTGATGGTTATGATTGTCACGGATCAAACCAACAAGAAAAGTAATATAAGAACAAGTAACAAGTTGATGGTTATGATTGTCACGGATCAAACCAACAAGTAACAAGTTGATGGTTATGATTGTCACGGATCAAACCAACAAGAAAAGTAATATAAGAACAAGTAACAAGTTGATGGTTATGATTGTCACGGATCAAACCAACAAGAAAAGCATTATAAGAACAAGCACACAAAGAACATACATGTTTAGACAAATCATCACAAGTTATCATAAGAGCCAAACAAGTATCAAGACATTCATAAGACAAGAACACATCACAAGAATCACATAATCAACACAATCAAAGAACCAAACATGAACAATAGCATTCAACATCATAAAAGTAACAAGGTTTACCTAAAGTATGAATTACAATAGGCAAAGGTGAAGGATTATAGCACTCCTTCAAGCCTCCAATCAACTACAACTTCTAACCAAGCATACTCGAAATGGCGAGGTTTGTGGTCTTTGGGAAGATAGTTTGTGGAAATTCGTCCCAAAGGTGGAGGAGAATCACACAAGTTGGGATGGATAGTTGGTGGAAATTCGTCCCTGGGTGGAGGATTGAATTTCACACCTTTGGGGAAGGTAAGTTGAGAGAGGATGTTGTTTTAGGTGGAAATTTGTCCCTAAGGGTGGAGGATCGAATTTCACACCTAGAGATGGAGTGGTGGGTGAAAGGGATGAGAGGGATGGAGAAGGGATGATGAAATAAGGTTGCAAAGGCCTCTATTTATACTACTTCCAAGGCTAGGGGTTATAAATGCATTTCTTGGCCTCCAAGGAGCTTAGAAGGGACTAGAATACATGTAGGAATGGACTAGAATCGTTTGGAACATGATTGGAACTTTCTAGGACTCTTATTGATGAAGAAATGACAGAAACAGGCCCTCCAACCGAATCGGTTGGGCTCCAACCGTTTCGGTTGGTCTCTTGACTACTCTCCAACCGGATCCGGTTGTGGGGCCCGACCGAACGGTTGGAGCAAGTTGACAAAAAATCATAAACACCAAAGTTGTAGATCTTTCTCTTAGCTTTCCGTGGCCATGAACCGGGGGTCAAACGGAGTCCGTATGCAAAAGTTATGGCCAAAATGGTGAAGGTGTGTCGAGAACAACGAGTCTTCCAATATGTCTTCGTTTTAGCTTCATTTCTTCATTTCTTTCTAGTTTTCCTTCTTGAACTTTATTCTTGAGTCTTTGGACCACTAACTTGATGACTTTATCTTCTCGAATATACTCCACAAGTCTTGCTTTTGTCGGGAATTCTTCGTATTTGGAGAAATCTTCATATTTTACTTCTTTTTCTGTCTTTTTCTCCATTTTCTTGTACTTGGCTACAAATGAACTAGCAAACACGCTTTTATACGATTAAGCATCAAAAGCATATGATTATAGCCAAATAACACACATAAAAGCACGGATAACGCTACTAAAAACATGTACAATTTGAGCGTTATCAAATTCCCCCACACTTAAACTTTGCTTGCCCTCAAGCAAATCTAAGAAAAGAAAAATTAAAAGACAAACCTAAATGACAAAACGAAAAGAAAAATTAAATCGAAATATTTTTGGCTTTTTTGTTTTTTATTTTTTTTTTTAACATAAATAAAATAAGCGAAAAATGAGCGCAAACTCCCCACACTTAAGGTTTTGCTTGCCTCAAGCAAATCTAGAAATTAAGAAAATAAATCCCACAAGGTGCATGAAATATGATTAGAAAATTGATGCAAATCTACCAAGTACAAGTACAAGATAAGATTCATCGCTTTAAGCTTTTAGAGGTGAAAATCGAGATGTTTGACAATACCCCATGGATTCTCTCGCTTGATAACATGGCTAAGCACCTCACGAAAAGGAATGAAGTATAATTCACTCAACACTCAATTTATTTAGTGATGGATAGTATTAAGGAATAGTACACTCATATTGCTCAGTCATGATCTAAATATTACCATAGGCTTGTAGAAGAAACAAAACTCCACCGACGTGGCGTAAGCACCAAGTGTAAACATCTAAAGAGGGCTTTTATTCGGGTTGAAATGATAGGCTTCGGGTGAATAAAGGGTATGGATAAGGCATGGGAATATTTATTAAATTGGTGTTTAAAGAAAAATAAAGAAGAATAAAGTCAAGTCTAATAACCATGTTGCTAGTCGCCGAACAATCTGCGAACCCGAAAATGATTATAGTTACTAACTTCTCTTCTTCATATATCGATCACCAAATACATATATATCACGTCTTAGTTCATTTGCTAATCGATATCTCAAACATACTTCTTCTTCCTTCATCTACATAATATAGCATTTTTTCATTATATTTTTTCATTTTTTTTCGATCACTTTTTCATTTTTTTTTCAACATTTTTTTTCTTCATACATCACATCTCCCCACACTTCGTATAAGCATCACCACAAAAATACAAATATAAAAGTATGCATCCTTCATCTTTGTCGGAATGGCACACACGAATGGCAAAGTGCGGCTAACTCATAATCATAAAAACAATCCAATCATACCAAGCAACTAGCAACCAACCATTTAGACATTGACAAGGTGAGGCTAAGGTTTAAAGTGTAAAATATTTTTGTATTTTCCGGATGTAACAAAAGAAAAGGATGGCTCGGAGGGTGTAACTAGGGTATCTAGCGCTAAAGATGAGCGCTAACAAATGGGTCCATATGGGTGGTTAACTAACCGATGTGGCTAGCTAATATATCATTAGATGTAAACGGAAGGCCATTTGGTTTTATTCCTAAGGTGCCTCTTTATCACACGAATACACTTATATCACACGAATGTGATCTTATCATGTCCGGTAATGATTAACAAGTACAAGTTCTAGAATAAATAAAATCACCCAAGACACTCATAGCAAAAGATCCAAGCATAAAAGATGTATGCTAAATATGAAACAGCTCAAATCCTCACAATTTAGTGGAAGGGCTATAAAATGTGCTAGAAAATGTCATCGATCCCGTAATGGATTGCAATATTAATCGACACATCTCAAGTTTTTCAAAATTACCGATTTCACCAAGTGGGTTGATCCAATTATTCTAATATATTAACCTATACGCGTGAAAACAACTAGATCATAAGGGCAAACAAGTTCACAAAATTTTAAAATTTGCCCAAAAATTTTGGAAATTAAAAACTAGTTTTGTTTTTCACAATAATATTTTCCCCACACTTAAGTTAAGCACACAAAAGAAAAATAACTTAATGACTAAAAAAAATTGCTATTACTATTATTACTACGAGAAAACTTTGAAAAATAAACTAGTTATGACTTTTTTTTTTTCTTTTTATTTTTTTTTTTTAATTTTTATTTTTTAAAACCAAACATGACTTATTCTTGTCCCACGAGTTCTCGGTAGCTCCATTGAAACGCACAAACAAGCGGAGAAGGTGTCGTGTGAAGCATATTAAAACCCAACTTCTTTAGGGAATCGTGGAGACCGCTTTATACCTCTCACACAGTTTGTTTACAATGGGTGAGCCTTACTTTCGAGGGACTTAAAGAAATCAATTTATAAAATAATCTACCAAAAAAACAAACAAAGGAAAAATAACAAAGAAACAAAATAAAGCAATTGTGAAAAATAAACTACGAAGCATGTAAGATAGGGGAAATTGAAATAATAAGTCCAAGAGAAACTAAACCTCCCGAGCCAAAGAAATCGCGATTGAACTCCATATGATAAGATGCTAAGCAAACGCTAGCATAAGCGTGTGAGATCAATCGATTTCTCTTCCAACCAAACATGTCCAATCAAAGTATAAGGTTACGATCCAACCAATCCTTCCTCCAAGAGCTTATTAAATCTGCAAAAATAAACTAAACTACAAAAACACATAAAATCCTAAACTCACTTTCAGAGGCATCACGGTTGCATTTAGCGATGCAACAAGCCTTTAAACCCTCGGTGGCTCGAGTGGACGAGTTATAGTCTCGTGAGGGTTTCTAGTGAACATACCCACAAAGTTCAAAACACTTTTATTTAAAAAACACATGTACTTATTTATTTACAATGTACTAAAATTAACAAAACTTAAAATGCAAAAAAACCAAATAAAAGAAATGATACTCTTGCAAAACAAAAGACATTTAAACTTATTTTATCTAAACACGAAAACACACAAAAAAAAAAAAAAAACACCGATTTTTTTTTTTGAACCAATCGTTGGGAACACTCCAACCGGATCGGTTACGGAGTGACCGATCGGTTGGAGGTTTTAAATTTTTAGATTTTTTTTTAATTTTTTTACGACTCTAAAATGACTTTTGAAAAATATTTACCGAGAGCTCCAACCAATTCGGTTGGGATTCCAACCGATTCGGTTAGAGTTGTTTTGAGTGGTTTTGGTGGGTTTTTTTTCGCAAACGATTTCGAGCACACTTAGAAAGCAATCATTGAAATGAGCATTTTAGAACACATGAAACGAAATCCCAACATCAAAAACTTGATTTTGATGCAAAGATCATTTGAGCAATTATGAGAAATTAGAGATTTTGAGAAAATGAAAGACAAGCATTCAAGCAAACTTCATGAGCAATGAGCAAAAATCAAGAGCAATCAAACAAGAGCAAAGAAACATCATTCATGAGCAAGAGCAATTATATCATTCGAACAAACTAGCAAACAAGCAAACACTTAAGAACAAAACCAAATCCCAAGAATCCAGCGCCAAAAACTTGATGGGTTCCATCGGGTTTTAAATTTGTAAACAAGAATTACCGGTTAACTAGGAACACATTCGGCAAGTATACCCTAGTCAAGTTGTAGTATAGTATATGGTAAATCAAGGTCGTCCCAAGAGACTTGGTTGCACTACAAGTGTCGTTTGTTTGTTTAAGCAAGTAACAAGTAGATGGTTATGATTGTCACGGATCAAACCAACAAGAAAAGTAATATAAGAACAAGTAACAAGTTGATGGTTATGATTGTCACGGATCAAACCAACAAGAAAAGCATTATAAGAACAAGCACGCAAAGAACATACATGTTTAGACAAATCATCACAAGTTATCATAAGAGCAAAACAAGTATCAAGACATTCATAAGACAAGAACACGTCACAAGAATCACATAATCAACACAATCAAAGAACCAAACATGAACAATAGCATTCAACATCATAAAAGTAACAAGGTTTACCCAAAGTATGAATTACAATAGGCAAAGATCGAAGGATTATAGCACTCCTTCAAGCCTCCAATCAACTACAACTTCTAACCAAGCATACTTCGGAAATGGTAGAGGTTTGTGGTCTTTGGGAAGATAAGTTTGTGGAAATAGTAAGGGTGGAGGATCGAATCACACAAGTTGGGATAGATAGTTGGTGGAAATTGTCCTTGGGTGGAGGATTGAATTTCACACCTCGGGGAAGGTAAGTTGAGAGAGGATGTTGTATTAGGTGGAAATTCGTCCTTATGGGTGGAGGCTCGAATTTCACACCTAGAGATGGAGTGGTGGGTGAAAGGGATAAGAGGGATGGAGAAGGGATGATGAAATAACGTTGCAAAGGCCTCTATTTATACTACTTCCAAGGCTAGGGGTTATAAATGCATTTTTTGGCCTCCAAGGAGTTTAGAAGGGACTAGAATACATGTAGGAAGGGACTAGAATCGTTTGGAACATGATTGGAACTTGCTAGGACTCTTATTGATGAAGAAATGACAGTAACAGGCCCTCCAACCGAATCGGTTGGGCTCCAACCGCTTTGGTTGGTCCTTGACTATTCTCCAACCGGATCCGGTTGCGGGGCCCGACCGAACGGTTGGAGCAAGTTGACAAAAAATCATAAGCACCAAAGTTGTAGATCTTTTTCTTAGCTTTCCGTGGCCATGAACCGGGGGTCAAACAGAGTCCGTATGCAAAAGTTATGGCCAAAATGGTGAAGGTGTGTCGGGAACAACGAGTCTTCCAATATGTCTTCGTTTTAGCTTCTTTTCTTCATTCCTTTCTCGTTTTCCTTCTTGAACTTCATTATTGAGTCTTTGGACCACTAACTTGATGACTTTATCTTCTTGAATATACTCCACAAGTCTTGCTTTTGACGAGAACTCTTCGTATTGGGAGAAATCTTCATGTTTTACTTTTTTTTTCCGTCTTTTTCTCCATTTTCCTGTACTTGGCTACAAATGAACTAGCAAACACGCTTTTATACGATTAAGCATCAAAAGCATATGATTATAGCCAAATAACACACATAAAAGCACATATATCACGCTACTATAAAACATGCACCTTGAAATAAATATTATAATTGTTTTAATATAAGCAATATATGAGTCACTTTATCTTACCTAAAAATGTTGCATACCAGGGACAAAGGCGAGCCGTCGAATAAAAAAAGACCGATTTTATGAATAAAAAACACGAAGAGGCTACTTTTGTAAATATCGCCCCCTTCCCCCTCCCCAACACACACCCAAACCGATCGATTTCACACACCTTCACTATCAACAAAAATATCACTTTCTCTCTCTAAACGAAATCAGAAAAACACATACATAAACCAATTTTCTCTCTCTATCAAACTTCGAAAATAAACAAAAAACATCATAATCAAAAAGTTTTTACCGTCAAAATCAAATAAAATTCATGAAATATGGGTGAATCGAGGCAATCAGAACCATATCCGAGAAACAAATGGTTCAGAATGAAGACATCGTTACGTGAAAAAAAGATGGATCACAAGAGATTCAAACTCATAGAAATGGGTCATAGCGAGTAGTTGCTTAATCCATCTTGATTTGTGAATATTTGTTTGATAAAGTTTTGAGTGGTATTTAGTTTAATTTGGTAATATGAACTAGGTTACTCTGAGTAGAAAGCTTTGTATACATGGATGCACACCAAGTGTTTGATGAAATGTGAGAGTGAAAACTATCATATGTGTAGTATCACCAGTGATATTTGAAGTTGAACTGTATATTTGTATTATCACTTGTGAAATTTTGTTTATTTGATAGGTTGTTTTGTTTACTTGTTAAACTTTATTATATGTCATGTATAGTATCACTTTTGATATTTCATTGTTATTGTTTTATAATTATAGTTAAAGCTTTTTTTTGTTAAAAGTTTTGATAATATACTATATACTATGTGTTTTATCACCTTTGTTTTATATCACAATTTTGATGTTTTATGTGCTTTTTGTGGATGACAATTGTGTTTTAGTTATTGATAAACTGTTTATTATAAATATTGCTTATTATTTAAGTTGTTAACTTAAATAGCGTAAACATGTTTATTTTGATTTAAACACATAGTTATTTAGTTTGAGTTTGCTTATTATTTAAGTTGTAATTGGATTTGTCCATTTAATGGATACATTGTGCGTATTTTAATAGGTTTTACAACGGGATTTAAAAATATCTATGGTTGAATCAGCAAACTGAAGAAGATATGGTTAAACAAAGTACAACATCTTCATAAAACAAATTGAAGAAGCTCAAACACATGTTATATCACATGTGATATCACACGTGATATCATCCGTGATATCACCTGTGATATCACACGTGATTCAACAAATAGAAGAAGCCGACACATACGTGATGTCACATGTGATATCAAATTCTCCTCTAAAAACCTGAACAACATAAGAATCAGATACACCACAAATTAGCAATAAAAATTGTAGTACTTAGTAGTTATTGAGGGCTTGTTGTGATAACGTGATGAATGTTTTGATAATATGAGATATCACAAGATATATTGAGCTTGTAACACTTCTGTTAGATTTGTAATGCATTTATTTTCTTAATTGATAGAGTGTGCATGTTTCGGTAGGTTTAACACCGTATTCGACGCCAAATATATATTTATTAGGTCGCGAGCCACATTGCATGATGCCCGAGTTTGTACTATTTTGGGAATGGCTAAGTTACATGTATGATCATTTGTATGTAAACTAACAGTATCACATGTGATATTACTTTTAGCTAACTAAAACATTTTGTTTTACATAAAAATGTTTCATATCACAAGATATATAACACTGTCAATTACATATACTAAATATGTATAAAAACAATAAACAAAACTAATAAAATAAAAATGTTGACATATTTTAAAAATCAAAGAAAGTGTTGCATCAAATTAACAGAATATCACAAGTGATATAAATATCAAAATTGTTAATACAAATAAACCGTAAAAACGTTTAATATTTTACGATATTCTTATATTTTGTCGATAACAAACGTAAAATCATTTTAACAAAATAAATAAAATACGTAATATTTTGAACCAATAGTTTACTAACTCATTTCACTAAACAAATAAACCTTTAAACATGTCTAGTTAAATAGTTTACCAAAACAATTTTTATAAAACACTTATGTAACTTTTTGGTTACTTACATTTTTATAAAAATACATACTATTTAAAAGTAATATAAAAGCTTGGACTATCCATAAACTCAAAACCCATACCCAAAACCCATGATCCATGGAGCTTGACCCAAAACCACTAACCGATAACCCATTGCATGACATCATGCATGACATTAAAAATGGGTAATATCCATGACCCATAACCCAAAGTCCATGATCCATGACCCAAAGTATATAACTCATGACCCAAGATGTCTTTGACATCATGCATGACATCACATAACCCATGGACCTTAACCCATAACCCAAAACCTGGAATTGTAACCCAAAATCCGGATTGGTTTACCAGATAGCCGGACCTCTTGGAATACACTGGTTGGATCCCTTTGGGAAGGGATCCGGAGGATCCGGGTGAATAGTGACTAGAAATTGTAACATATTGGATTTCACAAACACACTAAACCACAAGATTAAGTAGGCGTATAAAAGAGGTTTTAGAGAGAGAAAGTTAGAGGTTGGGAACTTTAGTGAGAGAAAGAAAAATCTTATTATGAGCTCCAACTCCCTACCTGGGAGGTAGAGAGTATTTATAGTTCTTACATAAATCGCCACCCACAGTCGTGGATCGTGCATACTGCTGGTAAAGACCCGTCTGTCCTCCACGGTGTTACATAACTAAATACTACTTTACTTATAATAATCTACGACTACGAGCTTAACGATTACATATACTGAGGTGACCGACTCTTTAATAACCGGATTTACTAAATCCTAACAATCTCCCCTAAGGGAGGTCACCTCAAACATGCAATAAAATTACATTGAATACAAACAGATATTACATATTAAATTTTTCTTCCATTCTTGATGTAGTACTTTGCTCTGAAGCTCGTAGTCATTGATTCATCATTGTTGCATGTTTGGTTAATCCAAGTGGAGGTCTTTTACTGATCTACGTGATAGTGAGTTTTGAGCCAGCTTTTGAGATCATCAGCTAACATAAATCTTTGACTCTTCCATTTTGGTGTTTGTATTATGTGATTTTGTGACTTATGGATCGACATGCTCACATTCTGGATCATGATATATGCTCATCGAGTAGCGAAGCTTTTGTTGATTCATGATATTGGCAAAGCAGCAGAAGCGGAAGCATGGAGTGAAAATATCGTAGTCATTGATGCACTTATCATGATTTCTTTAGAAATGAATGTATTGTGTGAGCATGCGGCTATGGATTGACCGCTTCATTCGATCACGTGATATCGTCGGGTGTACCGTATACAACATGCTAGCAATAAAGCGCGAAAGTGTCTTTGATCATTTTTGTTGAATTGAGGTACACGCCCACGGTTCCCCGCTCATCATTACATGTACCGCCGCGTGGTCGCATAATTCAAGAATTTCCTTGACAGGTTTCGCAATGCTTCTAATCGTTCTCAAACCGAACGCCTCAAAGAAGACAACACGAGTGAGTGAACCAAATAATTGAGATTCACCGATTTGATAAAAGAGATTTGAAAACAATCGTATTGCTCAATAGAAATTGTTTTTGCAATACAACGAAGGTTTTAATGAGAATCAATTATCAATCATAAACACCTTTATTTTGAAATATTTGTACACGGTCGATATGCAAAGAAAAGAGTTTTTAAGCACAACGACCGGTTTTCAAAGGTATCCGTCAATCCATAACTTGAACCAGATTGACTCAAAAGATTGAATGGCTTCATTGTTTCGTCGGTTGTCACATGGTTGATCTATTGAATGATCTCACATGCCACCTACCAGAGCTTGTTTGATGTTGGCTCCAAGGCTTTCCATCTTCATTGTGAATACGCTTACATATCACACGGATGTTCCGCAATACCACAAGGATAATGCGAGGACTCAAGATATAATCTCTTTCCACATTGTGTGAAACGGAGAGTCTTCATTGAAAGTGTCCTAATGAGATTTATTGTTGATCTCGTGGCTCTAGACTCAATTGTGCATATTTGGATCCTATTTCGGAGACTAGGAGAGGTCTCCTCTTCAATATCAACAATCTCTAAGAGAAAGTCGATAGATAATGTCGGTTCCCGCGAGAATGAAACAAGTCCTTTTAAGAGGAACTTGAGTGGTTTGGGAAGTTGAAGTGCGCGTCATCGGGTCCATGACGTATTGTCTTCAATACCGATGTTACCTTGGTAACCACCAGTAGTATATGAATTGAACCCGTATTGCCCTAAGGTTGAATAATCGAGGGCTATTTGTTTTCACCCTTTCTCATTCAATTCTTTTTCATTCTTCAACCTCTTGATGCTTACCGAGACTTTATAACTAGAACCTTGTTTGGTTTATTCCAGACTAGCTCGGCCTCATCCGCACTCTTCCCATATCTCACTTTTCTCCTTTTTTCATCATACCTAAGGACTTCTACACTATCTAGTGGATTGTTCTCGGTAGATCCTCCGCTCTCGCGGATCATGGAACAAATACCTAACCTTATCATCCTTATATCACCATTCATAAAGTAAAGTTGGTAGGTCTATTTTGGTATTCTTCATCCGCCATTGGAACCAATTGAAAACCATTTGAAAATCAATCCGAGATACTTGTGATATATTATCAAAGCATTTTGTACCGAATTGTTTTGATATTTTTAGAACAAGAGCTCCCCTCAACATGTGCTTCATGTATTTGAAATCGCTTGGCACACGGAGGCAAGAGGAAGAATTAACTTTGAATTCCATTTTCTAAAGATATCAACACCACTTCCCTAATCAAATCAAGTAGATAAAGCATTTTGGGAAGGATGCGGTTTTCCAATTTTGCTCCCCTCAATATATGCCTCGAGGTTTTGAAAGAGTTTTGCACATACTAGAGGAAAAGACGCACATTGAAATAAATTGATCACGCTTCGTATCTTTGTGGTTTAAGATAGATGCTCCCCTCAACATGTGCATGGAAAATTTGAAATCGTTTGGCACGTGTGGGAAGGAGAGCTTGTACATCCTTATAAAACCAATTACCGAATTATCGCTTTAAATCCAATTTAAATCATAATTCTCCCCGATCACAATTATCAAATTGTTTGAGATTTGTGATCTTTGTAGATTTCAATTGATTTGGAAAGCTTTTTAAGGAGAATTGTGACTTGATTATGAAAGCGTTTTAACTGATAAGGATCGGATTTTGAGACTTTAAACTCCATTGATTAAACATGCATGATTATCTTTTGAAAACAATTTAATGACAAATAACCTTTTGATTTAATTGAAATCATTCTCTCCCTCAATCAATGATATACGTTGTTGATTGAGAAATAGATATTTTGA
The DNA here is from genome assembly GCA_022545495.1 of Chrysanthemum lavandulifolium. Taxonomy (NCBI): domain Eukaryota; kingdom Viridiplantae; phylum Streptophyta; class Magnoliopsida; order Asterales; family Asteraceae; genus Chrysanthemum; species Chrysanthemum lavandulifolium. Next base: position 124,942,976 of record CM040243.1, read on the forward strand.
CAAACTTTACGTCTAGATGATTTTCAAAAATAGAGTCCGAGTTATTTTTCAAAGCATCTAGTTTTCATTAGATAGTAAGGATATGTTTAATGAATCAGAGCATGAGATTTTGAAAAACTAAGATAAAGCATGGCTCTGTTCTTTCTTTAAAAAGCGGGTTATTGCCTGAAATGACAATAAACCATAGTTTCTCTTTCTCCCATTTTTTTTTATGTAAATTCGAACAACATCTAAAGTCCCGTGTCATTCTTTGAATGACAGCATCAAGACCGTAGATATTATCGAATCGAGAAAAACATGACAAAATGACAATATATATATATATATATATATATATATATATATATATATATATATATATATATATATATATATATATATATATATATATATATATATATATATATATATATATATATATATATATATATATATATATATATATATATATATATATATATATATATATATATATATATATATATATATATATATATATATATATATATATATATTTTGATGATTTTTCTAATTTTTCAAATTTTTATGAATTTTGAAAGTTTTATATTTTTCTATTTGATTTTTGAAGGTTTTATAATTTTGTATTTTGTTTTTCGAATAAATATATACAAGAGATAGATGAAAGAAACCTTTTACTCCTCTTCTTCCTCTTGAAGACGTTTGAGTGTTTCCGATTGTAGGCTCTTAAGACCAAGTCGTGGAAGAATAAACTCAAAACGTTCTCTAGGAAGAGCTTTGGTGAAAATGTCTGCTAACTGGTATTCAGTCCTCACAAAGTAAAGTTCCACCACATCGTTTTCAACTTGCTCCCTGATGAAATGATGTCGAATGTCGATGTGCTTTGCTCTTGAGTGTTGTACGTTGTTGCATGAGAGCAATAACACTTTTATTATCACAAGATGTAGGATTTTGTTGAATTCAAAGCCATAGTCGATAATTGGGATCTCATCCATAGGATTTGAGCACAACAATATGACATGGCTATGTATTCAACCTTTGTAAAGGAAATAGAAGTACTCATTTGCTTTTTGAAGACCACTCACAAGCTTATCACCCAAAACCGAGCACCTCCGACATACTTGACGAGTATCTTGACATCCCCGCATGATCAAGATCTCGATAGGTCGTTAGTGACATACCGGTGTCCTCTGGTGCCAAAGTCCCATATTGATGGTTCCTTGGAGATACCAAAAGACCCGCTTAACCTCTTCAAGGTGCTTTTAGTAGGCTTAGTCCGGTATCTAGCACACATGCAAACAATGAACAAGATGTCCGGGTCTACTAGTCGTGAGGTACATCGTGGATCCAATCATACTACGATATTTCGCTTGGTCTACCATGATCCATGAGTGGTCCTTATCTAGTTTAGCACGCTCTTTCATGGGAGTGTCAATGTGGTCACTAGAATCAAATCCAAATTTCTTTAAAATCTCATTTGCATATTTAGATTGATTTATAAAATGCCTCCGGACTTTGTGAAATTTGTAATCCCAAGAAAATGACATTTGTCCCATCATTGACATTTGAAATTTAGAACCCATTTCATTTGAAAACAACACACTCATTAGGGTCAGTCGAAAATTCCATAGTAAAGAGTCGGTCACCCCAAGTGTTATCTAGCATAAGTTAGCTCATAGACAAATCGTTAGTTACGTTATTTACTGTTTTATTAGTTAGTTATTAGCCTAGTTTAGCGTAGTGTTTCATCGTGGAGGTAGGACGGGTCTTTACCCACTGTATATCTTATCCACAGGCCGTCAGGAGGTCGTTTAGTTTGTAACCTATAAATACCCTCTACCTTCCAAGGTAGAGGGTTGGAAGTTCTAATCTAACATTCTACACTTTTTGTTTATCTCTATAGAATTCCCTCTCTACTCTCTTCATCTCTCTAACCATTGCATTCATATACTATCATCATCCTAGACCACCCGAATCATCAAACAACATAATATTCACGATCCTACAATTGGCATCAGAGCCTAGGTTTTCTTGTTTGTTTTGATTCGTGGTTTGACTCATGGTTTTGCGCGGTTTCATGTGGGTTATGCGGGTTTGGTTGCTTCTTGATGTGGTTATGATGAATATCTTGTATCTGCTTTGAACCGGTGTTGAACATGTTCAACTGCTTAATACGTCTTGTGTGACTTAGATGAGTTTTTAAGCGCTTTTAAATTGTCTCATTCGATTCTAAAATGTTTTCCGGTCTTGAACATGTTTTCATCAATGCGAGTTAACTGCTTTTCATCTACGCGGGTTGTCAAACTCTTTGAAGCGAGTTGTGTTTTTGTTGTTGTCTTAACTCGCATTCTTGAATGCGAGTTGCCTTCGTGTCCAGATTCAGTGAATATGCTATGCGAGTTGGTCAGGTCAAATGCGAGTTGGTATGGTCAAATGCGATTTGGGTTTCTGGTCTAGTTTTTATGCGAGTTACTTAACTCGCATATGGTTTACTTGCACTTGCTTTTGAGCGAGTTGCTGCTGATGCGAGTTGCACTCAACTCGCTTTTGAGCGTGTTGTTACTTATGTGTGTTGTTAACTCGCATATGGTTTATTTGGTATTGAAGCGAGTTGGTAACAAAAGTTGCAACTTGAATCAGAAGACTAGCGACTTGACAGAAAAGTGAGATGAAAAGAAAGAAAGCCTCTTAACCAAATATCAAACAATGTTGACCTCTGATCTATTATCTTCCTTGGTCAGAAATGAAATACGTAATTAAAAGAAAAGGAATCACAAAGATCATAAACTTTAGCTACTACAACAATATTATCAGCCAATATCAAAACAATCAATCTCTAAACCCATCTCCAACAATAACTCATCAACAACTAAAGGATCTCAGATTTGTTTCATGGTAATTCATTGCTACTTCAAAGGTGCAATACCCACGAGTTACATACATCATCATTGATCCAAGACTCAATGCTCCAAGACTCAAGCAATAATACCTCAGACTTTAACATCACGGATCGTAAATTAGATGGACTCATGACCTCAGATTGTTTTGTTCGTGTACATATAATATATGTCAAGATTAGTTTCAAGAACCAAATCACACGAACAATTACATCATCATAGGTCGACTCATTTCAGACATCAAATCAAGGATCAAAATTAATTACTAGATCTCAGGTTTCTATTTTCGTGGCACTCAAAAGTACATCAAGACCATTGGTCTAAATCACGAAATAGAGTTCATCACCGACCCTTTAAAGATCGCCTTCATTTTGTTATTCGAATTAAACAAGAAGAGATACAACAACGATTTCATTGTCATATCTCTTCCAAGTTCGTTTAATAAAAGAAATTAATACATCTTGTAAACCAATCATATTCGAACTTCAAGTATCAGGATAAATAACAATTATGTTATATCCTCACACGCGTTCGTTTAATGAAATAATACCTACCTTGAACCGTTTGGGTGATGTCGAAGCTTTCTCATGACCCTCTTTGCCATCCCCCGTCGTCGTGTTTTAGGGAGTTATACATTTTCACGAAAATTTTTATGTCATGCCTTTTGATTGGTTACGGGCCAATGGGATTTGATGGGCTTAGTGGATCAAAGTTGGACTCATTCGGGTTGTTTGTGTCATCGGATATTTTGAAATATATTTGACTTTGAAGTGAGATTTTTCATAGCGAAGTATATTTTGTCACGGCTTATTTCGACTACTTTTTTCTTTCTACCCTTCGCCAAGATGACTTGTTTGGGCTTTTATAGAGGGTGATAAAGACTTGGATATTTAGTTACGTTTGTGATTCTTTCTCGATTGACCCACAACGTAGCTATCACTTCGGTGTCTCACTCGATTGAGAATGTCAAGAGGTTTTGTACATTGGGTAAACCGCTTTTCTTCACAAGGATTAGTACAAGTTTAAGTAACAAACTGGGAAGTTCACTTCATGATCAAGTTTGACATATAGGGTTTACTTCTTCAAATGGTCACTACAATAGTCGACAAAATGCGTGAATGATGTGTTTACCCATATGCTATTTGGATGGTTGATGTTATTGTTGATGTTGGATTATGATTTGAAGAACCACCGATGTTCCCCTAAAATGATATTCACCGAAACCAAAGTTGTCATAACACAATCAAGTCGACATTGTTTACGGTTTTGTCTTGATTTTGTAAAATCCCGCGAAAGAACCTATTTCTCGGTTTAAATCATAGACTTGTAAAATCCGTAACAATGGAAACATCCCGATAATAGTAAGGTGCATTTTAGGAACTATCTTACGGTTTATTATTGGTTTTGTAAAACCCGTGAAAGAAACTATTTCTCGGTTTAAACCATAAAATTGTAAAATTCGTATTGATGGAACCATCCGGAGAAAAGGAAAGTGTATTTGGGATCTTTTTTGATGTCGGTGCTACGGTTTCGCTTTCAAAGAAGAGATTAAAGGTGTACTTCATGAATTGGATGTGTGTTTGGATATTCGTCATGGCGGTTTGGTTATTACAAGGTTTTACGGGGTTACGTGCTTTTAACCATGGTCGGATGAAACCATTATCAAAGTTCATTTTACTGTCAAAGAAGGCTAGATTTGAACTGTTAATCAGAAGATGTGACAACGGAGTTAATTCACTATTATTTATTTGAGGTTGAAGTAAAATATCACGGGCGAGTGTACTTAGTATCTGAAGGTATCAGGGGATGGATGGATGAAGATTCTTCATGATCCTTGTTCGATGCTTATTATCAAAAATGAAGACTTGGAAATCTAGTTATTGTTGGGTGACTTTTTCCTTTCTTTTACCACTTGGGGGAATTGGGCAAAATAACTATCACTTTAAGGAGTTACGTTGTAGTGCTCAGTGTCACATTCAATTGTGGATTTTCAAGAGGTGATGTACGCCTTATACTTGATGGTTGGTTGGTTGAAGAGTATAGAGTACTTAGAGATTCAAAAGATGCATGAAATCGGCACCGCTCTTTGTTACATATGTGCAAGTTTAAGTCACGAGTTTGGGTTGTTTACTTGTGGTCAAATTCATCATATTAGGTTTTCCATCGATGTCACGATAAAGAGCCCTCTTGAATGATAATGGGGTTGATTACATGTTTTGCCAAGAGAGATGAAAAAGAGAGATTTATGACGATGAACACTTGGTTCATGCCTCGCTCTCTAAAGAAAAGAAAGGTGTACGTGTCAAGCGCTTTATCTTTCAAGAAGAGAAATCTTCTTATTATGACAATTCGCATCAACATGCTTCATACTTTTTCCATGCGCTTCATTCATCAAGTAAACCGGGCTACCACTGATTGTTTTCTCATTCCACTTGCTCGATTATAATGAAGATGGCGACATCACGTGCTTATTTTGCGGGAGAGAAGTGTGAATAGAACATTCGGATGATCTTCACTTATTTAATCAAGAATGGCATCTCCGTATGCAATTCTTGAGGGGGAGAAGAAGTGTGAATTTTTTGCATGATTGATTAATATTTGAGAATATATGGTCAAACGGCTCCTAACTCATGTAAGAACCGAGATTCTTCTTATCGGATCATCTTTACATGGAGTTTCTTCTAAGAGCCGGTGGTTGACATCTTCACTCGGATTGATTAGTTTATCAACAAAGTGCTTTTGGTTAATGCTTCACGTATACATCAATATGATGATTCCAAACAATCTCTCTGTTCTTGTTTGATGTGATTGGTAGTTTGGTGTTACCATCTTGTGTGTTCGTTGCGGCCTGATTGCTAATTTTCTTGATGAACATCCTTCTGTTCTTGTTTGATTGGGAGGATTTTAGCTAAGGGATATGCAAGATTTAAGTTAATTGGGATGCTTTTTGGTGATGTTCTTGTTTTTGGTGAGTTGAAGATGTTAACTATCTATTCCCCAACCGCACAATCTTGAAGAAGGTCGAGTCTTGATCTATTCTACATTTTTCGCTACATGTTAGAAGACTAAAGACGAGTTGCATTTAACGATCTAAAGACTTCTTCTTAATCTAGGCATTTATCAAACAGATTGTCGGGTTAGGGAGAGCACTAATTGGGGAATGTGATATGTCTAATTTAATCCCCAATTAGACTTGCTCACGTTATTCTTCAGCATGTTGATTCTCACAAAGACTTCAAGCGATCTTCTCAACAAATTTCAAGTATTTAGGCATTCAAAGAGTTGTTGATTCTGAAGTATCAAAACCATAAAGAGGTAAGGAGACAAGCATCTAAACGCGAGTAAACTTGATGTACTTAATACTTCTAAGAAATTGAAGATATCCCGGGAAGACAAATGTTATTACCGCAGAGAAACTCAAGGTTTGACTCATGGCGAGTAAACTTGATGAACTTAATTCTTCTAAGTGATTGAAGATATCCCGGGAAAACAAATGTCATGACCGCAAAGAAACTCAAGGTTTTACTCATCAAGGCATTTAGTATTCTTATTCCAACTATGTGGGGAAGAGATGGAAGAGTTAGTTTCAAGATAAAAGAGGTACACAAGTGCGTGATGATCTCGATGTTATCACAATCATCGAGGAGAGAGAATTGTGTACATTAGGGGAGGCGCCATTTGTTTACTTGAGGGCTTAATCGGTGATTCGTAGATATAATCACTTATTCGGAGTTGACATCCGCAGAGATTGTCATCCGCAGAGATAATCATGACTTGGCTTGCTTCTTCAATGTTATCGCTTTTTCCTTCCTTGGGTATTGGTATACTCGGATACTTGAGCTTCATACCCGATCATCGTGGAAGAAAATGTGAACATGGGGAGGTGTTTTCATTCCCTCATGATGTGTATTCAGAGAACTCTTGGGTATTGGCTACTGGTTCTTGAGCTTCATACACGATCATCTCGGGAAGAAAATGTGAACATGGGAAGGTGTTTCATTCCCTCATGATGTGTATTCGGGAGAGTTCGTGAGCATTATACAAAGAGGTCGACTACATCAATTCATCTACTGGGGAATTGTTCTATTGACATCTTTTGGAATGGATCGCTTGCACTTCATGGAAAGGAAATTTGAGAAGATTATTTATGAGTGGGATGATACGTTGTTGTTCTTCTTGTTGATGATATAACCTCGAATGGAGATCCTCGATTATTATTCTTAAATGGAGCAACAAGATTTATGATAATGGTGTGCTTTCTTGTGCACTGCTAAAGCAAGCTTGAAATAGAGCTCAGAATCGCTCATCTTAAGGATTTTCGGTTTGGGGAAGTCCAAAGTCTCACTTTCGATGGTTCAATTTCTCAATTCAGAGCATCGAAAGCTTTGGTGGTGAATGTTTAAAGAGATGATGACTTCCATCTTCTACAACGGGTCGTTCGATATCCTTATCTCGGCATCAGATCATCATCTTCTTTACTATATCATCTTGTCCATCTTTGTATATACATTTTCGTAAAACAAAATACAAAAATATAAAACCAACAAAAGAAAATAGAAAAATATAAAACATTCAAAACCCATAAAATCGTAAAATTCAAAATTACCAAAATATGTTTTCCAAGACATGTCTTTCGTATCGATAACATCTACGGTCTTAGAAATGTCATTCAATAATGGCACGGACTTTAGATGAAGTTCGAGCAGAGGTGTAAATATTCTTTCTAAACATGTCAAAAAATAATAAAAAATAATAAAATAAAAATGGACTACGCTTATTTGATCAGAACCTGGCTTCAAAAATGGCTTACGCTATTTCGATCAGAACCCGCGCTAAACTATGGCTTGCTATTATTTCGAGATAGCAACCCGCTCTTTAAAGGAAGGAAAGTGTTGCGCTAAATCTATTTTCAAAATATTTCGTGCACTTATCCTAAAACAAAACAAGGAAAGCATGTCGTCAAAAGATCGTTGTTCCTACACAAATGTTTTTCCGTCTAAAACTCTTCGTAAAAATATTTGTTGTTTTCAAAATTGGTGGAAAAGAGTTGCTTAAAACAATCGATTCGTAGTTTTTCGTAAAAATTGAAAACTCAATCAATGACTTCGCTTTTAAACTTTTTAGAAAATGAGTCATTGATTGAGGGGATAATTTTTTCAAATCTACATCATCTAACGGGCTTTCTTAATTATCCTAATATGCTTAATTAAAAATGATGTTAACCTATGTTGAAGGACTAGGTGCCTAGGATATGATTGCTAGGATTAGATGATTAGAGTTTGATGAACACATTATTCCCATACATTTATATGATCTAATTGATATGTTGCATTGACTTTTATTAGTCGATTGTTGTCTGGGTGATGTCGACCACCATATATTTGTATGTGTGTTCACTAACGTATGCAGGTATATTGGTATAAAAGAATGTTCCCGATCCGGATCCCACAATTGAAGATGATTGGATGCCGAAAGGAAAGGGTAACTATTTCTTGGGTTGACAAATGAAGAAACGAAGCTTAATTGGACTTCAATGGAGAGTTGGCATAAATGCAACTTAAGAGGTCTCACCGCATCGGCAGATGGTTTTCTTCTAAGTGATTGAAGAAACGGAGCTTAATTTGACCTCGGTTGGCATTCAAAATGCAACGTAAGAAGAAGTCTCATCGCATCGCCAGATGGTTTTCTTCCAAGCCCTATAGCAACAACATAAGCTTCTCAACCACCTAAAGTATCTTTGTGCAGGATACCATTTTTAAACAATTTTGAATAATTTGATTAAATTGTTTTGAAAATGGAAAATATTGTTTTGAAAATTAATTGGACTTAATTTTGAAAATCACCGGACTTCATTTTATCAAAACTTGAGTCACTCAATTATCGACTACGGTCATGGATTGAGGGGGAGAGTGATTTTAAATAAAATATTTTCAAACGATATTTCTTCATAAAAGGTCCGTTTGTACAACAATTAGTGGTGATCTAAAGATTTAATGTTATGTCATGGTATGATTTTCTTTAATACTCAAGATCTTACAAAATGAAATTTTTCTGTTCTTGTTTGATTGTGAAATTGTTTTATTTTACTTAAAGGTCTCTTAAAAAATCATACCGACACTAACAATCTTTAATATCTAAAATTGATTCATATCAATCATCTTTCAAAATTAAATCTTGCCACGCCTTTCCCTAAAATTTTCTAAATAATTTAAATCTTTGGGATTACAAATCTCAAATGGTTTGAAATTTTGATCGGGGAGAGATCGTGATTTAAATCTCTTATCTGCTTTTAATGGAATTGGTTTTAGTCCTTCAAAGGCACTCCCGCCTCCATGTGCCAAACGATTTCAAATACATAATGCACATGTTGAGGAGGAGGATTTATCCAAAACATGATGAGTTTTAAATCAAGCACATTTTCTCCCATGTTTATAAACATTATTAAATCACTTGGGATCCAAAATCTCAAAGGGTTTGATATTTTTGATCGGGGAGAATTTGTGATTTAATAATGAAATTTGATAAAAGGTGGTCGCTTTGATTTAATTGTGCAGTCGCTTCTCTCATATGTGCTAAACGCTTTCGAATCAAGCACATATTGAGGGGAGCATAACTATCGAGGTACAAAAGCTTTTATGTTTTAACATAATGTACCTTGATTGAGTTTTCAAATGGTTTCTTAAAATGGCTTTTGTAATCGTGGATGTGCCTCAAAAAAACTCTTGCCTCTATGTGATAAAAATGATTTCACTTATCCTATGCACATATTGAGGGGGAGAATTTTACCATGAAAATTAAATGGCTTTTTCCATGGAAATTGTGATCAAGAAATTATTTCAAAGAAATTATTTCAAAGAACTCTTGCCTCCATGTGCTAAACAATTTCAAAATCATACGCACATGTTGAGGGGGAGGTTTTCTAAATGATCAAAACTATTAGGGTACAAAATGCTTTGATCTCGTATCACAAGTACCTTGATTGCTTTTCCAAATGATTTTTCAATTGGTTTCATGAAGGAAAGAACAATACCAAAAGACCCACCAATTTACTTTATGCATGGTGTTATAAGGATGGTTAGGTTAGGTATTCGCTCCCATGATCCGCCGTAACCGGATGGATCTACCAGGACAATCCACTAGATAGTGTAGAGTCCTTAGGTATGATGAAAAAGGAGAAAATGAGAAATGGGAAGAGTGCGGATCGAGACGAGCTAGTAATGGAATAAACCCAACAAGGTTCTAGTTATGAAGTCTCGGTAAGCATCAAGGGGTTGAAGAATGAAAAGAAATGAATGTGAAAAAGGGTGAAAAGAAATAGCCCTCCATCAATTCAACCTTAGGGCGTAAACGGGTTCAATACATATGCTCTTGGTTGTTACTAAGGTAACACTGGTATTGAAGACAAGACGTCATGGACCAAAGGACACTTTGCACTAAACTTCCCAAGCCACTCAAGTTCCTCTTAAAATGGCTTGTTTCATTCTCACGGGAACCTACATAATCTATCGACTTTCTCTTAGAGATTGTTGATATTGAAGAAGGAGACCCTCTCCCTAGTCTCCCAAGACAGAACCAAATGAGCACAATTGAGTCTAGAGCCAAGAGATCATCCACAATATCTCATTAGGACACTAAATTATTGAAGACTTGTTGTTCCACACAATGTGGAAAGTAAGTATATATTAAGAGTCCCACACATTATCCTTGTGGTATTGCCGTAACATCCGAGTGATATGTAATAAATATTCACGATGAAGACGGAAATCCTTCTAGAGCCAACATCAAACAAGCTCTTGGTGGGTGACATGTGAAATCTTGCTAAAGATCAAGCTTGTGACAATCGGATAGAAACGATGGGGAGATTCTTTCTTGAATCAACCTTGGTCCAGAATGGTATTGACGAATGCTTTTGGAAAAACCGCTCAATGTGCAAACCTTCTTTCTCTAGCACGTCGAATGTGTATTCATTTTCAAACTCAAAAGTATACGATTGAAAAATACTTTTAGAAAATCGATGTGCGAATTCTTTTCGCTAGCACATCGAATGTGTACTCATTCTCTAATACAAAAGTATTTTGATTGAAAATTGATCTTTCTCATAAAACCTTCGTTGTATTGCAAAACTCTTTCTTCAAGCAATACGCGATTGTTTTCAAATCATTTTCATCAATCTGTGAATCTCAATTATTGGTTCACTCACACCGTGTTGTCTTCTTTGAGACGTTCGGTTTGAGAACGACTAGAACATTGCGAAACCCCGTCAAGGAGATTCTTAGGAATCCTACCGATCACAGCAAGATTGTATCGATCAACGGGAACCGTGGGCGTGTACCTCAATTCAACAAATGGAATCCTACCGCTCACGACACTTTCATGTGTTTTATTGCTAACTGTTGTTTGCGGTACATTTGGATGGTTATGGTGATCGAATTGAAGAGTCAATCCAAAGCCGCATGCTCACAACATCCACACTTAATTGAAGAAATCATGACTTGTGCATATCTACATAACCTCGTTCGATATTTCTATACTATGTTCCGCTACGCTGTCGCAAATATCTTGAACCGAAGAAAGCTTCCGCTACTCGATGGAAAGATGTCATGATTCAAAAGTGTGAGCATGTCGGTCCGAAAGTCGAACTTCACATGATGGCAACACAATAAAGGGTGATCCAGAGATTCATCGTGGTCGATGATCTCATTGAAAGCTCAAGATCATCAATGATGTGGATCACTCAAAGACCTCCACTGAAAGTACAAAATAATCGAACTTTAAAGAATCGCTACAAAATCACAATGATACGGAAGTTGAAGAATTAAAGTCTACGAGCTCAAGAACAAAGTCAAGAATAGAATGCTAGGATTCAAAATGTAAAACATGGGGTGACCTCCCTTAGGGGGAGATTGTTAGGAATTAGAAAATTCCATAGTGAAGAGTCGGTCACCCCAAATATTATCTAGCATAAGTTCGCTCGTAGATTTGTCGCTAGTTACGTTATTTAGCAGTTTATTAGCTAGTTTGTAGCGTAGTTTAGTTTAGAGCAACACCGTCGAGGAAGGACGGGTCTTTACCCACTGTATACCTCATCCACAGTGATAGGAGGTCGTGTATTGTGCAACCTATAAATACCTCTTCCATCCATGGAAGGGTGGTGCTAATCTCATTTCAATCTAATCTTTCCTTTGTGTAAACCTCTAGCAAGAACACCAATCTCTCTCTAATATTCTCTCTCTACAAATGTCAAACATGTATTTTGATCATCCAAGACCACCCGGTGAACAATTTTGGATCAATCATCAACACAATAAAATAACGATCCTACAACCCTCCTCGTGAGTAGGATGCTCTAAATTCACGGTTAAGAAAAGCCGCCTTTATCCTTTTGCAACCAATCGAGCCTTGTTCTTTAAAACATCACCATGCTCATCAAGTTTCACTTTGAAGATCCATTTTAAAGAAATGATCATAGCATAATCTGGAGCAGGTACTAATTCCCATACATCAAGTCGATCAAACTCATGAATTTCTTCTTGCATGGCATTGAACCAGTTGTCTTCATTCATGGCAGTTTTTACATCTTTTGGTTAGCTCTTAGAGAGTACGGAGTTGAAGAAGCACCATAAGGCATCGGTTGCAAGTTATTTTCGTGTGGATACTGGACGAGAGGGGTTTCCAATGATGTTGTCTAATGGATGATCATGTGTCCATTTTCTGAGGTGTTCATGTGGTTGTTGTTGTAGAACTGAAGTAGCAGATTCAATATCTCCTAATGAAGATGGTTCTGATGATGATTCAGGAGCAAATATGTTTTCGAATGGAGCATCTTCGGGAGTAGCAAAGGGATTAACTTCATCCAGGGTGCCAGACACAATTCCATGATGTACACTTGATGATTGAAGGTTTGTTGATGAGACGGAGTAATCAACAGCAGCCGCTTCTTGACTTAATGACATCGAAACCGAAGGGTTAACTTCATTGATGTGGCTAGAAGCAACCTCTGTTGTTGGAATTGATGATCATTGGCATTTGGCTCATAATGTTCATCAAACATTGGATCAAATAATTTCTTCAAATCATCTTCGATGGAGGTACATATGGAGTTCTTTGGAGAGGAATTAGGTACAAGAGATGAACCAATGGGACTGTTTTGAAGTGCGGGTCCGAAATGGATTGTCCAGAGCCATTTGACCGGTCACTCATCGAACTAAACGTGAATTGTTTCCATGATATTTCGGGTTCTCTTGTTGTAGATTCGGTATCCTTTTGCATTTGATGCATAACCCACAAATACTCCAATGTCCGCTTTAGCTTTTAGTTTACCTAAATCTTGACCATCATTTGTTGGATAACATAAAGCACCAAACACACGAAGGTAGGATAGATCGGGTTTTCGCTTATGGACAAGTTCATATGGAGTTTTTCTATGAGAGGTGTGAATAAGGGAACGATTTTGGGTGTAACAAGCGGTGGCAATGGCTTCAAACCCATAGAAACATTGGAACCTTTGAATAAATAAGCATTGTTCTAGCGGCTTCCACAAGAGTTCGATTTCGTCTTTCAACTACACCGCTTTGTTGAGGGGTTCGTGGAACACTTCTTTGATGAGTGATTCCAACACTTTCATAAAACCGATTAAATCTTTGTTAACGAACTCGTGCCATTGTCATTCGAACAATTCTAACAAGTATTGTTAAGTCGAACTTGAAGTTGCTTGATAAGTTTAATGATGACATCCGGAGTTTCATCCTTTGTCCTCAAAACTTTACCCAAGTGAATCGAGAGTAGTCATCGACAACGACTAAAATATATTTCTTTCCATTAATAGTTTGAACTCTCATTGGTCCGCATAATCCATCCAGGGTATGAAGAACTTCCATTATCGAGTTAATGGGTTTTGGTTTGTGGGCATATTTTTGCTTTTTCCCAATTGGCAAGTCGAACAAACATGATCTTTTCATACTTTAATCTGGGTAATCCTCTTACTAAGTCCTTTCTCGAAAGATTGTTTATGGTACCAAAGTTCAAGTGATTGAGACAACGGTGCCATATCCATGACTTAGTTTTGGAACCTTTGACATCAAGCGGATGGGTGAAGATTTCATCATATCTTCGATAGAGATGGTGTATAGGTTTGACCCACGAGTTCCTCCGAGAAGTTCCACACCATCAAGTTCTCTAACAAAGCAAGTATGTTTTCTCAAGGCCACTTCTAACCGAGTCACAAAATTGTCCGACGTAAAATAGATTATGTCCAAGACCTTCAACATAATATACCCCGAAATCACACTATCTCCAACCACGTAATCTCCATTACCCATAATAGTACCAAAATGATCGTTTCCGAATCTCACAGTTCGATGGATTTGCTCACGAAGTTCATGAGCGTGACCGGTCTCGATTGTATGCTTGGAACAACTGAGTCCAAGTACCACGTAATCGATTTGAACGATCTGCAGTTGAACACGCACAAGAATGGATAATCGGATAATTGGGATCCCCATGCAAGAATGGGTTCCATTTGGTTAGTAATGATGATTGGAACACCCACATCGAGGTAGAAACAATGGACTCATTAGAAATTGATGTAGTCTAGTATCCATATTTGACCTATTCAAAGTATGTTCACTTTAATGGAATAGTTCTACCAAGAGGCATCCATTTTCTAGTGGGCATTGACTTAGCAAATTTAGGGCAAAACTCATTAACCTTATGGCCAAAAGGTATCCATTGATAACCTATATTACTAAAGTTCTTCCGTGGGTTTTCACTATTTTCTAACTTTCTTTCGTCTTTGCCTTTTAGCCTTCTTAGTTTGAATTTTAACATTAACAATGTTAACGGGCATTTAACAACATTAGACAAATCATTCACACCACATTCATGATTAGTAATGTAATTCAAGTAATCATCATTACATGGTTTGCGATAGTAGCGTAATCAATTAATTACGAGACTTTATAGCTAATACTAGAATCAACACGATTCGCTTTCTTATTCAAATTCTCCTAAGGTAATCTTCACTTTCTTCCACCGAGCATTCCTAGCATGCAAGGTCCTATCATTCTTTGTGTTGCCTTGAGGCTTTGACCCGCTTGCTTTAGTGTCACTTCTTACTCCTGTAGAGGGAATTGGAACATTAGTTGGTTTTGCTACTTTTTGCATTCCTAAACTATATGTGCAAGGATCTGAACTACTAGACGGCACATTAGTGTTCACTTTCTTAAAGCTAGGCATGGAATGGTTTGTATGCTTGGCACTAGGCATTGAACAAGGCATCACATCTTTACCTTTCGCACATAAGGATTTAGGACATGTTGCAATTAAACATTCTAGCGACTCCCGAGATCGTTTGGCCCGAATGCAAGCAAACCTAATTTCTATCAAGAGGCTTATTTATGAAATCCTCTTCCACAATCTCACGGAGACATTCTAGACTATCCTTAAGGTGAGCACAATAGTTGTGAAACACATGTTCATTATTCCTAAGATGAGGAGGAATATATTTAACATTCACAATATATTTGCGATCGAGGATGACTTTGATACAACATTCTCATTAAAAACAAGTGTCGGGTTCCTTTTTCCCGACTCAGATTCTCAATTTCTTTTTGTAAAGAGGTTATTTTTCGTTGTTTTTGTCACGAGTGACTTTCATTGAATCATATAACTCTTTAAAGTGACGTTTAACCTTTTCATTTTCTTCTAGAAAGCTCGCTTTCCTTTTGTAAAGCATTTACTAAGTTTTGAAGATGAAAAGTTTAAGAATCCGAGAATCTAAAGGAGGAGACATTTGGGTGCCACCACATTGTTCTTTTCACCCTTTAATTGAGAGATTTGGGCTTTCAACTTTCTCGATCGTGTTACAATGAGCTCGAATCTGCTCATCACGCTTGCTAATTTCAAAAGCGCATCAAATTCGGGAACATCCAAGGATGTCTTGATATTTGAGGTTTTAACATTTTCTTTCAGATGTTGATATTTTAATTGCAAAGCAAGATGCTCAACTTCCAATTTTGAAAACTGTTTTACTAGGTTATCATGATCATCCTGTTCAACTTTATCATGCAGTTTAGAGTTAGTTTTTTCAAGCTCAATGACACGATCATGGGAGACTTTTAGAGCAACAGATAATTCATGAAATTGAGAAGCATTAATAAAACAATTTGTAGCAGTGTAAAACACATCTTGAGCAATACATTCAGAAATAAGATTCTCATTCAAGGTATTCAAGTTCTTCCTCTCAATCTCATTATATTTTAATTTCGCTCATAGTCACTAACCTCAATAATCATCGCATCAAATTCCTTTTCCATTTCTTTAATATCTAAGTCCATCCCCTTTTAAGACTCTCAAATTGACCTTTTAATTGTTTAAAGAAAGGCATGATCTCGGTTAAATAGCATTCTTTAGTTTGCTCAAACCCTTTCCCTTCGCTATCCCATGGGTGTGATCCTTTTCTTACAAGTTTTCTCAAAATCAACAAATAATTGAAAGATAACATATTGACTGATTAAGGTCTTGCTTTTAGTGGCAATAGTTCTAGGAACTAAATGCATTGGTGTATTTGGAGGATACGATTCTTTGAAGGCATTTTCCTAAGGGGGGTTTGTTACAACAAGATTCTCTACCTTTTGCTTATCTAAATCCTTTTCCGAACACTTGTTCGGTGTTAACAACATTTGAGGCTTAAACATGTTCAAGGAAATCCAATTTTCCTTTTGTAGTCATGGGGTCCGATAATTATGTTTTCTCTTTACATGTAGGATTGTTGAGTTTCTTATCCATTTCTCCCTAGTGACCTCATCGATTTCTTATCTTCCTCGATTGCACTCAAGACAACTAGGTTTCTACCTAGGTTTAAGTATTTCATTGCCATCATTGATAACATTTTGAGCGACTTTTGCTATCTTACCATACTTAGGGTTAGATTCCTTTATAATGGGGATACTATGCTTATCACGAGAACTCTATGCTTCGTGATCATGTGAGCGATCAATGGTATTCCTTGTACGCATAACTTATTTTCAAGCTTGTTTTTCAAAGTTTTTAGATTAGACAAATCATTCAAAAGTTTTGATTCCATAGCACCGAATTCTTGCTTAAGCATTTTAATATTTTCTTGAAGTTCTTGTTTTTGCTTAGCGCTTTAGAAAGCTTTTCTTGTAAGGAGTTTAACTCTTGTTTTAATACTTCTTCTCTAAACTTAATTTTTCTAATAGTTGTATGCATTTGGTCATCCATTTCCGCTCACGGGTGGTTAACTCAAACTTAGCACTGTTCATAAATAGCAACTTGTTCTTTATAGGCATTTAGTTCGTAAACAACAGAATCATCATGAGCACATGCGGTGTATTCATCAAAATATAGTCATCATTGACCGCAGAAGATGCATCACTTGGTACAGTCTCACTTTCACTTTGTTTCACATATTGATCATATGGGACAACATTGATATTACTCATATTTTCAATATCCGAATCAAAAGTTTTAGTTGATTGTACTTTGTCATGTATCTTTTGCTCATCAACATCATCGTATAGTTTTAATACCTCCGAGATGATTGATTCTTTGGATGGACTAGCTTGTCGTGGTGAGGGAACTTTGGAGAGACCATTGGAGAAATGCTAGCCATGAAAATTGTTTGTGCAAGAGGTTCATCATCGACGCCGAGTCGTATGCATCACGATCCCGCAACTTGAAAGGCATTCGATGATTATGACCTATCTCCCGAGTTGGCTACTCATCCACATATGCATCATATGTCTTAGCATTGCCCTTAGCAAGAAACAACAACTCCTCTTCATCCAACACACTCAATTATCCCGAGCTTGCACAAGTAACATCTTGTCTTTGAAGTACTGCATTTTGAGGCGTTTTGGAGAAGTGCGTTCCTTGCTATGTGTCCATCACCACCACAGTTGTAGCACTTAATTGGCTTTGCTTGTCCTTGATTTCCATTCCTTCCCTATTCTCGATTTTCCACATACCCTCCTCCTACTCCACCTCTTCTTTGTTCATATTGTCTTCCTTAAGCTAGTTGCACCGTAACCTTTCCATCTCGACCAAAGCATGATTGTGTAGATTGGATGCGCCCGATTTCATTGTTAGTGTGAAGTCGTTAGTATGTGGAGTGAAGGTTAAGTTTTGTTTAACCATAAGAGCCGTTTATTGATAAAGTGTTCCATGACTGCATTGGCATCAGGTTGTTTAAAACTTTGATCTGGAATGACTTGAGATGCTTTGGTAGTAGTTCCATCATTGGTGTAGAAGGCTTGTAACACCCCAACCTGACAAGGGTAGAAGTGTCACATTCTGGTGTCATATCAGAACATACAATTAAAACCGAAAGTCTTAAGAATAACGTATCAAGTCATTTAAACAATGCTTTACAAGGAAAATTACAAAACCCAAAATGTCTAAGATAAAATGAAATCTCAAAACAAAAGCCCGCCAAAATAAATCCAAATAATAAGGTAACTAGGGTTAGTCCACCGGATAATCCACCTCTCAACCCAAACAAAGCCCATCTTCAAACCTAAAACACGTCGCGGGGAAAAGAAATGCGGTGAGCTTAAAAGCCCAAAGGAAGATATAACAAAACGAAATGCTAAATAAAATCAAATGCGATATGAAACAAAGGAAACGGATAACAAAGTCGTAGCGAAATGAGGACAATGAGTCAATGAGGATCCCGCAGAACACAATTATACGATATCCAAAGCACATATAACAAGGAGAACGAAGCCAAGCAAAGCATCAAGACAAGCATACAAGCACATACAAACCAGCATACAAGTCATCAAACATAAGCAAGCATAGCGGACGTTATCTCCACACAACATATACAAGATACAATCAATTCAGAAATCAAGGCATACAAGCCAAACAGATATCTCTGAGAAAGCGAAGCAATTAATTAATAAGTGAGCATGGCAATTCACACGAGTCATAACCCTTAGTTGAAAACATAACCAAAGATCATAATAATGGAAGTACTAACGCAGATCAACACATGGCGGTCTACACGTAATAAGTAGGAATACAAAGATAAAGATATAATAAATGAATTAAAGACATAGCGAGCAACTAAACAAATTAACAAGCCGACGTCACAAGTCGAACCATTTACCCAATTAAACCGTAGCATAAACCGAAATGCAAACATGGCGGTCAACAACAAGTAGATAGGAAACTATCGATAATCATAGTCCACGAAATTATACGAACAAGTACACAAAATAAAAATGTATAAAACTATCGATTACACATTGGCATGGTCACCAGACAATTCGTAGGTCACATAACAAAGTGAGATCACATATCATCGCTTGAAAACAAGTAACTCGAGATAACCACATATTAATCACATCATAGCAGGATAATCAGTAGTCACATAAAACATGAATAGCATAATCAAATTCAATAAGCATATAATAACCCAGTACGTGAATGGAACGATAGTATGAAGTAACGGAATGAGAGTGTGACAGATCAAAGAAATGGAATATATATATCTTGGTAGTAGAGTGAGTCATATAAGGGTATTGAGTAATGAACAAGTAATACAGATTATGGTGCGTTGGGGAATACGGAAAGTACAATATAGGTTTATCAAAAGTGTAAGGGTTATCAGAAATCTACCCGAGCCCGGAAACATATCATATCATATCATATCATAAGTAGCCATTGTATTCGGAGGGGTGACCTCGGAATACCATACATAATAGGAGGAGACCTCAAGAACAAATGGAGTAGCTAGCTCCCGAATTGTGAAGACGCGGATTGCACCCGACATCATTCACCATATATATCTCCAAACGGATCAAATCCTCGAAACATATCATATCTAGGATGCATCCATTTGCCCCTAACATATCATAGTGGCCAAATCATATACATATAGTGAGCTCATAATCATATCATATCATAATGGGGACGGTGTGTATCATCACTGTACATTACCTGGAGTCATGCCATTGGTGCATCAATGACACGGTCATGTTACCTTCATGACTAGGAAAACATATTTGGCTCGGGTATCAAGCGGCGGGTCAAAGCATAATTATATCATATCATAAGGGTTCATATCGTGTTCA
The DNA here is from genome assembly GCA_022545495.1 of Chrysanthemum lavandulifolium. Taxonomy (NCBI): domain Eukaryota; kingdom Viridiplantae; phylum Streptophyta; class Magnoliopsida; order Asterales; family Asteraceae; genus Chrysanthemum; species Chrysanthemum lavandulifolium. The sequence continues at coordinate 124,962,948 of CM040243.1, forward strand.
TATCAAAGGTTCAAAAGTCAAAGGTTCATATCGATTTCCATAACATAAGTTCATAATCAGAGGTTCATAATCATAGGGTTCATAATCATAAGGTTCATAATCAGAAGTTCAGAATCATAGCAAACGAATATCATAGCGAACAGAATCATATCAACGGATCATAGCATAAGGAAATCATAGCAAAGAAATATCATAAGTGAAGCAAAGTCAAAGATTGAAAAGTCAGGAGAAATCCCTACTGAAAAGGGATAGAATATTTGTACCTTAGCAACGAAATGAAAACAACGGGGAAAGTAACATCGGGAAGCAACGTCGTATCTTCTTCAACGAATCTACACGAATAATGGTCTAAGTTTTAGAAAACTATTTTATATTCCTCATTGTTCATATTAGGGTTTCATTCTATTTTTAATAACATTCCATATTTAGTAAGTTGACCGAATGAGTAACTTCCAATAATTAAGTTTACTAAGTTACGTGCTTCCCAAATTAGACGCTCATCCTAATTATGTAACCTTTCAAATTAAGAAATTTCTATATTTAGAAAACAATTTAATAGACTTAAGGGTTTAATGTAACAAATATCATATTTTAGATTCTTTAATAACTTATTAGTAAAGTCCAGGGTTAAATATGATAATTATAAAAGTTTAGGGTTTGATATGCGAAATTTCCAAAACCTTAGGGTTTGCATGAGACAAGGTCCAAGTTTAAGGTTGTAAAATGACAAATTCATAAAATCCAAGGGTTGCATGCGACGAACTTCCAAAGATAATGGTTAAAAGTGAAAATAGCCTTTAATATTAAAATTCATTAAATTGTAAATCCCATAAAACGTTTTCAGATTCAAAGTTATTTTTCAACTTTCATTTGAACTTGCTTCAAGATTTTGCCCTCACTCACGGTTCATAAAACTTGCCAACACGACTCGGTAACCGCACCTAAGGACTAACCCCCGACTCGTCTTCCCGACACACTTTTTAAAACATTTAACGGCTCATCCATTTGCCCCGTGATTGCCCTTAAACATGGCCACCGACAAGACCAAGAACAATCATTATTTCTCTTTTGATATCTTATTTGACCTTTATTCATGATTTTATGTAACATATCATTTCATGAGAGGTTTTAACGTATCATTCATGGTTTTTATTTAGGGTCGAAGCAAATCTTAGGTTCAAAACAGCTTTTATACATGGTCAAAATTCATGTCCATACTCTTTAATATTAACGTGCCTTATATATATATATGATTTCATGTGATTATCCTGTCATTTCATGTGAGAGTTTTAAACACGTGCAACATGCATTCGAAGGAAAGCCATTTCACATGACAAGCCATTACTCATGATTTTGTGACCAAATGGTTATCATTTTATGTGTTGTCATATTTTATATACATGCATTTGTATAAAGAAGTATTACACGACAGAAATCAAAGAGGACCATAAGGAAGAGAAATGAGATGAGATGGTTATGTGTTACCCTTGATGCGTGACGAGAGGAGAAACGAGAAATCAAGGAGATGAGCCCACGACCTAGCAACCAAACCCACGATAGAAACAAACCAACAGCCCCACGTTTCACAGTAGTTTCTAATCGAGACCCACGACTTAGCTTCCTTTTGGCTTAGAACCCCTCGACAGAACCACAACAAAACAGACTCCTTCGAATAAACGCCCAGGATCACAGCAACCTTTTCAAAAACTTCTTATGAAACCTCCTTTGTGTTTTGAAATCGAATGGGATGGGGAGAAAGTTTTCTTGCCGTCACTTTGGGAGAAGGAGTATTAGGATATCATGAGTTTATTTTTGAATGAGCAAGGTAAGTTACAGAATAATGTTTAAGTGAGAATAAAGGGAGGATCTTGGGAATTAAATGGGGCGTTAAGGGGGGTAAATGGGTCGTGAGTTTTGGCTGAATTAGGGGGGGATTGGGTTGATCAAATCAATGTTAATTTTGTTTCCATATTTAATTAATTGTTAGTCATATTATTTAGTTTAATTGGTTGGTAAATTTAAATATACAATAATCCAAATAACAATATAATGTGTGATGTTTATATTGTAGTTACAAGTATAAATGACTCATTAATATTTTTCATAAACCATTTATGAGTTAAGTGTCAATATATAATTAACGAGCTTGACATATTTTACGTTTCTCATAATTATTAAACTTGAAGGGTAAATTAGTCATTTAACACGTTTGCGGTTCTTAGGGTTTTACAAGGCTGTTGAATCATTTGACGAACTTGTTTCTCCCTGGTTGGTTTTGAACTGTTCAAGAATCCTTTTTTCAAACATAGCATGTCTCTCATTCTGAAGAAGGAATGCATAAAGTTGTTCATAGTTGGTGTTCTTCAATCCTTTGGTTAGCTTCATAGAGGTGACAAACTTATGCCATTCGGGATTCATGTTGTTCACAAACTTTGAGTTCAAATTGAATGTTTGGCATGGTCATCTTGATGTTCCTTATATCATTCACAAGCTTGTGGAATCTCACGTAATACTCATAGACACTTTCTTACGGCTTCATCTTACGGTGTTCAAATTCATCATACGCTTGTGATTCTCATCTTCTATAGTTAATTAGAACCGAGAGAAGCATCTTGACATTATCCCAAACCGCTTTGCTTCAGTGTTGTGATTGATCGCCTTGTAGATGTCTTTTGGAAGACCCAGTAGTATGATGTTTGAGGCCACGATATCGACATCGAACCTCTTTTTCTCCTTATCATTGAGCTCATCATATGTCTTTGGTCTATCTATTCCATAGATCATTGTTCCATCCGCAATGTATCAATTAAGTCTCTTGTAGTCTCAATCGATAAGGTCCTTCATCAATAGACTTGAGAATGTTGACTCAGTTTTCCTTTCCAAGACAAGATAATTTGATTCGTTGTGCCCAAGAGTCGTAGTCAGTTCTATCAAGCATGGGTGGACTAGTATTTGAACCATTGCTTGAACATCCTCAAACAACAGTGGAGATGATTGTAGGTACGTTGGTAGACATGTTAATGATTACACGAGATTTTAAAACTCAATGATTAAACAGGGAAATAGATTCTTTCATGGGATTTTACTAAATCAAGAGAAAACCGTATTACAATCAAAAGTTCAACCAAGTCGCTAAGAAACTTTGACCCAAGTCGCTAAGCACCAAGTGACTAAGAATTATGACAACAAGTTGCTAAGCACCAAGTCGCTACAAATTTTGACAGCAAGTCGCTAAGCACCAAGTCGCTAAGTCGTCAAGTCGCTAAATAGCAACTCGCTAAGGTTCAAGTCGCTAACACCAAGTCGCTAAGAAAACTTAAGTACAAGTCGCTAACAAAATTGAAAGCAAATCGCTACCTTTACTAAGTCAGCACCCGTAGTGGAGAATCCACTAAGTGTCTTTGTTTGTCTTTGTTTCAATAGACAAGTCGCTAGGACCAAGTCGCTACCAAAAACTACTATAACTCGCTACCTTTTACTGAAGCAAGTCGCTACGATGAATATCACAACGAGAACCAAGTCGCTACCAAGAAAAACTTCAAAAACACACTTTTCAATCCAAAACAAGCTCAACCACAGTGATTCAAGCTTACCAAATCAAAACCTAAACACTTATGATGATCCTAAACACAAAAGTACAATCAAAATCCAAGCTTTAACACAAGAAATGATCCAAATGATGCAAAAACCACTAAACTTTTTCAAACTCAAAAACCATCTAAAAACCACTAGAAATCCAAGGATATGTAAGAGATGATCTAATCATGGCTCTTGATACCATTTGTAACATATTGGATTTCACAAACACACTAAACCACAAGATTAAGTAGGCGTATAAAAGAGGTTTTAGAGAGAGAAAGTTAGAGGTTGGAACTTTAGTGAGAGAAAAAAATCTTATTATGAGCTCCAACTCCCTACCTGGGAGGTAGAGTATTTATAGTTCTTACATAAATCGCCACCTACGGCCGTGGTCGGGCATACAAATGGGTAAAGACCGTCCGTCCTCCACGGTGTTACATAACTAAATACTACTTTACTTATAATAATCTACGACTACGAGCTTTCTAACGATTACATATATTTGAGGTGACCGACTCTTTAATAACTGGATTTACTAAATCCTAACAGAAATGCTATAAATAGTGAACCAATTATTCCTTATAAAACACCCACTCTAGATATATCTTCTCTTTATATTTTAACTTCTCTAACCTCATATCTAAGAATCCTCTATGTACTTTTTCTTGTAGTGATTCTCTAAGTTCCTCTTAAAGGCGAGATCACGACGTTTAGCTTAGAAGACTTGCAAGCTCAAAGACATGGGTTGCTAGACTTCATCATCATCACAAGATCACAAAAGTGTCTTTCGTTGTTGGTTACTCTCAAGTATGTCATAGGTGTGTTGTGTTAGCTAGTGGTGCTCGGATTAGTTCATCCATTATAAAGGAACTTGGTATCTATCCTTGTACCGAGATAAAGTGTTGGCGACGTCGTGTAGGGTTTGGTTCTACCTTGTGTGAAGAACCGGATATCTAGCCTTGTACCAGATAAAGTGTAGGCGACGAAGGTTTGGTTATACCTTGTGTGAAGAACCCAATATTTAGCTTTGTGGAGACGGTTAGGCCATGGTAATAGTGATGTTAAGCTGATCATCACGTGTGTGTGTGTGTGTATGTGTGTGAAAATGAAGGTGAGATTACTGGTTAGTGTATGTTTTTTTAGAAAATGAGAAATGAGAGGTTGAATTGGAAGGAAGGAATAATAAAAGAAGTTACAATGTAAAAAAAATGAAGGAAAATAGGTTTATCACTTTAAATCTTAGATTAATCTTCACATTAGATCAAACTAAATGGATGGTGAAGATTTATCCCTCAGTAAGCACCAAAATAAGAGTAACCAAAAGAACTTATCTATAATATATCTAAAATTTTAATTATATTGTGCATACATTATCTGATTTTTGATAACACACTCGATAAGAAGGTAAGTTATAAGGAGTATCTTGTAAATTTATATTTTGGTTGCCTGTCCGAATGCATAAGATTGTTGAATAAAATTTTTTATACACTTTATAAAATCTTTTGCCGTGCACACACGTGTTTTTACATAAATTTTTTATTATGCATAAATATTGATTAATACTTTGTATGTAATTTATTGGACGAATAATTTGACTTTGTTTAATTAATATGGTGTTGATGTTGATGTTGCTAAATTTAACTATTAATATCACATTTTCGACATTATGTGTGTTTGATAGCACATAATAACGCTTGAAAATATTGTTTTTCTTCAGGATATCCTTGTTTAAACTTTAAGGAGGAATTACACGCGTCGTTGCTATATGTACAATATCGTGTATCTATTTTTATCTCATAGTAACTTGTGGTACCGTTGCATTCATTTTGATATTTATATTTCAGTTAATAATAATCTTAGCCGTACTTAATTTTTAAAAAGCACGAGTTAAACTTATACAGAAGAATAACATGAGTCGTTATTGAACGTGAATGGTAATAAAAAAAAATTTCCGGACATCTTTATTTAATCTCGTAAAGAGGAATAATATAAGTCATTTGTATATGTACATTATTCACTTAATTATCACAGTAACTCATGCTTTTATTTTGATATTTATAATTTCGTACATATACATTAATTTAATATATAATGATAATCATATATATTAAGAACAACATAAATGTTGTTTTATTAAAAATATATAAAGTTTTTAAAATCACATAAACTAATAAGTTTACTTAAGTTTATATAATTTATTTAAAACTAAGTTTTACTAATTAATATCTTTTTTTACAAAATTGACATACGTATTTTTATATATATTTTTTTATGCATGAAATTTAGATGAGTTTAACTAAATTGATTCATTTTTGACCTTTTATTTGCCAATGGTATGGCTCCGATTTTCTTATATAATAAGGGATGTTAGCCTAAGTATTGTAGTTAAGCTCAGCTAACAAGGATGGGTTTATTCAAATAATATGGTTAGTTAAGGTCTAACTTTTTTTCTTTTAATGTCGGAGTTGGTATAGTACATGAAAAGATACGATGACAATTAAAACTGAAATGAAAAGAATAAAAATGATTTTAGTCACACATTTCAAATAAGAATGAGAATTTTTAAGAGGAGATGCATCTATTTTTGTAAGTGCATATAAAATGGGCGGTTGTGATTACTTCTTATCATTTTCACTTTAGTTATTCTTTTTATTTGATCCTAACTTAGGGGGTGTTTGGGGTTGCTTATTTAAAATAGATTATTCGTTTTGAAAATGAATAATCAGATAATCAGTTGTTGGAAAGATGATTTTGAAATATAGTGTTTGGATTTGATTATGTTGTTTGATAACGCAATAATCAGAGAATCAGTTTGAGTTTTTGGCAAATCAAATTATTAGTTAGATTAGTAGGTAAAATGACATAAATGGCATCCTTTGTCTTATTGATTTATTAAATTTAGGGTGTTTTTGCAATTAGACAATAAAACCAAAATGACGTTTTAAAAAAGCAGCTCATATGTGGATTTTTCAAAGAGAAAATTACCAAAAGAGGCAAATTTTTCAAGGTTGATCCATTTTTAAGACTTTTTTCTCATCTCTTTTCCAAAAGAAATACGCTCAACCGCCAAGACAAAACTCCATTATTTTTATGACACGTGTCATTATTTTGACCGCTTCAACTCGATTGATCGCTTCAAATGCTCGAGTCACCCAAATTTCGACACGTGTCATTCTTTTTTGTACTTGAGCAATGAAAGCGGTGGGCGATTGAACATCGGCGATTGAGCGTGGCTCTTTTGGGAAAGAGATGAGAAAAAGTCTTAAAATAGATCAACCTTGAAAAATTCGCCTCTTTTGGTAATTTTCTCTTTTTCAAAACTACGTTTTGGACCAATTGAAACGCAATTAATCACTTTTCCAATTTGATTTGCCAAACACCAATTTTAGATTATTTGCGTTATGAAACCGTGATAAGCTAATAATCACTTTCATATCGCAATCCCAAACACCCTTAGTATAGTGCAAGTTACGAAGGGTTTGAAAGATCATATAGATCACTAATTCACTGTTAACTAGATCGAAACAAGCAAGTGCAACTATTACTCCTTTAAGAAAGTCCAAACTTGGTTATGGTCCCTATCATATCCATTACCAAGTTAGTAATTAACTTGATGTGTGACTACTCATTATATAGGGTTGCCTTAGAGCATGCCCAATAACAACACAAGTTAAAGTTTAACACCGTGTCACGTCAACGCCACATCATCTTTAACATTTCACCTTAACTCACTCAAACAACACCCACAATCATAACATCCTAAGTTAAACTTTAATATTTCATATTTTCAATTTCAACCCCTAAACTAAAACAAACACTGTTAGCAGCTTGATTGTTAACAGCTGGAGTGTTAACAATTGGATTGTTCACAAGTGGAGAGTTTAAAAATACATTTTCCGTTTGGAAACAGGAAGAGCAGATTCGGTGGTGTTGAGCAAACTTCAAATTCTTCCGAGTTGGAAAATCGGTTTCGACAACCGAGTTGGAGTTGGAAAGTCGGTTTCAGCAACTGTTGTGACTTTGGAATGTTGAGAAAAATTCATGCGAGACATTTTTTGTACAGTAACTTGTGGTGTTGTGAGTTCTAAACAATCTGGTAGAGTTGTATATGTAGGCGAGTTGATTTTGAATTTGAATAAATCCGCTCATATTTGATTTTTAAATTTCAAATTTGAATTTGAATTTATCCCGCCTGCATTAATTAAAGATAATTTAAATTTAATTTGAATAGGTTGAGGGTGTAAATGAAAGTTTATTTGAAATGGTTTAGGGGTGAAATGATTTTTTTATGGAAGGTTAACGCTTGGTTGAGGCTAACCGCCCAATAACACCGTTTAACACTTAGTGCTCCAACGGCTAACTTAGGGTGACCTGCCCAACGCCCAACAACGCTTGGTTGGGCGTTGATTGATGGAGATGCTCTTAGGATGAGTTTGGGTCACGATTAGCAATCATGTAGTAAATTTAATTTATAATATTATTAGTAAGAATAACTTTGGTTTTAAATTTTGATTGAGATTTTTATCAAGAAAATCAATATGAACATTTCTCTCACAAACAAAGTTGTGAGGTCTATTGGAGGTAAAAAGAGAAAATGAAACACCTAAAGTAATGAGAAAATGACTTGTAAATGCCTGGTTCTCTTTTGTTTGTGAAGGAAGTGACCGGTAATAGTCATACAAACTTGAGAGAATTCCATTTAGATAACACGGTTATGTTCATACTAACTTGAAATAATTTTATAATTTTAGTGCAAACTAAAATAAATGTCTCAAATGTCAGGGGCCAAAATCAAAAACACGGTAAAACACTAGAGGGAACATATGTAACTTAAGCTTTTTGCATTTTAAAACTGTTTGGGCGGAGCATCGAATGTCACGAACTCACGATCATGGACTGCCCTCTATATTTGCAAGCGACACCCCTAATCTTTTCTCGTTTATTTAAAACTTCCAAAAACTTTAAATTAATACAATTTGTAAGATACTTTATCCTTATTATCCAATCATATACGTCCATGTGGACGGTCAAAACTATGTGATTGATTAACGAACATATAATACTTGAAGCATGGAAAGGCACATGGCATCATGCAGTTGCTTTTTGGCATGTCTGTCTTACGATTTTTATAATCAAATTCTTTTTGTTAAAAAGATATGCATATTAGTCCTATGATGATACGATAAATCGTTTATGTTAACAAAGTTGTAACTTTAAATTGAAAGCTAAGTTAATGCATGAGCTTTCATAATACGATTTAGTTATAAGAATTCTTTACAAATCTTTCCGTACTCAGAATTTATTATAGTTAAAGAAAAAGATCACTCCAGATCATTGTGGTCTCCTTGAAAGAATTTGAGAAAACAATTTTCATAAAGAAAAGAAAATAATCATAATGAGCACACCCTTTACAGTTGAAAAAGAATTCAAGAATCTTTTGTTAGTTATTCACTTTACAACTGTTTTTTAGAAGCAATGACAAACAAATAAAATAAACACAACCTTATGAAACTCAAGTGATTGACTTGGGTTCATACGTCTGAGCCTAAACCATTTCTTAAATTTAAACAATGATTTTGCATTAATATTAAAAAAAATCAAACGTTAACACATGAATTATGTGGTTTTCTCATATCCTTCCTCATATTGACCTTAACTGTGGACACGTTAGTCTACATCTTTCAAATCGGTTATATTGACCTTTTCTTAAAATTCATATCATCTCATGTTGAAGTCATGTTGTACTCTTTTTTGTTGATCATGAGACCACTCCTAACGGCCTCGTCGGTTTACAAACCAACGACGTCGATTTTGTGACACCGATTTCACCACCTCGTCGGTGTTGCGTGGGTTTGGGGTTCGTCGGATTGGCGACGAGGAAAGGGACAAGTGTTTTGTGTTTTTTGTTCGTGAATGTTTTATGAGGTATATTTGTGTACTGACACAGAAAAATACACACCATCATTGACAATGGTGTATTAGTTTGAGAAGTGTTGATGTAACGCTAAAGTGTTGTTGATATAAAAAAGACAAATATAATAATAATAATAATAATAATAATAATAATAATAATAATAATAATAATAATAATAATAATAATAATAATAATAATAATAATAATAATAATAATAAATCATAATTGTTAACTATATCGTTATCGAAGTATATCATGGACTCACTCGTCCAATATAAAATGTCTATAGTACATTTTAATATGTTTCATAATAATTGCCTATTTTGTATTATAACAAATAAAAGTAAATTTTAATGAGTAGATATTATATTTGATTGATATGTAGAGCGTAGTTAGTGATTATAAAAGTAAACGGTTAATATGAGACATATGAAGTATTATTTAAGTAAGTTAATGTTATTATATTTTCGGATAAACAATAAGATGGTGTTTGATAACAACTTAATTTGTCTTAATTGAAAAATAGATAAGTTAATTAAGTCATCAAATGAATGTTTATTTAGTGCTTAAAACTAACATGTGAACTTCTAGAAAAATCTAGGGAGATGAGGGTCTACAAATTAAGTCCATCCATTTTATCTTAATTTTACATATTTACCTTCCACTACTTAACTTTATTTCAAATAAAAGGGTATAACGGTAATTTTTTAATTCAAACACTTTATTCAACACACAAAACAAACAACCATTTATTCATCTACAAACAAACAACATATTTCTAAACAGACACTTTAATTTAACAGAACTTAATAAAAAAAAACTAAACAAACAGGCCCTAAGAATAATTGTTATAATGTGCCTCGTTGGTCTTAAAAAATAAAAACTGATTGCAAAATTTAAAGATTATTTGACTTTTTCATGAAAGACTTTTCATGTGTTGTCAGCCGTCTCGATTGAATTCGTTGGAGTTTGTCAAGCGGTCGCTTATGCCAACGAAGGGACCCTATCTCGACCCCACTTGTCTTTGCTTCAAAACTAACTTTTCACATTAAAATACCATATCTTTCTTTGGTTTAAAGTACAACAAAAATAACAGTAATATTTTACTCGATTCTTTATCTTATAAATTTGGATTTACTTTTCTTAAATATTATTTATCCGTCTTACTTTACCTACTTGCAACCAAATTCGTTATAATTTAATAATATGCGTAATAAGTTAAAATTAAAGCTAACAAAATGTAGTTTTTATGTTCACATTTACTAAGCCATTTTTTAATGACAAATTAGATTAAAATTTTAACAAGAAGCTAGAAGAAAAGATTATAAAATAGTAATATTAGAGTCTTTCATCAAAGTTATCCAATTAAACTGGAATTTACATCGATTAAAACACCAAATATAAGATTGCGAAACAATTTCGTAAAAAATGATCGCCCTTTAAGGAATACTTGTATCAAATAACAATACTATTTTACTCGATTCTTTTATCTAAGAAATTTCGGTTTACTTTTCTTAAATCACTTTTTCGTTATAAATCAATAATATGCGTGATAGGTTAAAAGAGTAAATTTCACCGTTGGTCCCTGAAGTTACGTCGGATTTCATACGACATCTAAAAATAAGAATTATTGCTTTTTAGTCCATGATCGAAAAAATATTATGCCGCTGGTCCAATGTTCTAACGATCATTAGTTTTGCTCATTATCTCAGTCCTCACGTGCATGTCACACGAGGGCTTTTATGTCCGAACACTTTTTGGTACTTTCTCAGCTACACTCTGACTACTTGTCATATCAATGTTCCCGCCCATTATATCCCTCTTTTTCAACACATTTTCACATAATTCTTTCACAAAAATCATCTCAAAACTTCTCTCAATAGCACACAAATAAACCCTAATCTTTTTGCCCAGTTGTTGGTTCTAGTAATTTTGTTATGCTTTGTTCCCAAAATGGGTACTCTAAAATGAAAGATACAAGGTTCAGACTTTCAGATCAGTGATGAAGATTTGTATGTATTTGCAAAAGAGGATTATAGTAAGTGTCGTATGTTGGTTTTGTTGGTTTTAATTTTGTTCCATTTGGTATAATTTTTTGACATTTACAAGATTATGTTCTAATTATGGTTCGACTTTTTGCAAAAACTCATCTTATTATGTTTACAATGAGGATACACCATGGTGGTGAGTTCATCTTTTTTCCTGGAAGGGTATATCGTGGGGGTAAGAAAAGTATTGTTGATATGGTCGATATTGAAACCTTCTCGATTCACGAGATAGATGATATGGTTCAGGACCTGAGTTGGACAGATATAAATATAATGTTTTCTAACTTTCTTGAACCTGGTAAGAATCTTGATGTAGGCTTGCATTCTTTATGTGGTGATGACGATGTACATTTTCTTAAACCAGTTTATAGTTGAGCATAAGGTTATTGAAGTGTACACAGAACATGTTGTGTCCAAAGTAGAAACTTACTTCAAGCCAAAGCAGTTATTGATGAAATAGATGATGATAATGATGTTGGTGCTATTAACTCTAGTTGTATTGGTAGTAGTAGTTCTAGAAGAAATTGTCCTAAGAGGCTACTATTGGAATACTTTGTACCTCAGCAGCCAGAAGTATGTAATGAAATTAGTAGGTTTACTGAGTTACCTACTTAAAAGGCAAGGGTAAATGAAATACCTACTCAAGAGTCTAGGTTAACTCAGTTACCTACTAAAGAGTCTTATTTTCTAGCTTTAGATGCAGAACTAGATGAAATCGACAGGGTATTTGGTAGTATTAACTTAAGTCAATTTGCTAATAATGTTAGTCAGGAACATGAAGTTGAAGATTCTTTAAGGGTAGAAGATTATGAGTTGAATGATATGGTTGTCCATGATAAGGTGAACGTACATGAAAATGAACAACGCGTTGATAATGTAGATCATATAGAAGTTGATGGTCATGCTAGTTTAGAGGAAACTAGTGATCAAGGGAATGCTAATGTAGGTGTTGATTCTGCTGGTTTAGATGGAACTAATGATCATCTGAATGATAATGTAGGTGTATTCACGTGATATGGATGATGATGAGAGTTATGTTTATGAGGGAGATAGTGAGGAGGATGTTAGTGAAAGTGAGGACGATAATGAGGTCTTTTATTATGAGAATAACATTATACATGAACCTCTTTTTGTTTTGGTGTCAATTCACTTAATGAATCACCTAATCTTTTGGAAAGTATAAATAAACCAATTCCAGAAGCATGGTTTGATGAGCATGAGTTAGATGTTTTTGATAACGAATAATTTGATAGTGAAGAAGAGGATGGCCTATATAGTGTTTTACAACAGAAACTCGGGCAGTTAAGAAAGGAGAAAGAGAAAGACAAATTTGTAGTTAAAAAGTTTGGTTTTTATGCGGGACAAAGATTTGATACAAGTAAGGAGATAAAAGATAAAGTTTACATGAATTCCATAGAAACTAGAAGGAAAATCAAATTAGTAAGCAATGAAAAAATAGAGTTAGGGCCAAATGTTTTGGTACCATCCCTGTTTTTGCCTTAATGATGGTGGGCCTTTTAATGATGGGCCTTATGTGGATAGGCCTTCCAACGAATGTGCAACGCAATCCAGTGGTCCAAGAACTATGTCTAATTCAAAATTTTCTACTGCAGACAAAGACAAAGGGAAGAGAATAATTGAAGATGCTAGAAATGAGGGTTGTCCACGAGAACCTTATTTCACTAAAGAGTTAGGTAAAGAAAATTGGATATGCAAGACTCATAGAAGTGAGCATTTATGTCTACAAACAAGGGACATTAAAGCTTGCAAGTACAAGTTTCTATCAATGCAAATCATAGATGAAGTAGTCGTGGATCCAACGATTCCTACAAAAGCATTTCAAGATGCACTTCAAAAGAAATGCGAATTAAATGTTTCTCACATGAAGGCATTCAGAGCCAAGGCAACATCTAACAAACTGATAATGGGTGATCACAAGGGTCAATATTCTATGTTAAGAGACTATGTTCAAGAGTTGATAACCCAAATCCTGGAACCACAATCAAATGTCAAGTAGAAATGCTTGAAGATCATAATACTCCTACTAGAGTATTTAGGAGAATATATATTTGTCTGGGTGCATTAAAGTAAGGATTCAAAGCTAGTCGAAGGAAACTATTGGGGTTAGATGGAGCTTTTATATGTGGGCCATTCCTGGGAAATTGTTAACAGCTGTGGGATTTGATGCTAACAATGGCATCTATCTTGTTGCTTGTGCCCTTGTTGAAGCTGAATGCAAATATTCTTGGGTTTGGTTTTTGAACATGTTGGATGATGACCTAGATCTATACAGAAACTCCAATTTTACTTTCATATCAAATAGACAAAAAGGTACAATATAGTTTGTTATTTTTGGTTGGTTTTTAGTATTTTATCAGTCTTTTAGTTGTTCTAATTTTATTATACTTTTTTTGTTAAAGGGTATCATTCAAGCAATGAATGGAGTGTTTCGAAGTGCAGAACATAGATATTGCTTAAGGCATATCCATGAAAACATGAAAAAGCAATGGAATGGACTTGCTTACAAGCAACTGCTATGGAAATGTGCTACAGCTACAACAGTTCTTGGATATAAAGCTGCAATGATATCACTTTAGAAATTATATGTTGATGCACATGACTGGTTATCATAGATCCCACCAGAACATTGGTCCAGAGCACACTGTTCAGGTAACTTGTTATAGCTTTTGTGAATTAATAATCATGATGCATTCAATTAATTCCTTAGTGTAATATATTTATTTTGTATGTGGGAAGAGCTCATTCATATGTTTTGCTAAATAATATGTGTGAAGTGTTGAATGGTAAGGTTGTCCATGGTAGGGATAAACCAATTATCATTTTGTTAGAGTTCATTAGGGAATACTGCATGAAAAGAATTGTGAATGTTGTAAAAGCCATTGAAAAATGCCCTTGTCCTCTAACCCCTACTGCAACAACTATTATGACAAAAATCAAAGAAGATGCTAGTAATTATAATGTTCAGTAGAATGGGGAACATAAGTACCAGGTTACTAGTTGTTTTGGGGAACAATGTGTAGTTGATGTTGATAGGAGAACATGTAGTTGTAGGAGATGGGAGATTACAGGGATTCCTTGTAAGCATGCAGTTGCTGCAAACTGGAATATGGTTGTCAATGGCCATCCTGTTCAAATACCAGAAGCATGGACTGATAAGTGTTATTGGTTAGAAACATGGAAAGAAGTTTATAGTTTTAAGATACAACCAATTAGTGGTAAGGCCTACTGGAAGAAATCTCCATGTCTTACAACACTAACTCATCCACATTATCACCCGCAAATAGGTAAGCATAGGAAGAAGAGAGTTAGAGGAGAAATGGAGGACAAACCATGTATCAACAATAGGAAGTTGAGTAAGAAAGAGAGAAATATAAAATGTTCTTCTTGTGGAGACTTGGGTCAAAATAAGCAATCATGTAAGGGTCAATGTGGTGAAACAAGTTATGGGTCTAAAAAGACAAGCAAAGGAAAAAGGAAACATGTTGATGGTTCTGGTGGTGCATCTACTAATTCAAGACCCCTAAAAAGAGCCGGGTTTTATTTGGATGATGACATTCAAGGTTTAGCATCTACAAGAGAAAAAGAAGGTAAGAAACTGCTTAGTCTTACTATTTTTTAGTTTTTCATTTGTTGTTACCACTTTTTATGAATATTGATAATGCAGTTGGAAGACATACTAGTGGAAACATCATCCTGCTGCAAGTCAAAGTAGTCAAAGCTCAGTGGTTGGTGGAGCAACCCACATTGACTCAGGTGCATCTGTTGGTGCAAGTAAAAATGAAAGTCATCATGATGCAACTCTAAGTGGTCAAAGCTCAGTGGTTGGTGATGTATCTGCAAGTCAAAATGGATCTGCTAGTGGAAGTAGAAGTTCTTAACCAAAATGGAGCATAAGTGCAATAAGGAATGAAAGACTTGAAGCTGGTGGAAGTCAGGTGTCTAGTTCAGCAAATGAGTCTAATGTTCCTGGCTCACCCAAATGAAGCAAATCTATGCTCAAGAGTAAAAGAGTTTGAGGTGGTTCACCAAAACAGCCTTAAGTTGGATTAGATTGGTGTTTGAAACTTATGTGAGATGTTTGAACATGTTTATGACTTCTTTTATTTATGTATGTGGATGTTAAACTTTGGTAACTATAGTAGCCAATTGTAATTTTCAAGTCATTGCAACTTCTTGCATTCACAATATGCAATTAAAAGCTTTTATGTGTAAAAGTGTACTTGTTTAGGTTATTATATTTGTGCCAATTACTTGCATCTGCATTATGTGTATGCAAAAATGCAACTTCTTATCAATTTAGTATGCCAAAAAAGTCAACCTTAACCCTATGACCAAATTGCCAAGTACAACTATTTTAACCAAAACCAAGTCAACAAGATTAAAAAGTTACATTAAGTTGGATTTTAGTATGCAAAACCCTATATTTTTAAGTTTAGTATGCAAAAAAAATCAAATTTAATCCACTGACCAAATGGTCAACTATAACTTTTTAACCAAAACAAAGTCAACAAGCTAAATATCTTCCATTATTTTGCCTTTTAGTATGCAAATTTAACCCACTGAGATAATCATTAACTACTTATGTTTACCCAAATCAAAGTCAACAAGTAAAATAAGATTTCATGAACACATAAGACAATAACAATCACGACTTAAGCAATGCTATCATTGAACTAATATTTCATAACCAGAAAAAAATTACACCGGTCATCAAGTACATCAGATTAACAAAAAAAAAATCAAAACACATCACCTAATCTCTTCCCCACTACTAACTTATACTGCTTCACTTGAAAAAAAAACACGAAAATTACACACAAAAAAAAAAAAAAAAAAAAAAAAACCCAACTTAAGATCAAGTATTTCTTCATTTTAGCAGCTTCAAGTCTTGTTTCCTCTACTGTAGCTTCGATAGCATTCCTTGAACTTAATAGACCGAGAATGATAGTAACTGATCTTGCACACATTGGGATATCGTGCCAGTCAATATTGTCACAATCAGATCTCGAATCTGGACAACCATAAAACCTACGTCCTGGATTTTGATTTGTCCATGATGTTCTGATAACTGCAGTTTTTCCACACCAAGACGCCACCATTTTCTTTTTTCTTAAGTTTTTGAGAAAGAAATAACTAAAGCTGAATAAAGAGATGGAGTGATGGAAATAATTGAGTGGGAAGATGGAATACGCTTGCATGCAATCGAGATATGTACAAGATATATTTGGATATGTAAAAAGCAATGTACACGTGTTCTCTTGTACAAAGTGAACAATAAGCTGACAAAACTAGGCGGTTTGAAAAATAAGTACCAAAAAGTGTTTGGACAAAAAAGCCCTCATGTGGCATGCACGTGAGGACTAAGATAACGAGCAAAACTAGCGATCGTTAGAAAAATAGACCAGCAGCGTAATATTTTCTCGATCGTGGACTAAAAAAGCAATAATTCTCATTTTTGGATGTCGTATGAAATCCAGCATAACTTCAGGGACTAATAATCTAATCAAGTTAAAATTAAAGCTAACAAAATGCATTTTTTATCTTTACATTTACTAAGCCGTTTATTTGATCTTCCAGTCAATTTCAAAAGAAAAATGTTAATACACTTAAATTTGAACGACGAAAAGAGTATAAGCTAAGAGCATTAGGTATAATTTGGTGCCATCAAGTGGTGTCGTGGAAAAAATGTTGTCATCTCAGCACTTGTTCTTATAACACCAGAATCTATCACACAACACAAAACACCTCTCTCTAAGAGCATGGGGGTGTCATAGCATGCCAAAACCTACTTTTTTGTGCCACCCCAGCATTCTTACTTTTAACACTTACACACAAAAATACCACTTCACTCATAACACCTCTTTCACATACCATTTGGGACCCACAATACCCAATTAAAACACACACTCCAATTCATCTTTGTGTCCTTTTCTCACATTCATGCACACCAATTAATTGTCATTCAAATTGGCACAAGGGGAAGGTGGTGTGATAACATGAGTTTTAGCATGTCAAATGAGTTGCCACATAGACTTTGACGTGCATTTATGCCACCATACCCCATGGTCTAATATAATACCATTTCTGGTGCCATAAGACATTTATGTACCCCAAAATTTTATTTTATTTTTATTTTTTTTCATTTATTCAAATAAAACCACACATAAACTAATATTAAATTTTCATTAATAAAAAAATACATAAAACTAAAAAAGACATAAAAAACAACACATAAAAGTAAAAGTATATAAACTAAACTAGTTTCAAGGATGATATTTGGCCCAAATTTATTTTTTAAGCACCTTGATGATAGCCACATCCGTCAGTTGCATGTTGCTAGTGTCCATTGCAAGCGTCTTCAAGTTATCATTCCTTATTTGAGCGTTGAAAATTCAACTCTCGCCATAGTCAGCGAGCACGGAGACCAATTGCTGACTGAGGATTCATTTTAGTTGAAGAGGTAGAAATGAGAAATTTCCAGAGATAGAAACGAAGTTGGATTTATGTGTAAATTATGAAAGATTAATGGGGTATTTATAGGATTTTTAAAGTGTAAAGATTTGAGAAAAGGGTGGGATTTTATGGAAAAAATGGGCGTTTACATACATCCTCATATTCTAACCAATATTTATATATTTCCCCAAACATTGCTTTAAAAGCATTGTACATAATGCATTAAAATATTTTGTTTGAGGAAATATGTAAATATTGGTTGGGATATGTGGATGTATGTAAATACCAAAAAAAGGCGGCTAATAAAAATCCCCAACGTCGATTTTTTTTTTCGTGTTAAAAAATGCTCTAAAAAGAAAATAATAATACAAAAAATAACTCACAACGTGAGCTGGTGATGACGGCGCGACACACGAAAACGAC
Source organism: Chrysanthemum lavandulifolium (assembly GCA_022545495.1). NCBI lineage: Eukaryota > Viridiplantae > Streptophyta > Magnoliopsida > Asterales > Asteraceae > Chrysanthemum > Chrysanthemum lavandulifolium. The sequence continues at coordinate 124,981,386 of CM040243.1, forward strand.
ACTCTCAGTATAGTGTTTTGCACCATCGTGTTGGCTGGTAAGAAAACGCGAACCACACTAGCTACCGTACCCCATGCTCTAAGTGTACATACATGTTATTTTTTTAAGTACTTAAAACTTAAAATGTTGCATTGAAGTCATGACATCACAACATTACAACCAGAGGAAATTGCATATATATCTATCCAAAAGTGGATAATTGAACATATATCATTGGTACATGTTTTGAATATAAAATGGTACATGGTCCTTACAAGTAACACATGTATCTATTTGATTTCTTTTATGACTATTATACACACAAATTATACGCTAAAGTTGCACCTTTTGCTTGAAGTTGAGTTACCCGTAAGACTAGTGGTAACAAGCAACATAAAACGCATCCTCTCTATATAGCCTAACCCAAGGTTGAGATGTCGTGAAGAGAAAATGGGGAGAAGTCGTTCTTGGCTATGACCAAGTTGTGGAAGGTGTAGAAGTTGTTGTTGTTGTGCGTGTGTGATATTTTGGTTTTTTGGAATATATTTGTATTTAAGTGGGCTCTGTTTTGGTGGTGATGTTAATTGTGTTATTACACTATGTTTGTGGTGGTGTTGGTTGAGGACAAAAGCTAACGTGGTGCTAAGTTGCCAGCGATGATGTTGGTCACTATTACCACTGGTATAAGGTATTAAGATTTGGGCATTAATGAAATCCGTATATTAATGAAATTAGGGTACTCATGAGGTCCATAAAAATGTCTTTTTTGACCGTAGTTCGATATTAAAAAAGAGGCCATAGTTTGATACTAAAAAAGACCAACTTGATGTTTGAGTGGCTTGAAAATATGAAATAATGTTTGCAATTTAGATTGCCTTAGTGCTTACAATTTTAAGTAGTCTATCTACACATGATAATTTTTTCTTTAGGTCGGGATGTATAATTGCTTCATTATAAACATAATAAATGGCCTCATATCAAGATGAGAGAAACTTTTTCACCAAACGTCGACATGCATATTCGTTGACGAAGAGTGTAGAATCCAGTTTCCCCAATTCCAAATCACCCAAATTGCGAATCGATAGCTCCATGAAAAAATTTAACTACCAAAATCAAAACGAGAGAACACAACTCATGAGATCATGCAAAGATACAATTGGCGAGCGACTAACGTTAGCTCCATAATTTACGCCAAATCAAAAAAAACATAAACACTCTAAATATACACACGACATCATTGCGAAACTTGAACGTTCTTTTGTTAAGGGGTTAGGGCACAACCTCTTTCTATTAGTCTAGCATATTTATCTTAAGTCCGTACCTAGCCCAATTGTTGCTTTACACGAATTAATCTTGTATATATACATTGGTTTGAAAATTATTGAAAGATATGGAGAATTAACTTATTCTAATATGGTATCAGAGCCTACCCTAAAAACTCACCAAAAACCCTAATCGTCTCTTTTCTTTTTTTCCTGGTTCCGAACAATTAGATTGCTTCTTTTTTATTTGCTTGCTAGCCATACAATTAAATTGCTTTGCTTTAATTTATCTTATGCCATACAATAGGTATGTCTTTATATGCATGATCCTCGGGAACCACATCTTCTTGCTTTGAAGCGCATTCTTAGATATGTTCGTGGTACTCTTGATCATGGCCTTCAGCTACATGCCTCCTTTATGACTCAGCTTGTTGCTTTTCTTGTGAGTGACTCAGCAGTTGTCGGTTACTCATGGTCTACCTTTTGATTGTGCATGTTGCTTTTTCTCGCTTGCTAAACTTGAATATCTCGGGGTAGCGAATGTGGTTGCGAAAACGACTTGGATCCATAATTATTTACGGGAATTTCATACATCGTTGTTTACGGCTACTCTTATTTATTGTGATAATGTAAGTGCAATATATTTGTCTACTAATCATGTTCAACACCAGCGTACCAAGCATATAGAGATTGATATTCACTTTGTTCGTGACTATGTTGCTTCAGGCCAAGTTCGTGTTCTCCATGTTCTCTCAAGGTTTAATTATGTGGATATTTTTACTAAAGGGTTTTCTACTGCGCTATTTCTTGATTTTTGCTTTGGTTTGAACGTTTGATAACGCTTAGATTGTGCATGTTTTTAGTAGCGTTATTCTTGCTTTTGTGTATGTTATTGGGTTATATTTACAAGCTTTTGTCACTTAATCGTACCAAAGTATATTTGCAAAGTATATGTAACCAAGTAGGAAAAGGAAGAAATAGTGAAGGAAATGGTGAATAAATGAAGCTTATTCATACTAAGATTCCCGTATCAAGTTCCACACCAAAATGCATTTCAAGAGTGAAAGATGCAAGGATTCAACATCTCAAAGTCCCAAGTCAAAGGAAAGGCCAAGTTTGAAGTAGAATAAAGAGCTACGAACAAGAAACAAGCAATCAGTAAGATAAACGAAAAAGACCAAAGAAAACACCTGCTGAAGGCCCCCAGCCGATCGGTCGCTTCCCGCAACCGATCCGGCTGGAGGAAATGTCGAAGACCAGTTGATCGATCGCAGCCTGCAACCGATCGGCTGGAGTAACATGTGTGGAAAACTAAAAGGGGGTTTGAATAGTTTTACCGATTAAAACTTTGTTTTAAACTATTTAGATCGACTTATGTCAATCTATTTGATGTGTGTGTTGGATGATGATAGATAGGCATATAAATAAGTAATGTAAAGATAAAGAGTAAAGAAACACAAAACCACGACATGATTATTTATAGTGGTTCGGCTACAAGGACACCTTCCTTGCCCTACTCCACTCCCCGAGTTCCCCACTTGAGAGTTCGTAAGCACTACACAACACAAGCTCCTTAATGTGGCGGAGAAGCCTTCACAACGCCGCCTACTCTTTATCGGTACTAGGCTAGACACCGAGTTCTTCCACGAGGTAGAACCACACCTATCACAACGCCGCCTTTACACTTTATCCCAGACAAGGCTAGATACCGAGTTCCATTACAAATGAGGAACTATTACCTAACACTACACCACTACACAACTACCCCAAAAGAGACACACTCCTTATTACAACATCATAAGGATATCAATATCCTTTAACCCAAACTAACTATCTTGTACATCGATGCACCATATCAAATGCACACCCTTGGCACCTTTCACTAATGCCTTCGATATGACCCTTCGGCACCTTTCAGTAATGCCTTCGACACGACACTTCGGCACCTTTCACTTATGCCTTCGACACGACACTTCGGCACCTTTCACTAATGCCTTCAGCACAACACTTCTATGGAGGGAGAAAAGAGCTATCAACAAGATACACTTCATTGGTCTTGATGGTGACGAAGCTTAGCAACTCATGACCTTGAGCTTGCACGTCTTCAAGAGGTGGTGATCTCGCCTTTAAGAGGAACCTAGAGAATCACACAAACATAAAACTACATATAATGTTCCTTTGGATCTGAGGTTAGAGATGTTACCATACTAAGAGAGAGTATGTATAAAAGGGGTAGTGAGCAAGAGAGAAATGGCTCACTATTTATAGACAAAAATGTCATCGTCCCACCTGAGCCCTCCCCAGGGATCCGGCTAGTGCAATCCTAGGGATCCGGCTGCTGGGTCAGCTTAAGTCCGGATTTCGGGTTGCAAACCGGGTTATGGGTTATGGGTTATGAACCATGGGTTATGGGTAATGTTTTATGGATACCCAACAAGATGCAATGTATCTAGACATTGGGTCATGGGTTTTGGGTCATGGATCATGGATAATACCCAACATGACTTCATGCATGATGTCATGCAATGGGTCATGGGTTATGGATCAAGCTCCATGGGTATGGGTCATGGACTTTTGGTTTTACCCAACAACATTCATTGTACCTAGTCAATGGATCATGGGTCATGGACTTAGGTTTTTACCCATTATAATATATACAAAGTATATATGTACAATTCCATATTATGTAAACACTAGTTGTTATATATATGCATTTCTATAAGATGTAAACAATATTACTTGTTTAGTGTTTTATATGAAAATGTAAGTGTGTTAGTAAACTATTGGCTCAAAGCAATTTACGTATTTTATTTGTTTCGTTAAAATGATTTTACGTTTGTTATCGACAAAACATTAGAAGATCATAAAATATAAATAAACGTTTTATGGCTTATTTGTATTAACAACATGCTCTGTCAAAACTTTGTCATGAAGATTCTACCTTGTACCATCAGACTTCAGGACCTTCCTACATTGCTTCTAGTCCCTTATAAGCTGCTTGGAGGCCAAGTTGAAGTATTAATGACCTTAGGCCTTGAGAGGGGTATAAATAGAGCCATTTGCACTCATTTATAGGAATCCAATCATCAATACACAATCATAACATCAATCCACTCTTAGATATTATCTCAAAGGTTCTTAATTTCTCTTTAGAAGTATAGGAAAGTTTGGAGGTCCAAGAAGTCAATGTTTGGAGCTTAGATTATTAAGAAGTCAACACCAATACTTGGGGTACCATTACTTAATCATTTGTGATCTTATTGCCATCATTGTAAGATTTTTAATCATGTTTCCTAATCTTCAAAATTCTGAGTTTATGTTTAAGTTTGCTATGAGTGGCTAGTGCCTTCGTGCACTTGCTTAGATGACGTTTATTATATGATGATTTGATTATGATTGCGATAACATGTTTTAATTCAATTTCAATTTAATTCTAAAATTCAATTATGTTTAGGTTTCATAGTGACATTTGTTAATCAAGTTTGACTATTTGTTGGTGGTTTTAAAGGTCGAAAGGGTTATTATCATTCAACTAGTCATAATCATTTGTCTATAAGTGATTGTTTTTACCCATTATTCTTGGTTTAACAAAGGAAATTGAATGCGATTGTAATGAGAATACTTTTGTTTATCAAATTGGATTGACTGAAAATGACTTCATATGTCGGAAGGGTAGTTGTTAGCAATCAATTGTAACATTTTTGTCTATGATCGGTTACCTTTTGTATTGACCATTTCTTAAGACAATTTGATTAAACAAGAGATGTTTTTGTATTTAAGTTTGTGAAACTACCGTGAATCAAACTTATGAAACTTGAATTAGTCTTGAATTGATTGGTTAAACTTAATGCTTGTTTTTATAAACTAAAATCTTGACGAAAGTTTAACTAGTAAAAACAATAGATTAAATTACCATCTAATTGTCATAATCAACATACTAAAAGGAGTTATCACAATCATGCTTATCAAAGTTAGTAACCTAGTCTAAGAAAGTGTAGTATTAATCATTTGAATCTACATCATCATTATTGCTTATCGTTGAGTACCATTGATATACTATTAGTCGTTTTAATTACTTATTTTTCGATCCACACAAATCCTTGCGAACGATCCCGGCTTACCATTCATAATTTTACTACAATCGGACGAGTTCACTTTCTCGTATGTGTTGTTAATAGATTCGGTAAATCGTGTTTATAAATTTTAAAACTTGCACACCTAACGCACATCAACGTTCGAAGACCTTCCGCTTAAACTGCGGGTGAATATTAGTCTGGCATAGTTATCTTAAGTCTGGGCCTAGCCCAATTGTTGCTTTACACGAATTACTCTTGTATATATAAATTGGTTTGGATATTATTGAAAGAGACGGGGAATTAACATATTCTAATACTTTCATCTTCTTGAAGTTAAACTTTGGATTGATAAAGTTTAAAATGAGCTGAGTCTAGCAGTTTGAACTCGAAAAAGTTGAAATTTCGTTTAATAACCAAGTTCGAACCTGAGCTTTATATATAAAGATCTACTAGGCTCGTGAGCCCAAATAAGTCATAAGAATATATGAACATATACATGTAATTATATATATAACGAGCTCAAAATAAATAAACTAGCTCAAGCATAGTGTAATTTACAAGCTTTTTAATTCGAGCTTTATTCGTTTAATTCGAGCTTTATTCGTTTAACTTGTCATAAAAATGAGTTGAGTTTGAGCTTGTAAAATTTGTCATAAAACTGAGCTTGAGGTAAAAATAAAAAGCTCGAAATGAGATCGAGCCCAAACTCGAGGTTTATAACTATATACGAGCCGAGTTCGACTTTGGCCCGCTCGAGCTCAACTCGTTTCTACCCTTTTGATTAGCAAAAACTTAAAACATAACTAGCTATATCCCCTCTAGTGTAATTCAAGAAATAACATATTCTATTACTTAACTAGGAAGGTGAATGTTTAGACTTATATAAGAGATAATCAGCTTATTTAGTTCGATTCATATTTTACAAGCCTAACTTTTTCATCTCATTTTTTAATTGTGAGCTTATTTTTCATCCTTAAGTCATTATAATTTTAGACTTATATAAGAGATAATCATCTTATTTAGTTCGATTCATATTTTACAAGTCAAAATGTTTAACAAACACCATATTATACCACCACTAGTACATAAAGCTAAACATGCATGTATTATAAAAAGATTTTTAGTAAGAGGTATGCTATATCCACAGAATAATCATAAAAAAAACATCTACAAAAATGAAGTGTCATGTTTTGATTATTTATGTTTCTTTTGTAAATGTAGTACAACTTTTTAGTAATACATCTAAAAAGAAATTATTTATAAAATCAACAATCAAAACATGTATCTCATTTTTATGAATACTTTTTGTGGTTCTTTGTAAATGTAGCATAACTCTTTCAAGTAATACATTTGAACTAGTTTACATTAGAATCAAGTTTTGATATGGTTTACGTGTGTGGTTATTGAGGTCACGTGAGGCGGCTTCATAGGCTACATGGTTTGACTTGTGGGGACGGATAATTCATCGTGATCACGACGTGTCGTGCCATATTCGCGCTACACTAATTTAAACTAGTAATATTATCCTTAAACATGTTTTTCCAATTTAAATGTGGGTTATCGTTTATTATTAAATTTGTTAAATCTATTAACTAACATAACTAGATATTTAATGTGAATCTTGATGTCGATCACTAAGCCTTCGTCACAAGCACAACGTACTCTACTTGACTACTTAGGAGTTAGGACCACATACATTACCAAAATCACTATCCATGTTGTCATGTCTCTATTATGGATTAGGAGAAGAATCTCGACTAAATGATCCTAAAATAACAACCCGAAACTTTTATATTTTTGTGACCAAACCTTGGTTAAATTAGTCTTAGATATTTTTTTTTGTTTTAACCGATCTTGTTTTTTCTATTTCTTTTTACCATTAAGTTCCGGGATGCTGTGAGATTCTTCAACAAATCATCATTTTAACACTTACAATCATTACAAGAATATGGGGCAATTTTCAGGGTGATACAACCTAATGATTTAGCATTGCGAGTCATTTAGACATTGCTTATATAATCGACTATTTTGCCCATGAACCTTGAATCTATTCGGTTTAGAATTATAACTCACATCTAAACAAAAATACCACACTAAATTAAGATAGTGTAAAAAGTATTAAACGGTGGATAAGTTTGGTTAGTTGGCTGACTAGCTAACCAAACTTAAGATTGTATGAAAAGTATTAAATGATAGATAAGTTCGGTTAGCTGGCTAACCAACTAACAGAACTTATTTAATGTCTAATAAAAAGTCGTATGTCACATATTCACGGATTAACGTTCAATATAAAGTGTTCATACGATTAGTAACTTATTAACTATTTGATCTTTCAGTTGGTAGTTAACGAGCAAGTTTGCCCGCGCGTTGCTGCGGGGATGCTTTATGGATGCATAGAACATTTGTGAAATGTCTTTGTAGACGCAATTGCTGGCAAATGAGTTTGTTGTTGTTGCTAGTATTTTTTTGGCGGGAGTTGTTTTTGTTTATGTTTAATCTTTAAGTTTTTGAAAGACTTGTATGGGCTTTTGTATCACACTCGACTTTTTTTTAACCATTTTGACCCATTTGAGTGAACGCAACCTAGAGGGACCACTGGTATCAACTCTACAAAAGCATGTGAATTCTTTTTCCAAATTTGTTTAGGTCATCCAGGTTGAATCCAAATGTAAGCAATGAGGTGTCGTCATATATATTCTTCTCGTTTTTTTCACTAATTACTGTGTAAAGAGAGTAAATAACATGTCACAATAGTAGATTAAAATGGCAATATAATCTATGCACATATTATATTATCTGGCCACATCTTATCATAATGAAGGTGGCAGTCTCTTTACGTTCAACATTTTTCCTGCATTTTACGTCTGAAGATGTGCAGTGGGTCGGTTTGAAGTTACTTGTCTCAAATGCAATAGCTATAAGATCAAATAAATATAACAAAAAATAAGCATTCTGAAACACATTTTACATAAAATGCATAGTAACAACAAAAATGAAAAAATGCAACATTTAATTATGTATCACTTTGCAACATCATATGAAAGGCTTAAAGAGTCCATACTGATCTCATGATGCATGAAATTTCAAGGTTTTGATTGCTAATTTTTAAACAATACAAATTATTAACTTAGTTAAATAGTCTAAAATACCCTTTTCATCTTCTTTCATTGTCTTCTTCATTAAGTTCTACCGTTCTTTTCTCCCAAAATGAATTCATATAATCACCATCCTCGTCGTAATCCCCAATGTCGAAAGCAACTGTCTTTAAGTAGTAATGTACCTTCTTAAAGGTTCAACATATCCTGTGTGACTCAAAATATAACTCATTAGAGTGCTAAAATAAAACAACTTGGCACAAAATCAATATGAAATTTTTGTAAGAGTTTACGTGAAGATGTGTGCAAATAAGCAAGTATTCATGAAATGAAATTATGGATGGTTCTTTATTCAGTTTCAAATTCTTATTATCATCCAAATAAAAAAAATCACTTGACACATCCAAAATTTTGGTCAGCCCACAAAGCTCATCTCATAAAAATTCGATAACTTGGAATAGTTCAGTACAAATAACCGACTCAAAAAAGCAAAAATCAATATATGTTATCTATAAAAAATGAATTCAAATTCGATAAGAAAACATTCGTTCACATCAATAATGAAAATCATAGTATCAGATTCGCATCAACTAAGTGTTTTCTATTTTAATTGTCGGTTTAAATTCAATCAAGATGTAAGCTTTTTCATCACTCTCATTTCATTTCATACAGGTTTAGTCCACCATTTACAGACGTACTAAACAATAGCAAAAGAAACTTGTTTTAGTGATAAAGTAGCATCCAACTACACCCTGTATCAAATAGCATCCATTATAACTAATTGACCTTCAATTAATATAAAAAAAGTCTTTAAACAAATTAAGTACACTCGCCTTAAATGTGGAACACTGTGGTTCTTCTAATATAAACTGGTGCTTCCAAAATTATAGTGATATCAACGACAAATGGCAAGACTATCAAACCATGTTTTCTGTTGAGTCTCCTTGTCAAACCTGATGCCTGGCACTTACATGTTATATTGTTCCTATTTTAGTTGTCCTGTTAATCAAGCATCGAAATGAGGCGTGCTTATGTATTGCAATGGTTTAATACTTAAGAGATTGTTTGGAATTGCTTATGTAAGTATTTATATGGTCACACCTAAGCAAGTAAGCATTTTGGGTAAAACTGTTGTGGTTCAATCAGATAAGCACTTTAAAATAAGCATTCCCAAACATCCTTTAATATAAAGTAGGGTCACTTAACAGAAACACACATTTGCTCAGATAAGCAAATGCTAAAATAGGTCTTCTGACTACTGCCAGTGGACAATTATTGTATTATATTCGAGTATGCTATGAACTGAAAACTGAAAATGGCTTATTATCTAAGGAAGCCTTTGGATTAGCCTATTTAAAGGGCTTTTGGCTTATTGAGGTTTGACAATTAATTTTCGCATAAAGAATCAAGTTACCTGAAATTGTAGGAAATGAAACCATTGATTCAGAAACATAGGAATGGGTCGCTAAACAGTTGAACTGCTCTCGATCACATTGGTTATCCATTCCTCTCAACCTGCAAAAAATAATTATAAAAATCAGAATGGGTCGGTAAAATTGGGCCTCTATAATCATATAGGCATCAAGTATAACAACCCAATCAACATTTTGGTTTAATGAAAATTTCAGAATGTATTTATTGACAATAATACCAAGAATTCGAATATGCACATGTACCGGCCACGTTTCATAGAAAATTAATAACACCAAATATAGATATTAACAATCTGATATAATAATTCATATTCTCATGTTTATCACAAAGTGTATATATATTAAAAGCAAGTTATGTAAGTAAAAAAAGATATACTTTATAATATGGCGAAAGAAGAAGCAAATATCAAAGAAATGGAACAATGCTATCTCAACTTGTCTTTCTTTGTGAAAGCCTCCAAATCTTTCTCGCTTATCCAATCTATTTGCCATATTAATGGCAATACTGAGATTATCTTGTTAACATTTAACTCTCAAAACTAATTCTTTCCAGCTTTTTAACATCTTCATACTTAACTCTTGATGTTAATACCATAGAAAGGCATTCAACTATATAAGAATTTTCAAATGGAAAAAGATGGTACCTCCTTAGCATTAGAATTTGCGTGTGCAGTACAGCGGCCTCATTGACTCTTGGTCGTTGGATTTCCACTCGTTCCGACTGCATACGTCTTCCACTGCGAATATACATTGTTAACGACATGTATATTTACATTATCAATGTTACAAAAAAAAAAGGCTGATAAGCAACTTCTACAGCCAATTCCAAATACCCCTTAATTATAAAAAAATGTAATTAACAGGTTGTTCTTCACATCATTTTAAGCAATTTTCATTACTTAGTAATAAACAAAAACCATATCCTAATCATTCAACTACTTGCTCCTATATTTACGAATTACCTTGCTTGAGCAATGAAGTAGCTCCATTGGCCAAAAACCATTTGATCCGACGTTCTGGTTTCACCTTCTGCACAGGCAATGGGTAACCATAATCAGTATGTTCACCCAGCGCCACCTTGACTGCATAAGATTTCTCTTCCCCGACTATCACCAAAGCAATCTCAGTTGCCGAATTGATCAAAGGAAATGTGAAAGTGATCCTAGGTGGAGATGGTTTGGGCAAATCAGTTATAAAAGGCACCCATATTTTCTTCTCAGACCACGGAAAATGCCAGTAGAAGAGGGATGCAACGTGCTGACAATATATTCAAAAGTTAGTGAGCATTTTTAAGAGTAAAGTTGATCAAGCACCAAAATATCAGCTATTTCGACCAATCTACTGAACCAAGGTAGGGAGGGTCGACTATCTTCCGATCAAAAGTTAAACTCCACTATCATCTCTCATTTTTACAAATGCGAATGCTTATTTCAAATCCTTGTCTATACTATATCTAGGATAATGGGATTGCTTTTTCTGATTATTCCAAAATGGGTTACATCATTTTTAGAAGATAAGAAATTTTGTAGAAAAATAAGTTGAGCCTATCTACTATTAGATTCAGCAATAGATAAGCACTTAAATAATAAGAAATTAGTAAAATAGTTTATTTAGTTACCTGAGCCTATCAAATAAAGTATCACCAGATAGTACGACTGAGAAGGAAGCATGGTCCTGCGGTAGTGTGTGTCGACTCATGGTCAAATCGATGCACCACGAAATAGAGAATATGCAACATAAAACTGCCATCCAGCAGGACACGGGTTTCCCTAGAACGCAATTCAGTTATAACATTAAATAACCGAAACCAAAATAAATCTAAAATTACTAATACCTTTCATCTCCATTTAAAACTGGTAAAACCAAAGACACTTCAAGAAAACTCAAACTCAGTTTGTTTTCCTAAACAAAGAGTAACAAAAAACATGATCAAATTAAACAGAAATTTTATACATATCTACAAAAATTAAAAAAAAATTATCTCATCTGTATAAACAAACCCACAACATTCTTACCGCAAATTCACAACAAACAGATGCTTATAATCGATATTTTTTAAAAAAAATCCCAAAAATCAAAATCTTACAGCTAGATTAATGTGAAAGTCAGGTTCTAAAGTAACCTTAATCCCCATTCCTCCTTCTCTTTCCCCTCCTTCTGCAAATGGGCTCCGGCAAATCAAGAACATGTCACATATACGTTGGTAGCATCAAGTCATAAAGCACGTCCATCTCCCACTCATATTGGCCATTTGTTTCAAAATAAGTCGAGCCTTATCAAATATAAACACAAATCAAATTAGTTTGAAAGGCCAAAGATAAGCGTAAACAAAAACTTGTCAACAAATATAAATCAAAGGCCTTTATCCAAAAATAATGCCTGACCAAATAAAAGTCAGAAAATTTCAAAACTAATTCCATAGTATATGTTCATGATTACCTAAACACAATAAGTTGTTTCGAGTATTGTTTGAACAAAATGGGTATCCAGATTTAAGCCACTTATTAGCTTATTGTATCATCTGTACAACAGGAGGGAAAAAAAACCTTAGCACAATCTTCAATATTAGTTATCATTATTCAGTTTATTCATATATCTTGAACCTGCAAATAACAACCAAAAATACCAAGAGTAAATAAAGTACTCGAATCAATGAAGACCAATACTTACAAATTAGAAGTCGACCCATGGAATTTCAGCCGTATGACTGCTTTTTTTTTTTTTTGATCGGTGATGATTATGGTGGATAAAAACATGATTTAGGGTTTATGTTCTTGACTTTTTTGGTTTGTGTTTGATCGGAGATGATTATGGTGGATAAAAAAAGGGGTAATGGTTTTGTGAGAGACGGTTGGTTTTGTATATGGTTTAATGAAAGGGGCGGTGAGATAATTTGATGAATTTGGAATATGGGTTTGGTTTTGTTAGAGAAGAAGAATGAGAGGGTCTCGAAATTTCTAGGAGTCCTGCTATTATGGAATACGGTTGGTTTTGTATATGGTTTGATGTATTCACACTGAACAGTAAAACTTGCAACACACAATAGCCAATGTTAAGGCGCCACATCCTTTTTTTTGGTAGTGTAAAGGGGAACGGACCAATTAGATGGTGACAACATAGCGTATATCTACACCCACTAGTTTAAGACCCGTGTAATACACGGGTTGTTAAAAAAAGTTACTAAATTAACATTGATATTCTAACAGATATTATTAAATAATGTTCATGTATGTCAACTATATACCAACTCTTCAAATAACATGTATCTAATAGATATTATAAGACAAATGTCACTGGACGATAGTTGTAAAGCTCAATGATGAAACTATTATAGTAATTTTAATGGAGATAATCAACACAATGAGAAACTTACAAACTTAGAGGTGGTATATCGAGCATAGTAAATAGTTATTTGAGAATTACAAATTATTAAAGCTTGGAACTTATTTTCTCATGGATCAATTCGAGCCCCAATTCAACCCGCACCAAAAATTACTCATTCTGACCCATTACACGACCTGCCTGGTGTCCATCTTTGATCATGTCGAAGAAAGCACTCTTTAGAGCAAGCATCCATGGCCAGCTCATACACTCTGAAAAAACGATGACATATGAACACTTTCACTTATACATACCTTTCCACATCAAACAATCCACAATACAGATTCCAAAATCCAAAAAATAAAATATTTACATATTAAATACCAAATACATATTTCTAAAAACTATACAATTGTAGTAATCATTCTAGTAAAGATTCAATACAATCAAAAGTAAACCGGCTGGCTTTTGTGATCACATTCCGTAGAATATCTAAAGAAGGTTTCGGCATCGTTACCTTATACCAAAAATCATATGAGGATTCGTTATAAAAAATAATAAGCCGCCAAAAGATACTTTATTAGCATTAAAGATGTAATATGCTTTCGTTGAGGCTTTTCAATAGAATTTTCTTTTTAAATTAGTGAGACAATGACGACAAAGATTTGAGTTGTTATTGTAAGAATCACGTTTTCGGTAATAATTATCAGTGAATTAATCATTAAAAATGTCACTGTGTGTTCATAGGTCAACTCGACCCAAAAATGCCTTTTTTCAGATCGAATCCATTTTACCAGTAAATGAAGCCTCCTAAATCCTGACCCACGGGTATGGCCACAACACCTAAATTAATACTCAGAATATTGAGAGACGGATAATGACATACATAGTGCAAGTCTATGAAAAAATAATAATAATAAATAAATAAAATAAAAAAAATTTAAAATAACCTCTATAATTTTTAAAATGGTATCACAAGTTAAGCCCATCAAAAGTACTATGAGACCCATCAAAAGTAATGGGGCTAATCCAAACACTTAGCAAGAGTTTATAAGCTTATTCATCATATAGCCATAAGCTACTTACTAAAAGTTTAAACCCAAAATTTAAGGTTAGCCAAACACCCTTAGATTTAAACTAATTTCTTAAATAAAATTATTTAAAAGGTTGATGCATAAAAAATAAACTTGAAAATGACTTCTGAATGTTTTCTATTTAGCTATTAATGATAAAGTATAACCCAAATTGACCCATTTATATGTTTACGCCACATTAACACCACTTCTAATGATACGTTTGCATCGTCATAGAGATACCTAATTTGCAACATCTATAAAGACTAATCAAGAAGGATAATGTGTGTATAGATGGCATGCAACAACAACATACCCAATAACATATAACCTTTCTAAAAATATATTGCATTATAGTTTCATTAAGGGTTGACTCGACGAAGAATAGCTTTTAGGTGTAAATGCACAGTTAAAGCATATAGTTGTGCTGCATAAAAATGTATGTGATGACTGCGATTAAGAGACCTAATTAAAATTACATAAGAAATAGTTCACTCAAGAATTTTAACATACACTTGAATATTAACACAAATTTAACCCTTTGCTTTCCACACTCTCTAATTACTTGCGGTCCTAAAATGCTTCTTCATGTTCTTATACCACCAAACAAATTTTAGATTGGTTTAATTTCGCATAGATACACAAAAAGAAACATGTTTATTTTCAACTCTATGTAGCAACAAACATTTAGGAGATAAATTCACTCTTGCTAATTTAGCTTCAGATACAGCAATGAAACCAATTAACTATCAACAAACTTGAACTTACTTACAAACATACTTCTTAGAAGTTAGAACACTACACATTAAAAAAAAAAAAAAAAAAAAAAAAACCAATGAAAAAATAGTTCACTCAAGAATTTTAACATACACTTAGGCTGGGTTTATCACTCGAACATAAGTTTATCTCAACTAACCTTTAATCAAGAATGCAAGCCAAATTAACCTAGATGAAGAATATTGAGAAGCCCCTGCATTAAAGAGAATGAGATATATAAATGAATTAGTAAGCAGATGAAAATCAAAACTGGGTGATAGATGAGATGTAGATCAGAGGCGAAGATGACCGAACTGCATAATTAGCATCTTTTGACTCTGGTAATTTTTTGAATGTAACATGACAAAGAAAGATTAAGATCAGAGGTGATATATTCAAATTTCAATTGAATGGTTTATTGTTTGAGAGAAATGATGAATGGGTTGCACTCCACGGTCTCCACCGTCAGATAAACCAATGGAAGCAACTGATTCATTTTTCATATTCCAAGGTGCATGCCTGGTTCATTATTGGTCTTGGAGAAAGAAGTTTTTGTTCACTCTAGCATATTATATTTTTTCTTTTAAAAGATATATTATATTTAATGATGACATCATAAATATATATATTTTTATTGCAAAAGCCTATTGAGTATTGCCACGTTAGCAAAAGTGACCTCATGCAAAACCTTTTTAATAGATTAAATAGATTTGTATACACCCACAAAACTGGTAGTAAATATATATAATATATCTATACTACATTATAAAGCGTTTGGAACTTCATAAAAAGTCTTAAAATTTAAGACCAAAACATTACTATAAAGGGAAAAATAGAAAATTAATGTAAAATCTAAAAATTTAAGTCTCATTAAATCATATGTAATCGCTCCAATAATGATACATTTTAATGAAATTATTTATAATAAAGTTCATTAAACTTATAACCACTAATTTAATGCTAAAATTTGAAAAATAAAAGTGTTAACCATTTACACTATTAATAATTTAAATGTTCTACTTTTAAAAACATATCTCTACTAATTTATAATATTTGAGACATCGCTAAATAAAAAGTTAAAATGAAAACATTCTTCCGCCACAAAATTAGTCGTGAACCATGCGCATGGCGTTCTTGCAGTGCACTCTAGTAAGTATTAAACTATCTATCTAACTTGCGCAAAATATTACGTAGCAAGAGTAATGTTATCACCGGTCACTAAGGTCAAATAAAAATAAAAACATGGGCAGACAAGTGAGAATGGGAGATGATCCAAATCAATTGGCCCATTGTTTGGACTGGGCCTTCATTCATCCTTAGTGATTGTTCATTCTGTTTCATCACACACCATCTATAGTGCTATATTGATTTTGTAAATTGGGCAAATCACATCAAAATTCAAAAGTATTGCACTTAAGGTCAATTATAATTTTAGGCATTCATCTTTCTTTTCTTAATTTAAGGTATCAAAGTTATTTTTTGTGCAATACAAGATTTTTTTAACTTTCCAAAAGTGATTACCGGTAATAATTTTAGCCGAATTGACTTTTAAATGCTCGATTATAACAATATATCACATCAATTATCCAATTCGGCTGAAAAAATTATCAATAACAACTTTCGAAAAATCGAAAAAACCTTACGTTGCACAAAAAATAACTTGGATACCTTAAATTGAGAAATATAAAGTTGAGTACCTAAAATTCAAATTGACATTAAGTGTGATACCTTTTTATGCAATTTGCCCTTTGTAAATTGTATAGTTTTAATGCTAATTCATTTTCAAATTCGTAAGCATTTGAAAAATATCAAAGCCAAAACGCCCCACTAAACAACCCAGCCACACCAATATCAACTATGTTCCAAATCCGATGAATAACTACTTAAAAAAAGTTTTGCACTTGCAAAGATTTATGTTATATGATCACTGAAACACAATGTCAAACTTATAGACCACTATTTTGATACTCAAATGACACTCTTGCTCCCACAATCCAAAACTCGCTCCGCCGAATATAAACTAATGCAACATTGCCATTACAAAAGAAATTGGGATTAAATGCTTAATGAAGACAAGAATGATACTGAAAACAATGAAGTTTTCAACCTGCTGTTAGGAAAGTTGCTTCAATTTGGAATGTCAGATGAACATCAAAGTGAAATGACACATATAAAAGGCCTTTGTGTGGGTTTCTATGTCAGCCTGCATAAAAGGGTGTTTGGAACAACTATTGAGGTTCAAGAAAATGCTGCAAAATTTGGTTATTAACCAAGTACAGATCTTCCTTAACGTTTTTGAAGTATCGGTATTTTGTAGTTCATCACATAAGATGGCCCTGTATCTTGGATCACTAGATTCTTGGATTTATAAGTTTTCTACTTAACTGTCTTTAGGCCTTAGTGGAGGTAATTGAGGTTTAGTATGTTACTCATATCTCTCAGTTGAAAGTGGTCCATAAAGTGGGTTTCCTTAGTGTTAAGGTAGTATGAACTAGTAGAGTGGTACATGGTTATTTGGAATAGTGAGGGGTGCAAGATGACTCTACTTGGTCCTTGCAGTGTACTACCAAAGGAGGTTTGGAGATTCTCCCTCAAGGTGTGTGTTCCTAATATCTTGAAGCCTTTTGCAAAGAGGAAAATGTAGAGATCCTGGTAGAGCCCTTGAATGGAATGGTTTGGGTGGCTATAACCTTCACAATGAAGTCTCTTCATTTTTTTCACTTGGCTGTTGTGGGTATTGGTTGAATGGTCAAGGTTTGGAAAATGGTTATGGAAATGTAATTGTCGGGTTATGGTCTTTGGTGCTTTAAAGGGTGATTCAGATTCTTGTTGCTGCATTGAGAAGGAGTTATGCAACAGATTGATAATCATGTTTCTTGTCTGAGATTAGTTGTATATGTTATTGGATAATGTTTTGTCAAAGATCCTTATAGTAGTGAGAACTATCGGTTAGTATAGCCTTTCTTGTTTCTAGATGGGAGATGCCCATTTCCTATGTATGTTTCTAAGTGTAATTTGTTTTGGTTTAATAATATATCTTTACCCTTTGCATAAAAAATAAATAATAATAAAATAAAATTAAAAAAAAACAAAACAAAAAAAACAATACAATCTAATATCTTAGAATAAAAATATACAAACAATGATGAGCTTATGAGTGGTTCAACTTATGTTTTGCAAGCCTATGTTATTCAGGTTATTTTTATACCTTATATGCTAACATTTAATCTCTACGCCATAATAAGCTAATAAATAAAACAACTAAGCCAAAAGAAACAAACTTATGAAAAATTAACTTAACCAAAAGAAATTAAGACGAAGAACAAGCTTAAACAAACACAAGATCACATGCATATGGACCATTTGTTCTAAAAGAGCACCGGTGTCCCAAGTTATAGGCTTGAGGCATAGCCTCTAAAGCGGATTTTTAGTTATAGCCCAAACCCCACCTTGAGTTAGCACCATCTCCAAGCAGCCAAACTATAGCGATTTTTTTTATTGGGCTAGTCCTATAACTTGAGTGATGTAGAGAATATTTTTGAGTTAAGTTATAAATTTTGAGTTATAAGAAAAAAAACTAAGATGACAACACTTTTTACTACAACATGAGCCCTATAACACTTGGGCACAAATTGCACATTTAAAAATCATACAAGTCATAAAAGCAAATTACAAAAACAAACCGTATACATAGTGATTATACGAGAATGAACCTTTTTTCTATAGTTTACCGAGATGACCATTTTATGTCACTATCATACATTTAAACACTGACAAACACAGTGGGGGCCAAAGGTACTTTTATACACTGACAAACACAAATGAACCAAAAGTACTTTTATACAAACACCATTGATCATGATGGTCATTCACGTCAACTTGTTAAATGGACGGCCAAGATTTATAGAACCAAGAAATGTAGAATTTAAAAGATATTGATCATGATGTTCATTCATGTCAACTTGTTAAATGGACGGCCAAGATTTATAGAACCAAGAAATGTAGAATTTAAAAGATGATGACCACTCATTTACTTATCAAATAAAACTCTCGCCCAGATGAAAACTCTCGCCCAGATGAAGCCTCTCGCCCAGGCACCCTAGCTCCACGCCCTGGCCACGCCCAGGCTCCACGCCCACCTCCACGCCCTTGCCCCACGCCCAGCTCAACCTCTCGCCCAGGGCACGCCCAGAACACGCCCTCACTTCTTACTGGTTTGTATCACGCCCAAACTCACGCCCAGAAAATTGGTTATACACGTGTACGGTTTAAAACATATTCTGGTAGAAATCTAACGAAGTTCATTTTTGAAAAATATATAGGCGAGGTTCATTTTCGAAATCTAAAGCTGAAAGTGTTCGTTTAGGAAATTTTCTCAAGTCATAATCCTGCTTGCTAATATTCAACTGCACTCAACTGCCTCCATTTCTTTGACTGGTTAATCAACAACAAACTCATATCATATCCAAACAAACCCTAATAACAATAAAATCTCATCACTAATCAACTAATAGATATTTTACCAAGTTATTACAATCATGGATATATCAACAACAGTTTCCACTACATTAAGGCAGCATCCGTTGACCCGACCCGCTTTCATCAACAATGTGAGCACATAGTATCTTTTTTCAAGTTTATATTTGTCTACTATGAGCCTTTAAATAATTAGTTTACACTTTACACCTTTACAAGATCTTGAATTTATTTGAGCTCAAGTAATCCAGTTTAGGTAGTAAAATTTTGGGAAATACTTCAAAATTAAAAATATTAAAAAACATCAAATTGTTTTACTGATTATTATAGCTTGGTGTGTTTGGCGTTGACGTTTAGGAGCATTTAGGAGTGGTGAGCGTTGAGCGTTGTGATTTTTAATGCTCGTTTGGCAAGCAACAAGTAGCTTTATCCATTTTTTCCGAATGCTCCTTTTTGAACGTTCCATGAAGTAGTAGCATTGAACATTTAGGGATTGTTTTACACATACTAGTATTACAACTACAGCCACGTTACTAAAAGTTTTATAGAAAAATACGGTAGTGCTCACAACTAGTGCTCACACGACTTACAACAATATTTTCTGCCAAACACACCCAAAAACAATGAGCCACATCAAATACTCGCTCCAAAGTGTTATGTGATAGCCGATTATTTGACTTTAATAAATGTAATATCACTTAGGGCCTGTTTGTTTATATTTTAGTTAAGTTCTGTCTTTGAATAAGTGTCTGAATAGAAAATAGCATCACCCTCCTGACTTTATTTTATTAAGTCATGTTTCGAATAAGCCGGTAACAAACAATCCCCACGACTTAGCAGATTAAGAAATTTTATCAACTAAGACATTTAAGTCATAATCAAGCAGCACCTTAGTCGGTTTGAAAACTTAATGCCAAACACCCCTTTACAATTCACATTTTATGTATATTCATAGTTACAAAATTTTATGCAAATTAACACCTAAGGTTTGTCTTGTTTGCATTATACTAGCGAGGTACCCGCGTTGCGGTGAGGGTACCAGCAGCGTTCTGTGTGGTACCTCAAGTAAAAGTTCCGTAAATCATGTATTTTAGTTTATTATGCTCTTTTTGACAATAAATTTACGGATATCAAGAATTTTGTTTAACCTGTGCTGTTCGGGCTCGAGCCCGTTGGCCCGTGCCGTTTGGGCTCGACACCGTTGGCCGTGCCCTTTCGGGCTCGACCCGTTGGCCCGTGCCGTTAATTTGAAAAAATTGTGTAGCCTCTGCAACAATTTTTATTTATGTCTCCTAATAATTTTTAGTGTTTGTTTGGCTTAGTAGCAGATTAAATTGTACATTGTGATTAAATTGTTTTTTATTTTAGTGTAGGGTGAATTAAATAGTGTATTAATTGACCACTTTAATAGTATTAATGTGGTGTTTTTTTTAATATGTGCATTAAAGTGTTGTACACTATGCTTATTTGCTTGTAAGTCTGAAATTTTGTGCTTTAATGTGTTGTACATCATGCTTTATTACTTGAAAGTCTGAAAGTCTGAAAATTAAATAGGAGAGAGAGTCGTTTGTGCATTATAAGTAGTAGTGATAAGAAAATTAACGCCTAAGCTCATATCTCACACTAGTGCTTTGATTTTCAGGGAAGCTTCTATAACAACACGGATATTAGAAACATGATGTGGTCTCATGTAAGTGGTTTCGCGAAAATAGATACAGTATCTTTGCAGTCTCGGAAGCAATACAATTTAGTAAAGCCACTTCAAGTGAAAAGGGAGGATTCAGAAGGAGCCTTAAGCGGGGAAAGTGTAATAGTAGATGAACAAACGTTAAATCAAGAACTGCAAATTGCTATCCAAAACGAAGACTATGCCCAAGCCGCCAAGATTAGGGATGACATCAAACATCTTCATGAAGATAGTAAGGCTGCAGTTCTAACTGCAAATTCTCGATTCTATAACTCATTTAGGAAAGGTGATTTAGCCGCTATGCAAGCCTTATGGTCGAAAAGTGAAAATGTTTGTGTTGTACACCCGGGTGTGAATGGGATAAGTGGTTATGAACTTGTAATGGGAAGTTGGGAATTTGTGTGGGCGGATTATGAGTTCCCGTTGAGTATTGACGTTAAGGATGTTCAAGTTCAGGTAAGAGGTGATGTTGGGTATGTCACGTGCGTTGAAACGGTGAGGACTACTGGTAAAAGTTGGGGAAGTCAGTTTGCGACCAATGTGTTTGAGAAAATTGATGGTCAATGGTTTATTTGTATTCATCACGCCTCTCATGTCGATTTGTGAATTTTTTTTGAGACTATAAGCCGTATAAGGTAACAAATCACACCATTAGAATGCCACTAGTATAGTTGTTTTGTTGCAGTTACGGAAGAGAAAAGAGTATGATTTGGTATACTGACGATACCATTTTGATACCAGTTGAATTAATCGTGACCCTGTAATCACCAACTGCCACTGGGGCTGTGGCAATAGCGAAATCAAGGATCTGGATCGGTTTAACTGGAGGAATATATATTGTTTTGTATAATTATTAGTTGTTGGATTGAGGTTGGTATAAAATGATTATGGTTTAATGCATTAGATAATGTGAATGAGTATGTTTGTGGATTATATACGGAAACATTTAAACTTATTAGACCAAGGAATGTGATGTTCATTTTCACAGTTTAATCTGTAAATTTTAGAAATAATGTGGATTTCATGAAGGGTATACTGACGGATATCCTTCAATTTATCTTTTCTGTTGTGTCTTTATGTTTTTATTTGCAAATTAAAACACGTTGCAATTTTCCTTATCCTGTTTTAATTTTGTTTGTTAACTTTTAAACTTTCATTCTTTTGGAAGAATGAAAACACATATAAGAGGTTTAGGTTTAGCATTAAGAAGATGATGTGTAGTTTTAGGTTTAGGGAGAGTAGTTCAGCTGATCGACAACTGAGTTCTAATGCATCGGTCAGATGTGGACCGGATTTTGTTGCTAGAATGTCATTGTTGCTCTTAAAGAGTGTTTGAAAAAGGGGGATTTCGTTCTTTGAAGTGTGTTTGGAAAGAGTATGCATGTTAAATGATTTAAGCTTGTTTTTTTGAAGTAATACGATCTCAACACAAAGGGTAATTTATGTCAATTCAGGATCTTCTAGACGAATGACCTCCCGTGAGCTTGGGCAGCGAGTCAAGCAACCAAGATGCATCGGTATCATGCCTCTTCTTTCCCTTGTGTTTGAAGCCTCTCTTACTAGTCCATCAAGGTTTCTACACTTGTTGCAGGTCACACGATGTCATTTGTCAAGGAAATTATAGACTGGCCTAGTATCTATTTGTGTTAAGAATGAAAATCTTGAAAGCAATATCATGGATCAGCAAAACTATAATCTTTTCCACAACATACCTTGAAGAACATAAGCCGTTTTTTCAAACATGTCTGAGTACAATTCGACATTCTAGATGCTGCTGTGAAACAATTACCATCTGGCTAAGGACAATTCAAGCTTGATTTACGCAATCACTTGCTACATGAGAACAAGAAAGAGTGGGGGCTGGATTCTGCCATGGTTCAAAAGCAAAAGGTTACTGCATAAGCTTTAACATTGTTGGACAGGCTTACCATGTTGACTTAGTGCTGACCTTTATGTGGTACCAGATTCGGTTTTGTATACTACTGATGACAGGCTGATGGTTAAAGGCTTGATTGCTTGCTAGAGGGGTGCTAGCTCTATAGCTGTCAAGGAAGGGATATCTGGAGCTCTCAAAGAACGGCTTTTATTATTTGGGATTGCTCATAGTTTGCTTGATGGTTGAATACCTTCATTAATAAACCCATGAATATCTAGTGGAGCATTCTACTTTTAAGGCTAGGAAATTGGTTTTCAAATTCATGCTTTAAGTCGTGTGGAGAAATCCTCAAGACTCCAACTCCATTTTCAGCGTATGAGTTTTAGCTCAAATGGCTAAAGCACATACGACAATAACAAACCCACAAAGCCAAAAGCCCAATTAAAATCGTTTGGGATTTTGGGAACTAGAAATCAACTTCCAGGCAAACATTGGCCGAATACAAAGCGGCTCTAGCATGGAGAACTAAATCCAGGTCAAGAATGGGTTTGACAACTTATCCTCAAAACCTCTAACGCTACGTGTTACCTTATTCGAGCAGAGGTAGTGCTGCGAGTATTTCGTTAGATTAGTACGTGCAAATCTTGCCCAAGATTCCAATAACCACGTGAGCCAAGGACGTCACACCACGTGTCATTCTTGTCTCCTCCATAGGATGTCCACCACGTGAACCATCTAGGACCGTTGGATCACATCCATGGATCTTACACAACCCCAAATGCATCCCTATAAATACCGGTGCATTTCATGAGAAGGACTAAGCTACCTTCTCCATATTTTTCACACATACAAAACACAGTTACACATGTAAGCGTTACACCGACTCAAAACACACACTATACCTACATCTCACACCATTGATTTACCCAAATCGTTGTTTTACATATCATACGTAAACATGACGCCATTTATGGGACCCATGACGTAAACAAAGCCATCGGTTTCATCTTTTACGGCACCAGAAAACTCAAAAACTTAATTATTTTCGTTAAAAAAAACTTCATTAATTTTAGCTAATCAACGAGTGTTTTGGGTCATGCTTTATGTGCTTGAGGATCATGGTTAAGCGGGTGTTGGAGGGTTGTAATTAATGAGTTTTTGGGTCATGCTTTTGTGTTGGAGGGTCGTGGTTAAGCGGGTGTTGGAGGGTCGTATTTTTGGTGTTTGAATGTCGTTGTTTAGGTGTATAATCCTATTATCATTGTAGTTTTGCGGTTGTTAGGACTTAAAGTTGTAATTTCTAGCAACTTCATAGTTTTCTATAATTAATATCATGGGTATGTTTGCAACAAGGAGTAACACTGATAGTTGTTTGTTAGTGTTTGGTAACATAGTTGTATATGTAATTATAAAGTGTAAAATGACTTAAAAGACATATACACATTAATATAAAAAAGTTTTAATAAATAAAAGGGCATATATGTAATTTGAGAGTCAAACGCTGGCGGTTAGATCTAAACGCTTCTCGATGGAGTGTTTTAAATGAGGCGGTTACACATGATTCAACCGCTATTACTTGTTGCCAAACATGGTTAACGTACAAGGTATGAGCCACCATTTTTCATCTTTACAAAGAAAATACAAAAATCAAACACAAGGTACGTTTGGTAGAGAAATTCGAGAGAAAAGAAATGAAGTAGAATATAATCTGCAGAATATAAATCAAGAGAAATTTTGTTCAATTCTAATGTTTAGTAACAATGAGACTTGACCTAGAAATGAAAAAAAATTATTTTTAAAAAAAATAATTTTCAAAATCAATTTTTTAAAAACTTATTTTTTAAAAAAATAATTTTAAAACTTATTTTTAAAAACTTATTTTAAAAAAACTTATTTTTTAAAAATAATTTTTAAAAAATAATTTAAAAAAAATGTTTAAAAAATAATTTTTTAAAATAATTTTAAAAATGTATTTATTTAAAAAAATAATTTAAAAATATATATATTTTTAAATATATTTTTAATTTGTTTTAAATGTAAAAAAAAAAAAAAAAAAAAAAAAAAAAAAATTAATCCATTTATCCAATTTCTCCACAAAATTAAAAGAAATGTAATTACTTAAATTACACTACTCATTTCTCTCCATTTCCACTAAAATCTTTTTAATTCTCCACTCTTTTTCTACGAATCAAACAAGGAAATGAGGTCGTTTCTTTCTTTCGCCTTCAACTCTCCCTACCAAACACACCCTTAGATGCAAATTCATGTCGTCGTCAAAAAATAGATGTTTAGAACGCCACTGCAACGGGCAGGCATATATCCTCGTTAGTCCACAAGGGCAATATTCTTTTAACCTCGTCATAGATCATTATGAAAATAGATATGAGTTTATTTTACTTGTGAACTACAGCATATCAAACCCAGGATCTATTTTTCACTTGTTAATATTCTTCTAATATCAAATCCAAGGGCCCGTATATATAGGATGGAAGGCGCTTTACAAAGATCTGAGGCATGGCATAAGTCATCAATATAATTAAAGAAGCAAATACAATTAGGTAAATTGTGTAGACTTGAAGTAGAAAATATCGGAGGGAGGTCCTCTCTAAAGTTGGAAACACAACTTGACTCAAATTAGGGACTTATAAGCCATTAGATTTAATCCAATGGCTCAAATGAAAAAATTTTTTGATTTGTAATTAGATTAAATCCAACTACCATAATCGTCTAACGAGTCGAGTTGTATATCTAACTGAGAGGATCTTGATCCGAAAATATCAGAGATGCCATAACAGAGCCACAGAGGTGCCAAACTGCCAATGCATAGACAGCTGCTCAAAAACCAATATGATTAAAAAAATTTAAAATAACACATTTGCAGTAGGACCCATGGAAGAAGCCTGTGTATTGTCAAGTTCAAGTGTCAGCTGAGGCTACACATATTTCTAGCAGCAGGTACACCATTTCTTTTGATGCATATAACACAATTCGGCGTTACAGTGTTGTACAGTGGGCTTTATAACTTGTGTAAAATGTTATTTGAATAAAAAAATTGTGGTGGGAGTATCAACTCCCATAACTTATACTACAAAAAAGTTCTTAAAAACAGTCTTGAACTTACAGCAACCGCTGGTTCAATATTTTCAGTTAGTATTAGTTATTCATAAAATACTCCGTTGCATGTCTCATAAGGCATAAAATGTTTCTGTTTAAAGACGTGAAAGTTGGCGAAGTGGCTCAATGATCATACATGTCCATAGCTTTTTGTTACAGCTTTGTAACACGAAAGTTTGTTCCCGGCCATGAACTAAAAGCCGTTACAATATCAGTATTATATCAACTATATGTAAACGGATAACCTGCACTTTTTACCTTCTTTCTATCCCATGACATACAAAGTGATTATTATCTCTAAACTATAGATTCTAAGACTATACCCTACTAACAGGTGATAATGGGGGTTTTGAAATGAATTCCTCCTGATTTTTTGCTTTCTCGTCACCTGTCGTTACGTGTTTGGACAAGTTTTCTGACTCTGGAACGTAACTGACTTGAAACATGTGAGTTAACTTTTGGCTACTTACAACTGCTACACAGATGGAGAATGCTTGAAGCAATGACATTGATGGATCATATTCAAGCGAGTGAAGTCCATCCTCAAGTGACACCAACCTAAAGCTGCACTTGTTTTTAGGTCCTACCTGTAATCACAGCAACTGATCAGATATGATTCAAGCAAATTTCTCAACAATTCTAGAACAAGCATATTAACGTTGTGTCTAATAGTAACAGATAAAAAGGTTTGTCTCAGATTTGGGAGTTAGGATTAGTTGCAAACTTGCAACTGAAGCACTTAGATTAAGCACTTTAAGAAATTATGAAAGATTTCAATATATAATCTTTGTATGTAGCTAAAACACGTTACATGTACTTTCTCTTTCCTTAAAATACATATATTGTAAGTTTAGTATCTATGGATGTACTAATATTTTTTTAATGATATAGCAGCCAAAGATAACTCTCAGTTGGAATGATCCTGAAAAAGTAAAGCTGCAAATACCTGGTAACAAAGGTCAAGACGATCTGATGTAGCACAAAGCATAGATGGACTTGAAGTCTTGACATTTTCATCTTGATGACTGAGAACGTGAAATTGGCAACCAATGTCCCAGCCTCCACAATCACATTCTCCACCAGATCTCCATCTGTTAATAATTGGAGAAGGTAGTACACTGTTTGGCCAGCTATGAACACCCTCAGGCAGAATAACAACTGTGCTTTTCGAGCTCCCTATATCTCCACAAGTTTTGTGACTTGGATTCTTGACAATTATAGCAGCTAGCTCCCCATCCAGCGTGCAATCAACTGTTTTCTGATCTGCCTGCACAACATCAGTACTGTACAAGACCGACTCTCGCACCACATAAAGGTCTTTCTCGGAACCACTAAACTCAGCATGGTATGAGCTTGAAATCTTCATCTGTCCAACAATATTATACCCAAAGCCTAAACTTTTTTCTTTTGAGCCTTGGTATATCCAACCTCCACTCTTCTTCTTGGTTTCATGTACCGAGTAGAACGCGTAAATCAAGCTTGAATCATCCTTACCAGATGGTAACTTTTTAACAGCAGCAGCTAGAATGTCACTGCTGCTCTCGACAACAAGCTTGAAGAAAGGGATTCCATTATTCAGCGTAAGCTGTAGTAGAGCCTGTACATTAGATGGTCTCTGTTTCTTGCTCTGAAGTGATTCAATCTTGTTCACAGGGGTAGCAGCACTGATAGGACTTGGGTCTAGATTTGATTTCTGAACCTTCTCAGCTAATTGAGATCCTTTGAGCTTCAGCAACGGGTCCAAAAATCTCCTCAAAGGACTAGACCTAGATGGAGTAGTAGCATTTTCGTTCTTCCAGTTCTGCTTGTTTAGATCAGGAGAGGAATGAGCATTCACCGGGCCAGACTTGACAGAAGTATATGCTGGACTTAGTTTTGGTACAGATGAAGAAGTACTATTGTCCTTAAAGCTAAAACTTCTCGCCATTTTCCCAAGACTAAAGCTAAACCTCCTATTGGGAGATGATAGTTGTCTCCCTTTTACAAAATGCTGCTCATCCTTGTACATATCACCCTTGCGGCTTTCAACAACCGGCAATGAACTGAATGGTATTTCGCCAGGCTCAAGGTTTGTCTCGGAGCTAAGAGGCAAAGGGAAAGGGCAAGAGTGAGGTACATCAGAGAATGGGCTCAGTGAACGAAACTCCTCAGGAGAAAAGCACCGGGATAGTCTGTTCTCATTTGCTTCTATTTGTCGATCATCGCGTGAAATTCTTGAGTCCGAAAGCCAAAGATCAGGAGAAGAACTGCTTCTGGGTAGAAGATCCGGTGATGATGGTATATCATTTTGGTTCCCACTGTGGCAAGGATCATCAACATGATTGATATCATCTGCTGATGCTGTCTTTATATAATCTGTAGAATGACATGACCCCTGTTGTTTCAAGTCTGATGAAGTTTCCTTTTCTGATGACATTTGATCCACTTGTTTCGCAATGCTAGTGTCAAGCTCCACCATTTGATATTTATTGCCAGATGTCAGATCATTCGAGCAAGGAGAAGTTTCAGAAAGTTGTGCTTTTACCGGCTTCCCTCTAGGCCATCTAACACCTGGTGAATTGAGTGGAGAACCTTTTGGTGGTGGTTGATTCCTCCGAAGTGGATTAAGCGTTTTCTTATTTTTCAATAACTTCACTGATCCAGTTTCCACAGATGCAAGACTTTTGCTAGAGTCTGACGTCTTCAATTTATATCTTGGCGGGATGCGTTTTTCGTTTGACTTCCAATTTTCTAGACGACCCCAGTCAAGAACTCCAAAATTTAAAGCCTTCCCTTGGATATTTTCACCTTTTTCCGCACGCTGGAGGTATCCAGGCAAATTTCTCATGTGCTTAACAAGGCTTTCATCTTTATTTCCAATACTTCTTAGTGACTGCTGATCGTAGTTCATTTCTCCACCAGTAGTTTGTATCATTTCATTTTGTTGACCAACATATAACGGGTTTTCCATTTTAGTGTAATCTAGAGATTTTTTTATCCTATTTGCTCGCAATGTCATCCCTGCTGTGGTTTGTTGTTCCCTTAGACCCATTCTGAGTGGTGTATTATCTCTCATGTCTTCTTATCCATTCATGCTAGCTGGCAAACATATCACACAAGGGTCTCAGTTAATTGGGTACTCAAATTCTAGTGTTCATTATGTATGCGTTCTAAACTTTGTTAAAAGCACGGGATTCATCAAAATGCAAGTGTTTTCTGGTGAGGGCAACATAATTAAAGTACGAAGAGATGCTGGCATAGCGTGTGATCAAACAAATCAGAATAAGAATATAGTTCTAAGAGCATGTACTGATTGAATTCACATATGAAACAGTGATATCATATCAAAGTTACGCTTTCTATTAAGATATAATTCCAGTATCGTCTAATTTCATCATCAGCTTTTGTTTTTCCTCTACTAAACTATCAACATTCCATTTTCGAGGGACATAAATGTTGAATCACTTACTAGTTACTATATTGACAGTTAACGCCATTCCTTCTATCAGTTACTAAATCAATATGGATGTCAAAAGTTATATATGTCGCTCCTAATTAGACAGGCACTCTGTGGAACAAGTTACATAAGATCCAACAGATTCCTGATAATTTTGTCCTAATCACCCTATAAGTTTATCAACCGCACATAAAACGAGCAATGCACCATCGCACGAAGACTCTATTTCATCAAACAAAAACCAAACGAGATCCAGCCTTAAGAACCACAACATTACTTATACTCTGAGGTTAGGTACTAAGGTCATTCTCCTTGCTATATACTGATTCTTCTAACAATGACTACAAAATTTAGTCAGACGCTCTAACTTGAACTTTAAAATCTATGGGTATAGCACTTAGCATTTAGTGTTTAGAATTGTAAGCTCGTTTCACAAGGAGCGTTTAGCATTTTATTTTTCGTTAGTTTTTTTTTTTTTTGAACGGCAATTAATTATATCACAAATGTATCTCACATGTCCTTTGGTGCGTTTTGTTATTCGTATAACTGCTACTTGTCAAATTCTACTTTAAAAAGCATTTGGCGTTATAATCATCATTTTACACTCTATAATTACTGATATATCTACTTTGCCTGACACTTTTACCAAACAAAATCTCCTGCTACTATACCTAAAGGCCTCATTACAACACTAACCACCCTTCTTAAAAGCAAAATAACTGATAGTAAAAAAAAGGCATGTGAACAAAACTACCAACATTTATTGATACTTTTTTTAACAGCACGCTTGGAATCCCTAAAAGTATCTCTCGTTATTATTCCAAAAAACAAATTAAAATTAATAAAAATCCACAAAATCACAGATCTAATATATTACTGTAAATAACTAAAAATAAACTATTTTTTCAAATACATAGAACACAAATGATAAACCGTTAGAAGCTTCTAGAAGCACAGTTTAATCAAGCACATTACATTTCTTCACAAATTAATCAATAAAAAACGAAATAAACAAACTTAAAGAAACAAAATCATACTCTTGTTCGTTACGAAGCTTTCTTTATGGTTAACAACGGCGGTAAATGAAGGTAAATGTTGAATGTGAGTAGTAAAAACGGCGCGAAATGAGTCAGACTCACACTAACTGTGTGTTTTTTTAGTGTGTGTTTTTGAGTGTGTGTTGATGAGAGAGAGAGAGAGAATGATGAGTCTGTGTGTGTGTTTGTTTGTTATCTCGCTATCAATCGAACGGTTAAAAAAATGGGAAATGATGAGAGTGGGTGTGGGGCCTACAAGGGGAGGGGTTTGTTGCTTGCTGGTGGGGCCTACGTGACGTCATACTTGGTATCCCGTGAATAGTGTGTGAGTTTGTGTGTGTAGGGACACATGGCAGGTGGGAGCAGCGACTTCAGATTTGTTGTTTGCGTTGTGTGGGAATGCTATTCATATTATTGTGCCAATTTTTCATATATATGGTCGGCCATTTCAGGAATTTTTTGTAACCAATGAGAAAATGCCACGTTGTATTTTTATTCGCACTCCATGTTAGTTTTTATTTTGATAAATGATTCGGAGTCTTAAATATGCGAATAGACGCGTAAGTGGTTTACTTTTTACGTTTCAACAAAAATGTTCATAAACAAAAAATAATAAATTATTATATGTGTAATTAATAATAGTTTTGATTGATAAAATATTATTTTTACACTTATAATTCATATAAAAATTAAAATTAAATAATTAATGCATGTTTTAATTATAAAGGTAAAGTTAGAAAACAATCATAATTATTGACAAAAAGTAAGAAATAAACACTTTTTTTGTGACAAATATGAATAGTAAGATGGACACTTTTTTTGAGACGGGAAAGAATATTGTTTGTGCAAAAGTATGTCCATCTGCTGTCACTAACAAGATGCTAACACACATAATTAGTCATACCAATTAAGCATTACAATCAATACTTCTCATTTTTAGTTGTCTCAAATAATACTTCCACCGTCGCAAAGATATATTTCATATACTCTCCCCGTCTCAAAATTATAATCCATATTTTGTTTTTAAGATGTCTTAAAAAATTATCCACTTTTCATTTTAAGTAATAAAAAGATAATTTAGTAAAAGAATATTCTATTTGAGTGGATGAAAATTGTAGTGGTCTCACTTTTGTTAAACTGTGTAATTTTTGTCTCTTAACAATAATTTTGAGACGGGGAGAACATCTTTTTTAAATGTTTCAAATTAATTGGTCACTTTTCATTTTAACCAATAAAAAATATACTTATTTGATTGGTAGAAAATTTAAGTAGGTCCACTTTTATTAAATTGTTAGGGGGTTCCTATAACCAGGGGGGTTGCTATAGTACACACGCATCAAGAGGTTTCTGATGTGCGTCGCGATGTTGTCTTGTGTCTTCGTGATTTATCTGATTCTTTGTTTGATTAGTTGAAGAATGTACAAACGAAGATGATGTTTGATTAGTTGAAGAATGTAGTGGTCCCTTTTTTCTTAAACTATTTATATTAGAATTATAAATTATTTCGATTACATAAAGGTGCAAGGCTAACGAGCAACAAGCTGCGTCGCTAGCCCTTTTTGAATTGCAAAGCCAATGCTTTTGAAAACTACGTTTGCATGTGTCATAACATTGCTATGCATAAATCGTTGGACTCTGTTGAGGAGCTCCACAGCCTCAGGTGCAAAGAAACTAAAAGTATCAAATGCGAAAGGAATAAAAAAAATGTTGATTTTCAATGCACGCTTTCTCATGTTTTGTCACTTTGTAAAGACGGATTTCAAAGCAGCTTGTCCTAATGACAATAATTTTGGAACGTATGAAGTATTTTTCCGAGGGGTTTTTATGTGTGAACTGGATATAAACAGTGTTCAACTTTTGCGTATTATTTTAAGTTTGTGACTGGACCAAGATGTGTATTATTTTAGTTGAATTAAGTAAGATGCAGTGAATATAAATGATGTTTGGCTACTCTTAAACCGGGTGTAATTGAGTCCAATTTCATGTATGGTGGTGCTTGATCACTGTGAATAAACAAGTGCGGAGATAATACAGGTGGTGGTTGAGAGAAGAAGGTAGTGGTAATTGGTAACCATCATTTCTGACACAAATGTGAAGATGTATTTTATGTCTGAGTGTATTGTGAGATTTAGGCGTGTTTGAGTGATATTAGTGAATCATAGTTAAATGGTGAGAGGGACTAATTGTATGAGGGTTAAAATGGTGAATTGGATAAAAACATTGTTCCACTTTAGCGTATTTTAAAAGCTTATGATTGGATCAGGGGCGGAGATACTAGGGTGATTAGTGGGTGCTAAGCCACCCCTAATAAATTCATTTCATTCATTAGTTATTTAGATTACAAGCCGTTTTTTTACTATGTTTTCACATTTAGCCTCATTCTATAGACATGTCTACAAAATTAATAAACGAATAACTTAAAAATAAAAGATAGCACTATAGATTATATTTTGAAGCGATATTTATCACTATGACTTTTCCTAGACTAATCATGTCGCAAACCTGCATTTACCGCTAAAATTTGAAGTTATAAGCCACAACCCTAAAAATGGGGCTAAAATTTTTAGACGGGGCTTATAGTATGTTAAATTACTTAATTACCCATAAAAATATATAATATATACATATGTTAATTTAATTATATGTCTTTTTTAGTAATTTCTGATAATAAGTTCTCAACTTAAACTAATTTACAAATAAATTTATAAAATAAAAATCTTAGTTTCTATTATAATATAAGTTCTCAAATTTCACATCAAATACTCAACCCCAATCCATTTTGCTAAACATACTTATATAAACTATTCCAAAATCACACATTATTCAAAACTAAAAGTCCCTCAATTCACTTCATAATGATATGGTTATGAGAAGATTAGTTCATAATAAATCATCCTTGAATTCAATTGATAACTAAGAAATATAAGCTTATATGATAGCTTTTCTAGTTAAGTTGTGCATTCTTAACCAAGTAAAAAACAAAGCACATTCGGCTTGCAATATTAGGTTGTTTTTCCATTAAGTCAAACTTAAACAACGCTTTATATTTTTGTGTTAACAACCTGATTGAGTCATTCTTGACTTTTATCTAAGTAAGCATATTTTCTAATTATTGATGGTCATCACCTTACTCACATTCATCTTCCTTTTAGACTCGTTTTTGTGATGGGTGGTGCACCATCACCATCTCACTTTTTGCGCGTGAAACACCATAGAAGCAAGCCACCACCATCTTTGTGCACTGTAGTGGTGGTATGCACCACTTTTGTGAAAACCAATAAAGTGGGTTGTTTTACTGTTATTTATTTGATTTGTGAGTATGTGTGAGTATATTGTGCGGTATGTTTATATATACTACATAATAATGTATTTAGAACTTCATATAAAAGGAAGTCTTAAAAATATAAGCCTACACATGTTACTATAATTAGTAATTCATATAATTTAGAAAAGAAGCATAATGTACAATACTTTAATGCATATAATTTTCAGACGTACAAGACAAGAAGCATAGCGTACATCACTTTAATGCACATATTAAGAAAAACAAAACACCACATTAATGCTATTTAATATAGTCAATTAATTAAGCGATCAATAAATACAATTAATCTGATTATTAAAACACCTCTAACATAATAAATACACATTATCAAGTATATTATGACAACCAAATTAAACACAATTCCTACATTAAATGTCACTAATACAATAATATTCAGCTCGAGGCAGGCAACAACAAATGAACTTGCGCCCGGTAGCGAGCAGCAACGGCTCGAGCCCGAACTGCACTGCTAAACAAAATTCTTGAAATCCAGTAAATTTATTGTCGAAAAGAATATAATAAAATAAAATACGTGATTCACGAAAATTTTATTTCAAGTGCGTACCACGCATATGTGTGGCACCATCGTTAGATGTCACTAACACAAATAATAAAGACATTATACAAATATTAAAGTAGAAGCAGACAACGGGCAAAATGGGCTTGAGGCTCGAGTAGCATGGTTAAACGGCCGAGCCGAGCAGACCTGCACTACTAAATGAAATTCTTGTTATCAAGTAAATTTATTGTCAAAAGAAACATATAATAAACTAAAATACATGATTCACCGAAAAAATTTATTTTAGGTTATCCGCCGTCGCAACGCGCGGGTACCCTGCTAGTATAAATTAAGGTATTTTTTTATTTTTTGTATGGTAATAAAAGTGATGAGTTCAGTGATATAGTGAATAATGATTTGATGCTGATGTTAAAATGATAATAGTAGTAAATATAAAAACTAGTCTTAAATGATGTTACACTACTTTACCTAAACATCAATGGTCATTAAACACGTCATAAGTTAGAAAATATCATTAAACACATCATAAGTTTTAAAAAAATATATCATTAAACACATCATAGCAAAACGATAGAATTATTGATTACAACATGTGTATCTAACTAATTAATGACATGACCAACGAGACTATAAACATGATTTATTTGGGGAAAATTACAAGAGAAAAAGTGATATTTGACGACTTTGTTTATAATAAAGACATCCCTGCGAAAGAAATAGAAAAATTCATTGACTCTTGTCGCACGTATCGCACCTTGAGGGTGCTATAGCCTCAAAGGACCATTTTATACATGTGTTGCGTTTTTATTGGGTGTGCCCGTCGCACTTTGGGGTGCTACACCTTCAAAGTGACCATTTATGACACGTGTTGAGTTTTCATTGGATGGTCACGTGGCACGGGTCGCATCTTGGGAGTGCTACACCCTCAAATAACAGCTTTTGATATTTTTTTAAGTGACTTCGATTTAAATAAAAGAGTCAAATATAACCATTTTCTTAATTCTCCTTTTATATGGGTCATATGGCATATTGATCACCGTCGGGATAGGAATCCATATAGCTCGCAACTAAAAACACATCATGTTATTCCTCTAAACTGCCTAAAACAACGTGATATCTATAAGAAAAATACACACTTAATTGTCTGGCAACGCATATTTCGCGAATAAAAATATAAAATACTAAGATATTACAAGGTGGTAATTCTGTAATTGTGATGTATAATGCCAAACACCATAACAAGTTCATGCTGTTTAGTTAGAGGCGCAGTGATATCTTAGCCCTTTTAGGACTAGCTGATCTTTTGCGTCCTGATATTGTAATCTGATATTATTGATCCATTAAATGGCACATAACTTTTAACACAACAACTTGAAACCTCTCGGTTGCCACAAACATGTATCGACCAACTAAGAAAACCAAAAGAAATGTACATGTCTTGAAAACATCATTTCCATAGATAAATTATATTTAATAAAATTGGAGTCTCTCTAGAGGAGAAATGATGGTCACAACGCACAATTAACCACAACCATGTTGTCATGTTGACTACAGGCTATTGTGATTTGTGTGAAAGAAGTGTGAATGCTTAGACCGAACACAAATTGCACATACCCAAAAAAAACAAATGTCAAGAATCGAACTTCGTACACCAGTATAAAATGGGTTTAATAAGTGACATTATTCTATATATTTTATAAAAGGTCCTTAAATGCATTTAAATTCATAAATACACATTTTTTTGTCTGATATAATAGAAATACAATGTTGTGAGCGGACACAACAATTTAACTTAAGGCGATAGCAAACTATTAGATGATTTCAAAAGGAAGAGAGAAAATACTACACATTAACATGACAATTCATTTTGTGAATTTTGTTTTGTGAAAATTACGTAGTTTTAGCATATCTCGAACGAAAATAGTTTTACGTTGTCGAAAACCAGATCATTCTTTGAACTCTTTTATGCGTATACCGTGCTGTTTACAGTATCTTACACAAATGGAAAACAGTAAATAAAACTCTCAAAGTACTATAATCTCACGTTATTTAATTTTCCACTCTCATCGAGACATGCATAAGAATGGAAACGTTAAATCAACTCTCAACTCTCTTGACTACTCACAACTTTTCTTTTCCCACTCTATCTCGCCAATCATTCACACTGACAATGCTCAAACTCTCCGCGTGATCTCAGTGACCTACACAGAATAATTCACAAATACGGTGATAAGGACGTTAACTAATATTCCTTTGAAACATTGGCATGCTTATATTCCTATCTTTTCCACGCTTTATGACTTTTGTACTTGTTACCATGTAGAAATAAACGTTCATATGATTAGAATAGAAATTCAAAGATAATCATTTTGTTTAATTGATTTTATATGTTTTGTCTTTGATTATTTATTTAAAAAGCTAACTTTTGCGTTCGGTTTTAATATGCTTATTATTTGACAATAACTATAAACCTGTACGTGTATATATTTATTGTCCAATACATGTATCCTCCGAAATCGAGTTGCTACAAGGTCTTTATCAAAATTATATGGGTACCAAACTTTGGCGTGGCTAAGTACATGTGTTGCTAAAAACTACTAGTAGTAAATAAAGAGAGTAGCTAGTATAAAGTAGTGTATTGTTTTTGGATAAAGAAATAAAGATTTTACCAAAGTGAAATAAAGATGTAGAGATAATAATGAAAGTGTAGAGGGTAGGTGATGGAACGAATTGGACAACCTAAACATCAAGTGTATTAAGTGCACTATCTACTAGCTGCATGACTATCAGTAAAACGTGAGTTTTTGGACTTGCAGAGTACTGCAGGTCAAACTAAATATAGTATGCCAAAATGGAATGAGAAATATGTTTGTTTTATGAAGGATTCGGAAAATGTAACAAACACTTAAAGGAAACTGGCAGTTCATATTTTATGCTAAAACATTAAAACGTATAAAACTTGGAGGCTATGTAGTAATGTTGAGTTTAGATTTGTAATTTGTTAATTTAATTATCAACAGGTTTAACATAGTTCTTTTACCTTTTTGATTATTATTGTGTTTAAAGCCAATACAATGGAGTGATACGTTGTATCTTGGAGTTCTCACTACTACACAAAAATCTCATTAGGTACGGTTTTTAAGACTATTTAGTACGGTTCTAAAACCGTGGCAGATAAGAGCGTACCAAAAAATAAAATCGTTTTTTGGTACGGTTGTAAACCGTGGCAAATAATGATTATTTGGTACGGTTTTTTATCAAACCGTAGCAAATCTCTTCCAGTACTAACAAACCACACTTTTCTTGTTTGCTACGGTTTTTTATTAAACCGCACCAAATCTGTTATTTTAATAAAAAAAATAATTAAATTTTGTTTTACAGAACCTGAAACCAACCACAAGACCCAAACAGTACTGCGGCATACACAAACAATATTCAACAAATTTAACATCCTATATAAACATCAACCAACGCAACATCCGAGTTAGACAAAAGTGTTATCCATTACAATTGCTTAAACGTCATCATCACAAAAATATAAAACGTTAACTATTGAGGAGCCGTTGTCTCTAAGGGATGAACTACAGCCCTATAAAACTCGTTCAACGTCATATTGGCCACTGAGTCGATCTCCAACGGTTTTAGAATGCGTGTGTCATCCCAAAGCTCTAAAAACAAATAGAGATATATCAAAGTCTTGAACAAACACTTACTACTATATGCTAGCACAGTAATAATCTATTTTCCTTGAATTAACCAACTTTATATCTTTTGGAAAACATCTGACCTATCAAACATATTAGATAACCCAAGTCAAACAATTCATAACTAAATGGGCCGAAATGGCCAGCGCTAGCATAAAAGATGCAATGAATCTACTGATAAAATGAATTAATCTTGGATCCATCTAGCTCAGATCTATTATCGATAGTTACATTTTATATGATACTGTATCCACTTACACATGCACTTGACACATATCTATTGGATCACACCTCAATCCTCTAAATAAATCCTGCACTTATGATCCAAAACTAACATTGGGTCTAAATTAACATTGTAAACTTTGTAGGCTTTTAAAACTTGATTAACGCATTTTGTTAGAAAGCACCGACTCATTGTATATAATGACCGACCCACGCAATGCAATAGCGACCCACCCATTGCCTCTTTTGCAAGCAGTGAGGTTGCTACCCGTTGTTCACGAACGACTGACCAACTCACGCCTAACGCAATGCAAACAATTTCAACATAAGATGAAGTAAAACTAAGTAACTAGCTTGCTTAACTACATCTAATTCTAAATAAGCAACTAAGCTAAGCTTAAGATGAAATAAGCAATATATAGGTTACTGCAGTAGCAGCAAAGTAGTGACAGAAGTGGGAGTTTAAAATCCTAAATAAGCACTCAAAATAAGTTTCTAAAGGGCAAGCAAGGAAGAGCATATAAACTTAATATTATAATCTACCTAAAACATCAAAATTCTAACAACTAATGCATCAAAATAAGCTGAAGAACAGAATGAATTAAGCTAATTGGACTGATCTCTTACTGGTGCAGGGCAAAGCAGTTCCAAACCACCATCTTTGAGGAAAGGGCAACGTACTCAAAACATTTTTCTGAATTTTTTCCTTTTGGACCAAGTAAGATAAGCTTCTGAAATTGCTATTTTTAATTTTTACAAAATTTTATAACAACTAGAAATCGACAAAAATTGCTTGAGAAAACTGAAAATAACCATTTTGAGGACTGTTTGGCAGATTTGGAAATAAAGCTAAAAAACACATTAACTGATTTGAAAACTCCAAACACTCCAAAACAAGTATAATCCATCTTGAAAATTAAACTAAAACTCCAAAACAAGTATAATCCAAGCACTCTTTTAAACACTCTTTTCGGCTTTAATTGCTATTTTGGACCTCATTTTCTAGCTTATTTCTTTTCTAAAAAATATAAAAACACAAATAGGTTACCGCTAGTAGGGTTAGACTAGTGATAAGTTAGAAAAATTGAAAAATATTTTACTCACTTTATTCTAGGTTTATAGTTGGCACGTTAGCTTAAGCTCTCTAGAAAAGACTTACACTACTTTTGACACTAATCGGATCGTAACTTGAGTCATTTTACAATAAGACTTTTGTATGTACGTAGTACCATTATTGCAAACTCTATAATCTTAAGCATAAAAGGAATTACTTACACTTTTGGAAAGTCGGTTTGTCTTTTCATGGCAAGGTCATACATGAAATTCATCATATAGTATCCACATTCCGTGTACCTCTTGTTGGTGACACTAAACGTAAATAAACAAACATAGTTACACAAATGCAACTACCAAATCAATTATATATTCACAATCGAGATTATTTACCTTAGCCATAGTCCAATCAAACTTCATCTCGAAAGCCCTATATTGAAAATCAATGGCATGGCGTTAACTTTAACTATGTTCTCAAAAATACATGTCAACTTAAAGTCAATATTAGAAAGTTTACCTCTACTATATTTGGGAAAAAATAAATTTTCTCGGTATTTTCCTTTCATTGAATCCACTATATAACCCTTCCTTAAGTTTGGACAAACCGTAAAAGAAGCCAATGACGACTACACAAGTTTCATCAGTTAGTTTAGATATAAAGCACATCTAATAATATACATATAGCAAGCAAATACATACCCTTGCAAATAAGGTGCCACATATATTTCTTTTCCTGGATTTAGCTTCTTGATATCATTAATGTGATCTACAACTTCTTGTTCGTATCTTGAACATTGAGTTGATGCAATGCAATGTGGATTGAGAAAAACGCATTTGTTTTCACGAAGACCTTTCACAAACGAATGCAAATGCCTGTTATCAAGAAAATGAAATACAAGTTAGATGGTGTTTGGATGTTGCTGTTAGAGGGTATTTTGATTGATTTCAGGGGGTGTTTGGTTGTTGCTATACAAGTCTTTCTTTAAAAAAATAAAAAAACAAATAGAAAATAAGTAAACTTACATCGCCCACCAATGTATATAAGTAATATCAACCTGCTTGTTGATGTGCAAATTTAAAATTGCTTCGTACTCAATCCACTCTTCCCAATGTGTTGAAACACACAAAGACCTTGATAGATCTTAAGCACTCGGAGATCGTTAGCGTTGCCTATGTAATCACAAGCAAACTAATAGAAGATCTCTACAACTCGTATTATATAGCGGAAAGTAAATACAAGTTATAATAACTAAGAACTCTTTGATCCTCTATGGATCTTTTGATTATAGAAACTCTATGTTTCGGATAGTTTTCAAGACTTGAAAGACTTGAGAAAAGCTTATCGATTACAAACTATTATGGTTCCTTTTATAGGCAAGAAACCCTAATGAATCACGGCGTTTACGATGCGCTCCTAATACAAACATAAACAACGATGCATCTAGACAAGCATGCAACTAATCATTTTGTTTTACTAATGATATTGTTTATTACGAGTAAGCTCTACATAATGGCGCCAACCTATCTTTCATACGGTACCGACTTTTACTACATCTTGAGCTTATCTCTCTAGGTGGATTCGCACTTTCGTGAGAACACGATATCTCTTTAACATTTCTGTGAAGACTAACTTTGCAGAATCCATTCTTCTTCTACAGATACTTCGCGTAATCGGTGAGTTTACCTTAATTCCCAACAATGCTCCCCTAAACCGGAATTTGACTAGGTTAAGTTCCGTTTCCTTGATAGATCAATAATGCTATTGAGGATTGTACCATGTTATGAAAAGATTTCCAAACAATATCCTCCCGTATCTTAAACACTTCGAGCTATGAAGGGCCGTTTCTTGAGGATCGGCAACAAAGATTCGTAAGAAGATCATCTCTCGATGGTGAACTGTGATACACTAGATCTTTGCAAAGAACATATGACATCATGTACATTAAAACATATAAGTTTCATACTATTCTCATCACTTCGGTGTGTTAACTCCTGTGAGAGGTGAATCATTGAAATTAATGGGTTTGAAGTCTCTTTACCAATAGCCATCACTACCGGAGTAGCCACATGTTTGAGTTCGGAAACTATGGTACATTGATAACCATCGATTTATTGGCAAACCAAAGAACCATATAAACGGATTTGACTTGTCTTTACCGTAGCCGTTTGCTCGGGACTAGTCAATTCTTAGAATTGGTGAATTGAGAACCAAATATGGATTCGATTGCCTTTACCACATGCCATATACATGTGGGCTAGCCAATTCTTGGATTCCAAAAGGAATAGACCATGGTGAATTGATGACCATACAACCCTCGGTGATTAAGCATGGGTGGTTGCAGACCCTATGATTTTGAGCAAACCATTACTGACTATCAATGATTTGTTGTGTCTTTACCAAAGCTGTACCCTTTGGACTAGCCAACTCTTTGACATACACAAGGGACATCGGTGAGTTAAGAACCATCGGTGTTTGACAATAAACAAACCTGCATGAAAGTTAGTTTTTTTTTTTTTTTTTTTTTTTTAACTAAGAAAAATGAAAAATAACACAAATAACACACAAAAACAAAGTAGTGCAGAGAGAGTACCAAGAGTCATGATAAGGATGAGGATGAGGCCTATTGCAGTTGTTGAAGTTGAGTCTTGATCAAACCCACCAATGTTAAAGCAGACTGTCTTTCATTGCCCACTGGATCTGGAGGTATTTCCAATTTTTGACTCAGCATCTTTTCCATCAGTATTTTGGGCAAAGGATACTTTCTTTCAGAAAACATGCAGACAGTGATCCCACTCTTAGTCTCCAATACATGTACACGAGGTAGAGGATAGAATCTCCAGGACGCAACCTTCCACCGATGTGAGTTCTTCCAAATGGAATGAGCTTTACTATCGGGAGAATGAGATTTCAACAGGACTTGAAGATCTCCTGGTAAGAACATCCCAGAACCTTGAGGTTCCTTGTTGCAGTAATAGGAGGTAACACGAGTGAACAGAGAAAGTAAGTCTGCCCTGTCTACCAAGTGTAGAATTTCCTTTAGAAAGGTGAATTCCATTGAAGTGGAGTCCCTTCGATGAATGACATTTGATAACGCTACACGCGTCGTTCGGGGTCAAGGAAACTTCCTTTTCTTCGAGCAAGTTTTATAACACCCTAGGCAGTGAACCTAATCGTTGTAGTGTAGTAATTAGGGTAAGCCACGGGTATTGATATCGTTCTCTAGGGGAATAGGAATGCTAGTAGGGAGTTACTACGCTAAGGTTAAGGTTGAGGAAGATTATTTTTTATCTTTTTATATTTTATGAAAATGGAAAGGTACGAATCTCGGGTATTGGATTTGGGGGGTTGGTATTTCTACCGATTACTCTACTATTATCTAATTATCTAAACTAAGGTTGTGGGAGTCTATGTCTAATTAATGTGTGCTCGTATGATAGTTTAAAGATGTGTTTACTTAGTTTGTATTACTCCTTAATTATCTCCTATTGATGGTTGAGTGTCACGTCTTATTCCTAGTTGCGTTGTGCTTCTAAAGTTGTAGGGTATGCGTTTCTCCCTAACTCTTTGAACTTACCAAAGGGTCTTGTCTACAAATCCACATAGAGATTATAGACTCCTACTCTAAGGCACTCTTCGGATGGTTTAGACTACAATCACTCAGGTAATCATACTCTAGGGTTCACAAAGATGAATCAAGCATTAAGTACACAACGAATGACCTATCGCATTACTAGATCATTAATCAACTAAGATAAGAAACAACCGATCAATATTTAATAATTAAGTTTCATACTTCCTAAGCAAACACACAAATAAATTAGCCGGACATGGAGAACATGCAAGCATACACACAAATAATCAAAGACATAATTGAATTAATGAAGCAAAGACTTATCTTGGTGTAAGATAGGGTTAAAACCCTAAAATCTCGTACAAGACACCTTAGGTTCGGTTTTAGGTTTTACTCCAAAGACTCTCCACACAAAGACCGAAAAATTCGGATTCTATATATAAGATTACAATTGCGACGGCGTCACCTTATGTTTAGTGACGCCGTCGTGTCGCCGCCATTAGGGTTTCGTCTTGGCCACGTTAACCTTGCGACGGCGTCACCTTATGTCCGTGACGCCGTCCTCTTGACTTCGGCGTCGTGCGGATCGCATCTAGGCCGCCCGAGTAGCGACGGCCTACTCTTTTACACTAGACGCCGTCTCTTGAAAACACGAGTTTTGCGTTCGACCGTCACAACAATTCTCCGACGGCGCCGCAAATAGAACTGGACGCCGCCTTCTACATTCAAATGACCGTGAGTGTCCGATTTCGACTTTGGCCATTTTCTTCATATATTCGCGCCTTTCGTCCAAATAAGTGTCATTTGAGATTTTGCCTTCACGAGACCTAAAAAGTGAAAAGGAACGATATTAAGCAATAACGGATACAAAAGTGATCAAATAAGGACTTAAACGACCCTCAAAATGGTACCTTTTAAAACCTTATCAAATATCCCTACACTTGTTATTTGCTTGTCCTCAAGCAAATGTGCTTTAGCCAATTAATTTGTAAGTTAGGGTCATTCAAGATTAATTCAAAGCGGTCCACAACACATATAAGCCCATAAAGTCATAACAAGCACGGAAATTACATACTAGCACCTCACATGGGGTGTTTGGATACTCACATCTCTCGGTGTATAAATGAAATATAACAATATAGGAAATGGAAGATAAACACTCATTAACCGGTCCTAGTACATAGATTACCATAGGCTTGAGAATAGATCAAACCTCCATCGCTTTGGCGTAAGCACCTAGGAAAGACTATCAAAGAGGTCTTTTTAAAGGGTTGTAACGTTAGGCTTACGGTAGGGAAATAAGGGTTTGGTGGGATAGGCTATTTAGTGGTGGTAAGTCAAAAATCTCTATGTTAAATGCATATGAAGAATGGCGTTGCTAAGCCAAGACTCGACACTCTAAACTCTAGATAACTGAAATAAACAAACATAAAATTTAAAGGATAGATGTAGGATGGTAGCCGTATGATTTTTTTTTTTTTTTTTTTTTTTTTTTTTTTTTTTTTTTTTTTTTCTTTTTTTTTTTTTTTTTTTTTTTTTTTCATACACTTTTACTCTACCATCCTCTACGATAACATCAAAATACTAGGGATTTACAGGGACATCCCTACACTTGAGTTTTTATTATTCTAACACTAATTTGACCCGAATTGAAAAGATCAAAACACTTGGAGTACATTAGTACGTAAACAAAGGGAATTTAACGTTCCCTTCCCGTCATTTCATAAACTTTAAGTTTTCCCATGAATCCCAATCATCCCAAAACTGTATACAAAGGATATGACTCGACTTAGCAACTTATGCAAGCAACTAGATAATTGAACTAAGGGTTTAGGGTGATAACAAACATTTGCACTAAAAGTGAGTGCATAAGGGGTAGGCTAAGGCGATTTGGGTGTATATTTGGGGGTGGGGTGTAAACAATGCTCTTCATTGATATTAGGAAAACCGAAATATCACGAGAACCGCGA
The DNA here is from genome assembly GCA_022545495.1 of Chrysanthemum lavandulifolium. Taxonomy (NCBI): domain Eukaryota; kingdom Viridiplantae; phylum Streptophyta; class Magnoliopsida; order Asterales; family Asteraceae; genus Chrysanthemum; species Chrysanthemum lavandulifolium. The sequence goes on from CM040243.1 coordinate 125,026,373, forward strand.
AAAGGATAGGCTCGAGGGGTTAACTAGGGTATCGTGTACTAAAGATGAGTACAACGCAGGGTGTGGGGAATTACTCAACCGATGTGGAAGAAGTAATTATATTACGTGTATCAAACAAGGGTTTATCCTAATGCCTCTTATCATTTAGTTATTCCTAACTACACAAGTGTAGTCTCACTAGCGATCTCGGAATGCATCACAAAACAAGTTCTAGAATCTATTATACTACCAGGTTCACACTCTAAGCATTAAAGATGAATGCTTTAATTCCTACTAATCTAAGGCGATCCTCACATTTTGGGTGGAATTTGGGTGGTAAAGGGTTTTGTGCTAATCATATAACTTCCTATCCGTGAGACGCTTTTGTTAAGACTAATGGCCCACTCTTATATGTCATGAAAAATTTTAAATTTGGTGCCAAATTACCCTAACCGACATTTCTCATGGTTTATTACACAATCACAATTGGACAAAGCAAATAGTCAAGGATAAGCATAGTTTCAAAGTTCCGCTTTATTTTCCTCCCTACACTTAAACCGAACATTGTCCCCAATGTTCCCGAAAGTATCAAAGTTATGATAAAAGAAGGTAATTAAAAACGAAAGAAACTAATACTCCCCGATTAGCTCGGTAGGATCCGTGTAAAGTGGTGGTTAAATTCTTTTCAAGAAGAATTTATGCGTGAAAAGCTCCTTCCAATCTTTTGTAACTTCTTCTTGACAAACTAAACACCGCACACTTGAAGAAAACAAACGAAACCTTCGCGTAAAATCGTGGTAATAATATATATAAGACTCGATTTAAACTAGGATATAATGCTTGTGGAATGAATGTTTACGAATTTCTAAGAAAATTAAGACACGGAAAATTCCAAAATTTATAAGTAGCTCGAAAACGAGAAAAGTAATCGACGTTTTACTCCTTCGGCGCGTCGGTTGCAATCTGACGCCGTCAGTTATCCCGACAAAAAGCGGGTGCGATTTTACGGAAAAATTTCGGAAAATTTACATCTTTAGAATCTGGAAAATTTACGCAAAACATTCATTATGACTCGATACAAGCATTTGACTCGAACAAACAAACATATATATCTTTTAGTTAATTGTTATTCTCATGTTTACGTTTCTTTTGAAAACGTGTGTAATCCTCCCTACACTTATCCCTTATGTAAAATACCTTTATATGCAATTAAGGCGAAGTTAAAACAAAATAAAGCATTTTACAAATTTAAACATGAGGATAAACAATTAATAAAAGATATATGACACTAACAAGCAAACAATTAAGCATGGGTTGCCTCCCACGAAGCGCTTTTCTTTATTAAAGAGTCTTGTAGCTAGACTCGTAGTCGTGCTCCTACGTACCGATATACGTAAGCCTATCCTCAACAATGTCGTAAGGATCAAACTTATCATTCAAGTTCCTAGTAGTACGTTCGGTTAAATAAGCCTTTTCAAACATCTCACCATCGGGATCATAGATTTGTATCCTAATGTGCCACCTTCCATTACCATCACTAGGCGGTCTATTCCAATTCCACATGTGTTCGGTTCTCAACTATCCACTTATTCATGACTAGGTTAACGGGCAAGCTTCCTAGGAACTCGGTCATCTTCCTAAATACTAAGGCTTCCTCGAGCGGGTTCACTTCTATATCCCTAGCCAATTCTTGTTCTTGGAAAGTTGCTGGCACTAGCAAAGGCCTTATCTAGGTAAAAAGGTCTTTGGGGGCCTATGATGTTCTTCTCAATCCAAGGTCCATATCGAGAAGGCTCTCTATCCAACCTTATCTCATGTGGGATTTCCTCATCCTTATAGTATGTATGTTTTTTAACATCGTAAACGGATCTAGCACTCCCCTCTCCTACCACTATTTTGGACATCTTACAATCGATGATGGCACTAGCGGTAGCTAAAAATCCTCTTCCAACTAGTAATGGGCATGTTGGGTCCTTATTCATGTCGAGTACATGAAAGTCGGCCAAAAGAGTCAACTCTCCTACATGTACTACCATGTCCTTTATTATTCCAACCGGACGTGCTATACTACCGTCCGCTAATCCTAAGATAGTTTCCGTTGGTTCAATCTTTCCTAGGTTGAGGCTTCTATGAAGGGACAACGGAATGAGATTGATGCATGATCCTAAATCGGCTAAAGCATCGAGTGGCTTGGAAGTTCCAAGTCTACGGAAGAGTGAATAGCCGGGATCATCTAATTTCTTAGGTAAGTTGTTTCGCACAAAGCGGACCCATGTTTCCCAAGCCTAAGTTCTAACTCATATTTTTCTTTTAAAGCATTATAATAAGGTGCATGAGCTAAGACTTCAAGAATCGGTTTTCTTGATGGAGTTCCTTGTACTCCTCCTCTAAACTAGGTTTGGATTCTTGGTTGTGGGTTTCTCAAGAGTAGGTTTTACCAAAGGTGCCGGGCTTTGGTATTTCTTGGATGACTTGGAACCCTTTTTGATAGCATTTACCGAATGAACCGTTGGGTGAGAGGGGCATGGGTGTGCACTCTCCCATGGTGAACTAGAACATGAAGTCGATGCAATCGAATTCACTTTTGGGTTCTTAATGGTGTCACTTGGGAGTGCTCCAATTTCCCGCTCATTGAAGGCTTTTAAGAGGGCATCAAGCTTGGTTGTCATCTCGCTTTGTTTTTGCTTAAAATCGGCTTCAAGCTTATTCAATCGAGTTTCTTGAGATGACAAAAATCTAGATGCAATTGCCTCAAGATTAGTAGGGTTCCCGGTATTAGAAGAATTGAACCTATTAGGCGAACTAGATGAGCTTTGGGGTGTGCTTGAGTTTTGGTTCCACTTAAGATTAGGGTGATTTTTCCATGATGGGTTGTATGAGTTTCCTAAGTTGTTTTGTTCGGGTTTGAAAGTGTACCACTTCTCTCCCGCTCCGCCAGGCACGTATGGGCGTAGTCCGCAAAAGCTTGTTCGGAGAGCCTTGAGCGATCCACGAGTGTCATGGGACCTTTGCATAACTTACAAGGTAGAGTGATTTGATTCACTTGTCGTGAGGACTTAGGATTTTGTAGGAACTCATGAGGAATTTAACTTGATCTTCAAGCTCGATCATCCCACGATCGGGAGGAGGCAAGAGATTGCCTTGACGGTTTTGGGCAGCTCACGGGGTCATCCCAACTTCGTTGTCATAGAGGGCAAGGTCCTCTATTATTTCCCATGATTCTTACGCGGTGAGATCACTAAGTTTTCCACCGGCCGCTTGGTCAATGGATCGCTTAGTGGGAAAGTTGACATGATCATAAAAGATTTGGACTTGGAGCCAAAGATCAATGCCGTGATGAGGACTTTATGAAGTAAGTCCTTGAATCGGGTCCATGCTTAGTAGAGATTCACCTTGGCGTTGTTGGAACATCAAGATGTCATTCCTAAGCTTAGTGGTTCTCCCGGTGGGAAAAATTTAGCAAGGAAGCGAAGTAAGATCATCCCAACTTGAGATGGAGCCATGGAAGTCGCTCAAGCCAATTACTAGCTTGGTCCCGTAGAGAGAATTGGAAGAGACGCAGCGCGTGGTCTCCCGAGTAGTAGCATCAAGGTCAATGGAATCGACGATTTTGAGGAAATCCTCGGATCTTGATTTGGATCTTGAACGAAGTCCATGGAATGCACACCCGTTTTGCACCAACCGGATGGTGTCGGATCGCAGGCCGTAGTTTGGGCTTGGTCGGGAAGCTCAATGGTGTTCCTATAGCCTAAGTGGCTTGGTCTCGAGTATTCACCAAGAGTACGGGCTCTTGGCGGGTCATTTGGTGGTATGTTGATGAATGGTAGTGGGTTATCACCTTCCATGATGAAAAGTGATGGAATTACTAACAAAGGTTACGAAGAAGGGGATAGACTAAGAGAAATCTAAAATGAGAAAAATTTACTTGATAGGAATCAGCAAAGAAACCTAAGCGAGGTGGACTACTAACTAGCTATTCTATTCCCGTGGCGTAAAAACTTGATAACGCTACGCGTCGTTCGGGTCAAGGAAACTTCCTTTTCTTGAGCAAGTTTTATAACACCCAGGCAAATGAACCTAATCGTTGTAGTGTAGTAATTAGGGTAAGCCACGGTATTGATATCGTTCTCTGGGGAATAGGAATGCTAGTAGGAGTTACTACGCTAAGGTTAAGGTTGAGGAAGATTATTTTTATCTTTTATATTTTATGAAAATGGAAAGGTACGAATCTCGGGTATTGGATTTGGGGGTTGGTATTTCTACCGATTACTCTACTATTATCTAATTATCTAAACTAAGGTTGTGGGAGTCTATGTCTAATTAATGTGTGCTCGTATGATAGTTTAAAGATGTGTTTACTTAGTTTGTATTACTCCTTAATTATCTCCTATTGATGGTTGAGTGTCACGTCTTATTCCTAGTTGCGTTGTGCTTCTAAAGTTGTAGGGTATCGTTTCTCCTAACTCTTTGAACTTACCAAAGGGTCTTGTCTACAAACCACATAGAGATTATAGACTCCTACTCTAAGGCACTCTTGGATGGTTTAGACTACAATCACTCGGTAATCATACTCTAGGGTTCACAAAGATGAATCAAGCATTAAGTACACAACGAATGACCTATCGCATTACTAGATCATTAATCAACTAAGATAAGAAACAACCGATCAATATTTAATAATTAAGTTTCATACTTCCTAAGCAAACACACAAATAAATTAGCGGACATGGAGAACATGCAAGCATACACACAAATAATCAAAGACATAATTGAATTAATGAAGCAAAGACTTATCTTGGTGTAAGATAGGGTTAAAACCCTAAAATATTGTACAAGACACCTTAGGTTCGGTTTAGGTTTTACTCCAAAGACTCTCCACACAAAGACCGAAAAATTGGATTCTATATATAAGATTACAATTGCGACGGCGCCACCTTATGTTTAGTGACGCCGTGTCGCCGCCATTAGGGTTTCGTCTTGGCCACGTTAACCTTGCGACGGCGTCACCTTATGTCCGTGACGCCGTCCTCTTGACTTCCGACATCGTGCGGATCGCATCTAGGCCGTGCGAGTAGCGACGGCCTACTCTTTACACTAGACGCCGTCTCTTGAAAACACGAGTTTTGCTCGACCCGTCACAACAATTCTCCGACGGCGTCGCAAATAGAACCCGACGCCGCCGCATTCTACATTCGGTGATCGTGAGTGTCGATTTCGACTTTGGCCATTTTCTTCATATATTCGCGCCTTCCGTCCAAATAAGTGTCATTTCAAACATTTTGCCTTCACGAGACCTAAAAAGTGAAAAGGAACGATATTAAGCAATAACGGATACAAAAGTGATCAAATAAGGACTTAAACGACCCCTCAAAATGGTACCTTTTAAAACCTTATCAACATTCATCTCATCATCCTTCAATTTCCAATCGAGCAACTCACTTGAATCTCCATCAGGAAAATCAGCAGCAGACCCCTCTATTATGAAAGTTGAGTCATCAACTTCAAGATCCAAAGGAGATCTTTTGGCCATTCTCTTCTTCCTCCTACCAGGCGTATAGATTTCCCCAGGGGGAGCATTTGCATCTTGAACATTTGTGGTAATACTTGACAAGGTAGATGGAGACTTAGTTGAAACACGAAGCGCATTCATCCTGTGAAGCATCTTTATCGCCCTTTCTGTTTTAGTTTCTGTGAGATTAGCTTCCTTAACTCTGGAAGCTTCTTGGGTGTCAATGGTTGCCACAGATGAAGTGGGAGCTGATATATCAGGCGCTTCAGGAGAATTGGAAGAAGGTTCAGCAGATGGACTCTTGTCAGTAGGAAAAGCAACTTCAGAAGTTTCTTCAGCAGGAATGACTGGAGATGATTCCTTGGTTGGAGCATCATCAGACTTGAGTCTTTTGGCTTCTTGAGCAACTTCATTCTCTGTAATCCTTCTCAAGTGGGTAGAATGTGCTGAAGATGATGATTTGTCCCTCATGATCTGATTGTATTTGCGAATCAGGACATGATCAGGAAAGGCCTTGACTTGTTTCATTGTTAAGCCAGAGTTGTACATCGAGCATTGATTTTTCACCACCATTCTCATTTCAGTTTTAGTAGGAGTTTTCTGTTTGTCCTTCTGAGCTTTGATGGCCCTCTTTTGTGCGATAGCTTCTTGCTTCCTTTGTCTTCCCTGAGCCATCATTCGCTCCACATAATTTTCACTGAGGAAATCTCCACCTAGTATACTTTGAGCAAGAGAAGGTCTTGAAATGACTTGCTGAGTTAGAATATCCCAGTGTTCAGCAGGCATCTGAACTCTCATTGCATCAAGTTCTCTTCTTCTCTCAGGAGTTAAAGAAGAAAAGTCCTCTGTTTCAAGTTGATGAGCCAATACTTCACTTTCCTTTGACTTCTCAAACTCAGCCAATCTACTTGCTTGACCTAGTCTTTCCTCCTCACTTACAGTGTCGGACCAAGCTCATCTTCGCTATAACATTTTCCCTTTATCATCGCTTCTTGGCACACTCATCTTGATTAAATCAACGATGTAAACCTCGGTAGCAATGCCCAAGTCAACATGTTGATGCAGATTATCAACTGGAGTGGTCATGGTAACAACATCGACATGATCTTTGAAGGTGAAGGGCTGTTGGTTCTTGAATAGATGAAGATTGATTATGATCTGAAGACACATCCTCCATTTGCACATCGCCAGATGCATCCTTAGCAACACCAGTTCCTTTGAAGCTTGAAGAAACCTTATGTATGTAAGATCTCTTTCTTCTTTGTAAAGAACGAGTTCATTCTTCTTAGAGGATGCGGCAACTATCGATGACGGATCATTAAGAGACACATCACCAACATATCAAGAGACCCAAACGAGGTACTTCTTGTTCTTCATCGAAGAAACCACAAGCTTCCTTTGGAGCCTCCTTTAAGTTTGTCCTCTAATTCCTTGACTTGATTCGTAGATCTTCAATCTTACTCCCAAGAGAAGACTTGGTCTCTGCAAGCTCCTTTTAGACTAGTAACCTCGTGGCATACCGCTGACAAGAGCATAGAGCAGATGAGAGTGTAATAGGGTCCTCGCCCTCCACCAGATTGCTCGTGGCAGGGGAGCTTCATTGGACCTTTCAAGTAGTATCATGGTCATGCTCAATGTGAGGAAGATCTTCATTGAGAGGATCCCTAACAGGACATGGTGTGGGTAGTCTATTAATATCAGACTCATCATGAGTAGCTAGAGTGGGTGTTGGACTGGGACAAGGTGGCTGGACTGGAGCAACATGAGTTGCTTCAATAGTTGATGAGGGTCCCTCATCAATGTTAACTAATGGATTACCATCAGTAGCAACAGGTGAAGTAGGAGGAACATTAGCCACATTCTCCTCATCAGCAGCCTCATTGCCTTGTGGCAGCATGGCTGCTAGCAAAGGATGATGTTCCCCCTGAAAGTGAGTTCTCATAGTTGCAAATAATTTAGCAGTTAAAGCACCTATGGGATAGAAGGATTGAGCTTGTGTAGTGGTGTCTAAAATCATTTGTAAAAACCTTGGGTACATTAAAAACTTACCCTTTTTCTTTTGAATATTTTCAATCATGTTCTCAAAAATATACTTAGAAAAATTGAAAGTTATCCTTGGGAAAGACACACAATACCATATCCGAGTTGGGTAGAAGGCGGTCCCATCCTCCCGACTTGTTGCTTATGCATTGAGCGATGTGTGAACCAAGAACCTCCACCGGGCAAAGTTCCTTTTTCACCACATATCAGTCCTTGTACCACGATAGCCAATTGCCCTTAGCCCAATAAGCACGTCTTCCTGATTAGAGTGAAATGCTCCATCAGCATCTTCCAAGTGAAGCTTCCTCCGAATAAGGTCCTCGGTCACTATGTGCTCTGTTCCGTCAATCATAGCCCTAATCTCTGTCTCATTCCTCTTTTCAGCAGATACCCAAAACTGAGTAACCAGAGATTCATATATCTCATTTGGAGAATGAGTTAGAGCATAGCAAATCTTGGACCTTTTCAAGAATTCCACCATTGGTTCATACAAATCATATCCCTTACCGTTTCCCAGAAATGCAACTTTGTTGTGATCATGTTTAAATTCAAGAGCCATGAGGGAAATGAGTTTTTAGGGTTATGTTCTTAGAAGTGGTGAGTGTTTGTGGATGCAGGATGAGAGGGAATTGGATTGGATTTGAAGAGAGTGAAGGTTTTTGCCCAAATAATAGTCAAAGAAAAATGGACCGTTTGGTTGACCGTCGCTGACGTGTATTGCATCTTTGACCAAACCCAAAATCACACTTCAGTAGCAACATAAGGTCAAACTGCTGAAGGTATACATTCAGCAGAATGCATCAAAGATAAGAATATCTTCGGTAAGTTTCTAGAATTACTGTGCCACCCACTCGCATTAATTCTCATTGAACCTCGAACCCGTCTATAAAATGATCCCAATGCTACTAATCTCTTCATCAAGATCCCCAAATATTTACCGCAAACCCTAGATGTAAAAACCAAACCCCAATTAACCAATCTGAACCATGAATACCAAACCTGAGATCATTGATCTCACATCCTCATCTTCATCATCCTCTTCATCATCATCAAGTGGTGAATCAAACCCATGGCAGCATTACTTTCCTCAACCCTATCCACGACCAAATAAATCACCCTTTCTTCCTTCTTCAGAAGATGATAGTGTAGTGAATCCAAGTGAATCTGCGATGATTTCGATGACTCCTATAAGGAGGAACATCATACTCCCAACCTCCAAAGACCTCGGCCTCAACAAAGGCCTCGTGCAGAATCCGCCACTTCCCAAGGATAGGGAGGTGGTTCTTGGTCTCACTGCGCCATCTTTTGGTGCATCAACACACATCGTATAATAGAAGGGCTTAAGGAGGGTGGATCGATTGCATTTTGGTTGAAATGCATAGATGAACCACACAGGAGACTTTATTTTTCTCCGTCATCATTTGTGGTCATCGTCATCATCAATCGTTTTCATCAATCCATCCCCTCCATTTTGGTCCTTAGCATCTTCGTCGAGTTGGTCATGCATATCCAACCAGCCAGTTAGACGGAATGGGTGGTTATGCAAGACCTACAAAAGCAAAGCCAGCATCTAACGCATATCCAGCATTCAATTAGATTTCGGAATGAAGGATATGTACTAGATTAGGATTAGCTTTGTACAGCTCGTATCTTGTAGATGCATATGTAGTAGGTTGACTTTATGTAAGCTGTAAGCTGTAAACTGTTTCTTGAATGAATGAATGAATGAACAATTTGACTTCTATTTCTTTTCTTGAAGATATTACTTGATGGAATCAAATTGTATGCTTCAGTACTTTTACTTTCAGAAGAAACCAGCAACACTCTTTTAGCTAACTTGACCATGTACCAATGAGTCACACTTGATGAACTTGATCATGGAATGGACAAACTGCAATCCAGACAACTGCAAAACAGACACACAAATACACAAGAACAACACAAAGACAACCAACCAAAAGATTTATTAGACAGTTAGTGTTAGTAAAGAATAATGACTAACAGAGGCTAAAATGCAAATATGAGAAAATTAAAAAGATTAAATAAACGCTATCACTATAGGCAAAATGATGATTTTACAAACCTAATGAAAGAAGAAAATCTATTAATTGAAAAATGACACAAAAATATGCAGAGTTTGCACAAATTCTCCCCTGAGGCATATGCCTCCCCTGAGGCCTATGCCTCCCCTTAAACTATGCAGTCAAGGGTTTAGCATTCCAATATTGACCACAAGGTGTTGAAACCTTGGTCCATCAAAAGCTTTTGTTAATAGGTCTGCCACATTATCATCAGTATGAATTTTAGTCACTTTTATCAAATGTTTTTCATATGCATCTCTTATAAAGTGGTGCCTGATTTCAATGTGTTTTGTTCGATTGTGAAAAGCGGATTTTGACTATGCAGATGGTACTTTGATTATCTATATGAATTGTAGTGTTCATGAAGTTGTACCCATAGTCCGAAGAATCGGTTTTGAATCCAAAGGACCGTCTACGACAATTTGCGCAAACAACGTACTCGCTTGATGGTTGAGGCGGCCACAATGGTTTGTTTCTTGCATTGCCAAGAAATCAACCTTTGCCAAGAAATTGGCGACCTCGGTTGTGGATCTTCTATCCGATTTGCACCATAATAATCGTCACTATATGCTTCCAACTTGAAAGAAGACTCTTTTGGGTACCAAAGGCCTAAAGAGGTTGGCCTTTGAGGTACTTAAAGATCTTCTTGACGACATTGAGATGGGAAGTAAGTGGGTGACTTGATGTCGAGAACAAACACTCACAAAGAAGCGTAATATCGGGCCTTGAAGCGGTTAGATACATCAATGAACCAATCATGGACTGTCATGGATGAACATTCACGGGTAGATCTGGTTCATTATTTGCTTTAGTCTTTGGAGCTTCATAAGGTGTTGTGGCGCCCTAACACCTTCCATACCAAACTTCTTCAAAATGTCCTCACATATTTATCTTGTGATAAAAATACCATCTTGTTTCTCACGAACTTGGAGACCCAAAAGAAAGTAAGTTCTCCATAGCACTCATTTGAAATTCACCTTCATAAGTTCCTCAAATTCCTCGCACCAAGCTTCGTTTGTGGAGCCAAAGATAATGTCGTCCACATAAACTTGCACAAGAATGATGTCGAATAATTCTTCTTTAGGAACAGAGTTTTATCAATAGCACCTCTCCTATAGCCATGCTTGATGAGAATGATGAAAGCCTAGCATACCAAGCTCTTGGTGCACGATGTAAGCCATATGGAGCTTTAACAACCTTGTAAACATGATTTGGGTGATCCGGGTCTTCAAATCCTTGGGTTGAGTGACATAAACCTCCTCTTCAATCTCACCATACTGTAAAAGCACCTTTGACATCCATCGATACACCATGAAACCCATGTAAGAAGCATATGCCAAGAAAATGCGAATGGCTTCAACTCGCTCTGGTGCAAACACTTCATCATAATCAATCCTTCCTCTTGTCTCGAGCCTTGAGCTACTAATCTTGCTTTGTTTTTATCACAACACCCGAGCATCTCTCTTATTCTTGAATCCACTTTGTCCCAATGGCATATTTGCCATCGTGAGTGGAACAAAATCCAAACTTCTTGATTGTGAAATTGTTGCATTTCTTCTTGCATTGCTTCTAGCCACTTGAATCGTTAAGAGCTTGAGAAACACTTGTTGGTTCCACTTGTGAAAGAAAACAAGCAAATGACAATGTTTGAAGTACGTGTAATTGTCTCTTTCTTTGGTTGGAGACATAAGAGAAAAGCAATCATCCAAATTGAGGACTTGTTATAGCCCTTCGAGTTCTAACGGTGCGAAGATCACCTATGATGTTGGATTGAGGATGAGCAATGTTGATCCTCACGAGTAGCGATGGGGCGACTTCAATGGATGAATCAAGATTAGTGATAATTGGTTCAAATTCAACATCATAAGAAGGTGAAGTGAAAATGCCACTTTGGGTTGATGATTTCCAAGATCGGAGGGTTTTGAAAGCGTGTATGAGGTTCTCCAAAGTCGAAGACACTTGAGAAGGAACATGAGAAGAAGCAAGATAGCCTTCAAAGCAGATTTGTGGATGGCGGTGTGTGAGTCAACTTCGCAGACACATGGTTTCTCTCGACTCTTCATTAGCAACCTCTCCACTCAATTTCTCTCGCTTCAAGCTTAGCAAAGAAATTCTTGAGTCGAAGCCTAGCAAGGTCCTCAAAGATAATGAGAGTCATCTTCATCATTCTTATCAAGAATCTCCTTGGAGGTGGTACCGCAATATTGTTGGGGAGAAAGAAGGCACAAGTATAGGTTGCTCATCATCTTCAAACTCATTTTCGAGTCATCATTGAAGGGACTGCATTGTTAGTGGGAGAAGCTTGAGGACCGCATTTTGGTTAGCCAAGTGTCTAGTGTAACCCAAAGAATCGTTAAGTAGTCAAGGTCAAAAGACCACGTATGACCCGTCCTTGAACATTATGCTTGTCTTCCAAAATCTCGTGTTGGCGTCTCCTCTTTCTTCTTGGCTTGCAAGTTGTACACCCTGTATGCCTTACTATGAGTGAATAACCCACAATATAACCATCATCGCCTTTTCATCAAACTTTCCCAATGGATCACGGTGTTCGAATGGTTACTTGACAACCAAAAGGTTTTAGGTAGTGAATGCGGGAACCTTCCCAAAGAGAAGTTCATATGGTGTTTTGAGTTGCGGTCTAGTAATGGAGACCTGTTTAGCACATAGCACTGTGCCAATGACTTGATCCGAACATAGTGGGCGGTTTAGAGTCGCAAGCATTGATCTTGCGGCCTCTATTAAGGTCCTATTCTTTCTTTCACCACCCCATTTTGTTGTGGGGTTCTTGGATTACTATAGTCCCTTTTATACCCTTTGACCCACGAGTTCTATAAGAATAGCATTTTTAAACTACATTCCATTATCACACCGAATGCCCTTAACCTTTTGTTCAAGCGATTTTCAACGAGAGTGATGAATTGATCGAGACTTGAGATGTTTCATCTTTGGTTACGAGAAAGAAAACCCAACAAAATCGCTATAGCCATCGGTGATAACAGACGTAAGTACTTATGATCAATGCTTACGAATTGAGTAGGACCAAACAGATCCATATGGAGCAAGCGAAGAGGTTCGAAATGATGCTCATAGCATTGATAGCTTTGTAGGAGGCTACGTGTTGTTTTCCTTTGTTGCATGCAACACAATTATGATCGTTGGTGAAAACTTTGGTGGAAGACCTTCAACAAGACCCATTTTAGAGATTGTTTATGGTCTTGAAATTCACATGAGCCATCCTCCTATGCCATTTAGTAGACTCATCAAGGGATGCTTTAGCGACCAAACAAGTGAGGGCACCACCGGTTGAATTTCATTAAGGTTGAATGTGTATAAATTGTGAGTTCGAGGAACTTTCGGAATTGAAGTTTCTTACGGGAGTTTGAAGTCTTTAGACAAAGACAAGACATTCATTCTCGAGAAGAGAACTTTGTTCTTAGTGTCACGATTTGTGAAGCGGAGAACAAGTTGAAATCTTGAAGTTCCTTAACATAGTACACATTTTCAAAATCCGATGAGGTGTCTTTATGGTGCCTTTCCCTGTGATACTTCCATCACTTCCTCCAAAAGTTACATTGCCTCCTCCTTCTATAGGTACAAAGTTGTGCATCATATCTCTGTTCCCGGACATGCTACGGAACAACCACTATCAACAATACCAATATTCTTATGCTTAAGGGATGATCCTACAAACAACAACAAAATATATACAAATGGTTAGTATCGATGGAGGTTCAAGTCATTCTTGACTTGAACACGCCTTGTGGATCACGGGTTTAGGACATGAAGATGTAGAGGATCCACCATTGTTTTGGTCCTCCATTGATGATTGGGTCCTTGTTGGTCCAAGAACAACTCGCCGAGGACTTCACGGCGGTGCTACCATATCCATCCCAAAGCATACATAGAGTCAACATATGTAGGCCAATAACTATGATTAAAGTATGGGCTAGTTGGTTGCACATAAGGTCCGCAACCGAACTTCTCCAATGAGAGTCGATATTAGTCGCTTGTGGGACATAAGGTGGAATTTTATCAACATTGGTCCACTTAGATTTGTGCTTCGGTGAGTAACACATGCACCCAATCTTTGCTCATAAAAATCACAATCCTTAATTAAATGAAATTTACTTCCACATACAAAACATGTCTTCTTCTTGGAAGATTTATTCAAATAGGGAGATGTTTGATTACATGAAGGAGTACTTAAATTAGAAACATTCAAGGAATTGTTTTAACAGATCGATTATTCAAAGATTTAAAAGACAAGTCTTGAAGAAAGCATCTTGGAAGTTGATTCTCAGACTTCCTAGAAGGCTTGCAAGTAGGCGGGGTGCGAGGCTTGGGTGTAGGCTCGAGGCTTGGGAAGGTCGACTTCTCATTTGAATAACGACTTTCATAGGAAGTAGACCCTTGATTCGATGAATTGTCTTTGTCGAGCAAGAGACAAAGTCATTAGATGAGGTATCGAGTCCGCAAGTCTTTGACTTTACGCCATATAGATGATGTGATCCATCAAAGTCAACAATGATGGAAAGGTCAATGGGCATAAATTCACCTCTAATAGGTCCGGGGACGACATGCATTTCACCTTCTTTTACAAAGTTAGCTAACTTTCTTTGGTGTGGATTTCGACCATCATACTTAGCTTCTACTCCTACATACTTAAAGCCTAATCCTAAGCCGAGGTTCTTGATTGGTGTTATAGATTTCTCTAGCAGTTATCACCGAAATTAACCATTCCTTATGCCTAGCTATTTCCTCGACTAGTTTTTCTTTAAGCTCTAGGTTCTCGAGATACGACTTCATCCTTTGCTTTCTCAGACGGTTTTAAGTAATTATTTGCAACTTCTAGATCAAGCTGTAAAACCTTTATCTTTTCTTCATAAGCTATTTGATTCTTTTGAAACCATACCTTTTGTCTTTCTACTTTTTTAATGCTAGTTTATGGGCTTCATTTTCAATATAGCATTCATCAAACTTAGGTTTCATAGCATCAAACTCTTCTTTAAGTTCGTTGTATCTTAGACTACAACCAAATATCTGATTGTGTACGAGATAGTCCCATCAAGGCAAAGCGATCATGCCTTTCATCGAAGTGCACCTCGCCAACAATCCAAGCTTATCGGTATCATGAGCTTCCTCATTCACGAGTTCATGTGCGATCCGGTTGACTGTTCATCCATGGTGAGAAGAGCTCAAGCTCGACTTCCTTTGTTTACTGGCGATATGAGATGTAGTTAGCTCCATCTCCACTCTTCTGTCTTTGCATTCCCTTAAGAAATGCCCCATCGATGGCAAGTGAAACACTTGACTTTTCTCCTATCAAAGCAAGTGGTTCCTTTCCTTGAAAGCAAATTTCCTCCAGACTTCTCTTCAAACCTTTTGATGTCCACCGACGCAATGCCACCTGCATTTTCGGTTTCATCTCCTCCATTTCAAGTGGGTCCAAGCGATCAAAGTCTTCATATGCAAGATCTTCTTGAGTATCATAGTCGACAACAAATGAATGAAGAACATCCTCCATCACACTACTAGTCTTAGTTTGAGAACATGGTGGAGTGGGACGAGTGTTATGTGGTGGAGTGGGAGTGCAAGATGATGGAAAGTAGTTGGGCGGGAGATGATGGAAAGTAGTTGGAGCAGGGAGCAAGTACCATCGTGTTGGAATGAGATGTCCCAACAAAAGTCGCATGGCCGTAAGAAGATGTACGGTAGGGAGTTCGACATCGAGTTCAAGTGTTCGAGTGCATTATGCGGCTCATCAAAGGTGAGCATATCCAACCCACCTTTAGCCTTGAGGGCTATCTCGACATGTAACCATGATCGGGTTTTGCATTCGGTGGTTTAGGTGACTCAAAATCCTATGGAACTGTCGTACCCTTGTGGATACCTTCTTCTTGAGAGATATTAAAGTCCCGAAATTGTTGTCTCAAGATGGACTTCCTCATTCTCTTTGATTCTTCATTTCCACGAACCTTGCTTTGAGAGCCATCCATATATCCTTTGCATCATCCATGTGGTGAAAGTCACACGGTGATCTTCGAGGAATGGCTTGAAGCGAATAGTCTTTACTTTATGCTCTCTGCATAGCCAAGACCTCTTGCAGATTTTGGGAGGAGCCATGATAAACTTCCCATCCCATCGGGAATCATTTTCTTTAGATTGTTTCCTTTCTTCACTACCTCCCCAGATTCCAATCAATATTGGAAACCAGGTTCTCCATCTTCATCGTCCAAAGATCATACTCTTCCCTTTTCAAATAAGGAAATTTACCATTGCTGTTTGACAGACTAAGCTGTTGCATGGAAGTGGTGTTGGTGTTGTTTGTGTTGGTGACTTCAGTTTGATTATCAGATACAGGCATGGTGAGTGAGTGTTTGATTGTATGGGGGTGAGAATGGTTCTTAGTATCGTAGAGACTTTCCCGAGGCTCTGATACCACTTGTTGAAACACACAAAGACCTTGATAGATCTTAAGCACTCGGAGATCGTTAGCGTTGCCTATGTAATCACAAGCAAACTAATAGAAGATCTCTACAACTCGTATTATATAGCGGAAAGTAAATACAAGTTATAATAACTAAGAACTCTTTGATCCTCTATGGATCTTTTGATTATAGAAACTCTATGTTTCGGATAGTTTTCAAGACTTGAAAGACTTGAGAAAAGCTTATCGATTACAAACTATTATGGTTCCTTTTATAGGCAAGAAACCCTAATGAATCACGAGCGTTTACATAGTACGCTCCTAATACAAACATAAACAACGCATGCATCTAGACAAGCATGCAACTAATCATTTTGTTTTACTAATGATATTGTTTATTCTGAGTAAGCTCTACATGTCTGCGCCAACCTATCTTTCATACGCACACGACTTTTACTACATCTTGAGCTTATCTCTCCTAGGTGGATTCGCACTTTCAAAGACAACACGATATACCTTTAACATTTCTGCTGAAGACTAACAGTGAGAATCCATTCTTCTTGCGAGAATCTCTTGGCGAGATACTTGACGAGAATCGATGGTTACCTTAATTCCCAACACAATGTTTGCCATACATGTCATAAGGTGCAACAATTGAAATATTTTGCTTATTGAATTTCGTGAATCGACTAGCAGATTCCTTAATAAGTTTGGGCCGATCTTTTAATTTAACAAGGCGCTCTTGCACTCTTTCCTCGTCGGTTTTCTTAGGCTCATCAGATTCACTAGTTACAGGATGAAATGGAAGTGCTTGTTCAACCTACAATAACAAACCATTAAATTATAGTAACTCAAGATATACATAATATATTTATATACAAGCTTGTTAATTAACTGATGACTACCATTTGAGGCCAACTTGCTGGCGGATAACCACTTTGAGGATGCAATGCCACTTGACTTTCCAACTAAATCAAACAAAGAAATGGATATATGAACTAGTTATACACACACTCACACATATATAACCATCAAGTTTAATGAGTGAATGATTACCAAACTCATATAACCCCCTGATGGCATTTGGTGTTCGAATGTCATTAGGTCTTCTTCCTGCATTATCACAGCTTATAATATCAGCCTATGTATGTTTGTCATTACTTCCTGTATAGACATATATATTTAGTAAAATGATTGTGTGACTACCATTTGAGGGCGATAACATGAATTTGAACTTAAATCACTAATCGGGGTTTGGCATAGCATAGTTGGACTAGGGGAAGAGCGACTCGCGGAGTGACATCGTGAGCTTGTTTGGTGTATCTGCATATAACATAAAAAAATTCATTAGAAAATACCAACTTATAACACAATGTCATATCTAATTAATGCATAATGATACCTTGATTTTTTTCCGAGGCCACTCAATAAATTCCGACATTGTATGTTCTAATACAGAAACTTTGCCAGTGGGTTTAGGCAGAGGTATTGCTTTAAAAGCCTCTTCGATCGTGTCTACTTGAACCTTAACATAACCTTCAGACAAACAAGATCCATGTAGGGTCGCGTCCCTAGTCGGATACACCTTCCCTATAGCTACTCGAGAATCAGGTCCAGAATAGGGCCATAGTAGATCACATGAAATGGGTTCCTACATAAGACATTTGAGTATAAATAGTAAATCTTATATAAAATATTTATAATAACATGATTACCTCGAGGTCATCAAGTCCATCAGAATATCCATCAGACGCAAAACCTTGTATGCGTGCCACGATAGCCTTTAACGCTGCCATCTCTTTTTGTTGACCATTAAATTTATCATCCATCGCGGCTGTAACTTTTTTTGTTACCTTTTCCTCAATCGCCTCAATGTCAACAACCTCGTGTCTCTCTCTATCTCCCTTCACCCACCCTAACGATTTCCTTACTCCAACAGTGGTAGCTACCCCCCTCGTGCGTCCCCCATGCTCTTTTCCAAACACTTGTGTAATTGGATATCTTCCTATCATATGGTATGTACCATCTTCGAGCATGTTTTTCTCTTTTTCAGCCTGTCCACGAAAATTATATAAGTTTCAGAAATTATGTACATCTTTATACTAGTGGAATATATATTGTTATATTAGCATATCTGAGTTTACCAATTTTCTAAGTGTTCCTTCCATATATTCTGTTAACTTTCTTGCGCCAAATGTCTTGTCTCTTGGTAAGTGTGCCAAAGCATATTTCTTGGAACGGTCATTTTGAATAACACTTAACCATGGGTGTTGTAACACTAGTTGATCCCATTCACCCCTCCAAGTGTCTTTCCTATCTGCAAAACTAGTACGTCCTAGTCGGGAAGGGTTTTTATTTTGACGTGCAATGGCTTTAGCTTTAGCACTTTTAAGCTTCAAACAAACGTAAAAAAAAACGAAATCAGAAACATTTATAAACCTAGTATATTTATACACAAATTATATGTTCACCTTAAATTCTTCCGACCGACACCTAGCAACGAACTCGTCCCAATGAGTCATGTTCACAAAACTGTATTTTGATTTAGGGTCGTTATTATTTTTTCCGACAAATTCTTGATTGAGCTTGGATTTAAATGTCCTGTGTGCCTCGTTAGCTTTCTTTTTCATTTCTATCTTCGCAACATTATCTTTAATATTCCATTGAACCTAATGATTTACAAAAAAAGGTAAATTAATACAAGAATTAGTTAATACTTACACTGAATATATACCAGATATGAACTAATATAGAGTATATAATACCTTAATAGATTCCCATACGTGATCCCACACTTTATCCTCTATTTTTTTCCACTCCATCCAGTAAGGAAAATGTTTTTCACACAATCGATTAAAGTCATTCATGAAGCGGCTACTGTTTTTGCCACATGGTAACTTCTTATCACTAAACTCAATTTCATACACGACTCCGGAAAATCTTTGGATCCTTTGAAACACCTCGCTACCCCGATTCGACATTGTATAAATAACTAACTGCAAAAACCAGAAGATGTAACTCAGTAATTACATGGGCATTGGGTTATGTTAATATAGACATATCAGATGCACAATTACATGTTATAATTGCTGAACTCATAACAAAATGTTGATAAGATAAGGTGATGGTCAATAAATAGAACTTTATAACATTAATCAATCAATTGTTATAGATACAAGTTGTTAATTCATCAATAAATTAAGTTACATTAGACAATATTTGGAATGATTACAACTTACAACACGAGAAAAGGTTGTCTTGGGGGACCGAAATGTGCTATCAATATAGCGATGGCAACAAGAAGTTCTTGGTTGGATAAAGCGATCTCGTCTTTATGGAGAAATATCGACTAGTTGCAACACTTTTATACCGCCATTACAAAGCGACTTTCGGTAGACCATTATGTATGTACATCAAAATTTCATGGTATGATTAGAAAGAAAAAAATAATTCTTTATCTGACCATTTCTCGAATTAAAACTTTTCTACTAAAGTTTGGTGAAAAAAGAACTTTAAAACCACCAATAGCAGCAAATATATCATTAACTATTTAATTACCTTTTGTAAAGTGAAATATTGTTAATTTCTTGGACTACCAAGAAAGAAAGTACCGCAATTTTACTTAAACCATGTCAAGGTGTCAAGTTGGACATATTTTCCTGGTTGGGTTTACTTAAACCATCTCAGTGCAGCAACAACCCTAAACAACAATCCGCATAGCAAAACCATTAAATTAACAAATATTTAAATTATGGTTATTCTTGCAGATTGTTTAGCTATTGGATTTGGTTTAAACGCTCTTATTCGAAACACTAATGAAAGAAGCATTTAGCTTTTACATCATTAACACTTTATTATTACATCTACATCTACCGCTAACAAGAAAACCTTAAAATTAACATAATCCAAAATATGGTTTATTCTTAAAGATGGTCATTCTATATTTCTATGAAATTGTACTCAATAACACACTGTGCAATCAACACTACCCAATGCAACAACAACCCACATAACAAAATCAATGAATTAACAAATTATAAAACATGGGTTTTGTTTGAAGATAGTTTAAATGTATAAAAATGTACTAATTTGGATATAAAGTTACAACCTTGAAGCTGAACGAGTAATGGGTCTTGAAGGTTTTCGTGAGTAGAAGAAGCTAAATTAACCGAATGCACCTTGAAGAAAATTAACCGAATGCACCTTCAAACTCAAACCCTTTGTTGGAATCACTCCTAAACAGTATTTCAAGTATTTATATTTCATATGTAATAGGTAGCTTTATTATGGCCTTTATGTTTGTTTAAGGTCAAGCTTATGTAGAAGGCCCATAAGCTTGATCCAAGCCCAATAAGGAATAGGGAAGGAGAGGGAGTGTTGCCCTAGCTCCTTGCCTATATAAACTCTTGTAAACCCTCATTTGAGGGTTGGTTGTTCAAGTTATTCTCTTTCACTCACTCTTTCCCTTAACCGTATTATTGTTTATGCGTGTGTGTGCTTATAACTTGTTCATCCGCCTTCATCTCTTCTCTTATAAGCTTGTGTTGTAAAACTAGTGACCTAACAGTGGTATCAATCGCCAAATAGTTGGGTGTACTTGTTTGTTTTTGAAGTTTTTGGTTTTGCATCTTACGCGTAGAGATAACGCATTCTTTGGTTATCTTAAAAACTCGTTTTTTACACTTTTTAATCCAAGATTCTTGTACTTTCAATGTTTTAAGGTGTTAAAATACTTGTTTTTGGCAAAAAGTTTCAAACTTTACGCTGGATTTCGTTTTAAGCTTGTTTTGTTAGTGGGTGTCGTTCTCACGCGTAACCCGTTTAGCCGTTTTGGTACATCAAAATTCACACTTTTGTGCTCTTTTGGTACTATTGAAGCTATTCCATAACAAAAAGCGGTTTAGAAACACATTTGGGCGAATCAAAGTTACGAGTAATCCCACGCGTATCAAAACCCTAAAATTACGCGTAAGATTGTTCCTTGGTTTGATCTTCAATTTTACGGTTTAATCCGTGTTTTCTTACTTGGATAAGTGCGAAAATACGTCGACTTGGGATATCTTTGCCTTTGTGAAGTGTAAAAGATCATTTGAGCAAAAACCTAAAATTACGCATAAGCATAAGCTTACGCCAGAGAATTCCTACGCATAAGATTCACTTTACGCGTAAACTACGGTCACGCATAAGGTAATCCCTCGCCTAAGTTTCTCGCCTAACTTTTGTCTACGCTAACTTTAGTGTTTTCCCTACTTACGCGTAGCTAAAACCTACGTAACTCCTCATTATTACGCGTAACTTTTGGTGTTTTACGCATAAGTGCTACTTGGTTCTTGTTTGTTCTACGCCTAAGGACACTTCATCAACAAAGGTTCATTCGACTACAAAGATCCAATCTTACCACACAAGTTTATCATCATGTCTCAACCACCATACTCTAACTATTTCCTCACACTTATAATCATCAACAACAACAACAATTAACTCCACAACATCAACAATGGAATCAACAACAAGCCATTTATCAACAACAATTTAATCGACAACATACTCCACAACTTGGTGCAATTCCACAACCACAAATGGTTCAACCACCACCAAGTCTTCAAGCTCTACCCTACACAAACGATTTCAATCAACATCCATCACGAAGCACTATGAAGGAACCCACTTGGTTTGCAAAGATGTGTGAAGCTTTAAGCGACCAATAATCAATTCATGAAGTGGATCACTTGATAGACCTCCAATGCTCACTCCGAAACTACGATCAATGGGTGATAAGGTTCTTGATTTTGTGATCTAAAGAAGCCACATGGAAAGTTCTTAAAGAAGGTTATCTTGGAAGGTCCATTTGAGATGCCTCTTGTCATTGTGCAGGAGATCCAATCTTTGTTCCACCAAGAGATGAACAAACCAACATTGCTCTTGTTACGAGTTAAATCCTCTGAACTTCTACACTATGAAGTCGATGAACTTGCAATGGAATACATCCTCTTAGGATTACCAAACCCAATTCTTCGTAGTGTTGATGCTCAAAAAGCGCACGAAAATGTGGGATCATATTCGTCTTCTTATGGAAGGATGCAGACTCAATCGGAGGATTTGGAATCCAAAATTTACTTGGCTTATGAACACTTCATGATTGAACACGAGAGACACTAGAGTCCTATCATCATCGATTTTCGACATCATCAATGATTTGGATAAACACAACATCATCATGCCAAGAATTGCGGTGAATACTAAGTTTACGAGTAGTCTTGGTCGAGAATGGGAGAAGTATGTCATTTTCTCCGTCAAGCGAAGAATATGCATCATTCTACTTATGGATTGTTGTACGATTACTTGAAGCCTCATGAAAAGGAAGTTGATCGGAAAGGATTCTCCGTGCTCAAATTGCTAAACATCACAACCGGACAATCAACAACTTGCCTTGTATGCTCAATGAATTATCCTCTCAACCAAAGAACTCAACCAAGCTCGCTTCAAACACACCTTCACAAAGCAACAACCTCAACCTCAACATAATCAATTGGTTCCATACGGCAACAATGCTCAAGCATATGTCGGTGAAGCTCCGAGGAAATCGATCCATTCGAGCGTTGCAACAAGGATTTGTGATGATAGCTAATGCTTTTGGCGTTACACCAACAAATCCAACAATCGTATTCGTTCCTCATCTAACACACGGACTCAAGTTGTTGTGAACAATGGACGTGTTGAAGTTCGAATCGTGACTATGGTCGTCGGATGGGAGGTGGTCAAGGGTTTAATCTTGTGGTAGGAATAACAATGAGCTCAAGTGGTGGAGCAGGAAATGCTCGAGAATCGGTTAAATGGTCTTGATGCTACAACCGCAATGAGAAGGACACTGGCTAATGCATGCCCAAAGCCAAGGACTAGGGGCGTGCTTATTTCAAAGAGGCCTTACTTTTGGCTCTTAAGGATGAAGTGGTGGATCTCTCACGGACAAAACGAGCTTTATGGCCGATGCGGACTCGGATGATGATATGGAGGACTTGCGAGTGCTAATGCATTTGTTATGTTGATGGCTAATATGCATGAGTGCACTTGGTGATCTGAGGCCAGTGTATGACACCGATGGCTTGTCTCGTGTACCGAACAAACCATCATCATATCTCGAACTAATATCTCCGCCAATATCTCGAATCCGCACGGATCGATCGCTCAAAATGAGTCTTCTACATCTCTTTATGATGATTTTCAAGTTAACCCTGTAGTTACATTTGACGATCAAGATGACCATCTGGTTTCCTTTGATAATCAAATTGACTCCGTGGTCATACTTGAGGATCTAAAGAATGATCATGTTGAGACTCACGTTGAACAAGATGATCTGATGCCTCATCCGGATTTTGCTCGGTTAATTCAAGACCATAAAATCAAAATGGAGGAATGTTATGCATTAAATCGGTCCTTAAAAGTAAAATGCTTTGTTAACCAAGGATTTTGAATGCTTACAAATGCAACTCAACTTTTTCAAAACTCAAGAAAACCGTGAAAAGGTTTTGAAGCCGCTTTGCAAAATCTCATCGAAATGAAAAATATTTAGAGACGGATCGTGATCTAGCCGCCTCGAAGAATGCTTTGTTATGCGAATTAGAACAATCTGAAACACGAACATAAACGACAAATTAACGCTCTCACCTTGGAAAACCAAAAGCTAAGGTCGAGTTGTTAAATTGTCAAAACATTCTCTGCGTACAAAAAGCATTCAACGAATCGGTAGATGACCTTCTTGAAGAAATTATCGGCTTGCAAAACAAACTTAAAGAGTTTAAAGCATTGTTTACAAACATGGTGAATCGATATGACTATTGAAAAGTTTACCTTAAAACCCAATCAAAAGGATATGGAAAAAATCTAGGCGATTACAAACCTAAGCTTTCACTAAAAACATTCAAACCAACTCACAAGTTTCGGTCACGAGAATACAAAATTGATAATCTTGTCATGAGTGTTGTTGAATATCATCGTCAAGAGGAATTAGATGCGTAAGACGAGAGTCGATCAAAATTAAAAATGTTGTTTACAACAAACCTTTTAATTACAAAACGCGGTCACTTTCACACACCAACGGATTCTTCTAACACACCAAAGATTATCATCAAAACACCGAGTCTTCTAATGTTAATCCCAAAGCGAATTTGCACAAACTTATGGTCCTTTACCTTCCATTAGTGAAGTAAACTCAAAACACGAAAATCGAAAAATCCTTCGATATTTTGACATTTTCATGGTGACCTCAAAATTTTACAACATGAGATAGAATATCGATCCGAAATCAAAGTTGAACATTTTCAATCGCCTCAGCGCGAGAACAAAGAGACATTTTCGTAAAAATCTTTTACCTAATGTTAAAAACTTGAAAAGTTGTGCAATTGCTCAGGAAAAGGATTTTCACAAGGAACTTGGGGTAATGAAAACGTTTTCGAGAAAAGCGAAACATCTATTACTAACACGAAACGCAAAAGAAAGCATTAAGAAAAGATGTTGATCGACTCTTGGAAGATGTTATACATCTTGATATCCATAATGTTGTGCTATTATATTCGTTGCCATATGCATCGATCATATCTCTGCGATATTGTTGAAAGCTGTTATTCTTGTTGAGAACACCGATAATGTGCTTCGGATCGAGTCTTTAAAAGGCGAAAATAAACGATTAAACACGGAAATTTACAATGCAAAGCGTCGTCTTCATTGGTGTGAAAAGATATTCATAACCATCAACTCAATTTTCAAAGAAAATCGCTCAATTGAGTGCAAAATCTTCGATCCTAAAATTGAGCAACTGGATGCTCAAAGCGTGTCTTTGAAAAGTCAAAACTCAAAATATGAACAAGAACTTTTAAAAGTTAAGCAGAATATGGTGTCATATTTGATTTACTCAAAAGACTCGACTTGAAGCATCAAACGAACTTGATCACTATCTAGCTCACACTAGAGATGTCATGAATTTTCTTTGGAAATATTCGCTCGAAAATCAAGATCTAATTCACACCATCTCTAAGTTACGAGAAATGTTAGGAAAGTATGAACAACTTCCGCCCTCTGTGATTAAGAGATTAGCTTTGTCACACTTAGTAATCGTGAACCTAGAATTCCAACGCCAAATCACAAGTTGCTAATGTGTTTCCTCTCTTGAAACAGAATAGTTGCATCTTTTCCAAGCGTCCGCACTTCACGACCTAGAGCACTCAATCGAAGAATAGGAAGTTGCGACCTAAGAAAAGATCAATAAGGAATGCTAAAGTAGAAGAACACCCTAGGACTCGAATAAAAATCATGTTGCTTCCACTATAGATGTTACGTCGGCAAATGTAATAGAAATAGTGATGTAACGAATGCTAAACCGTTGAGTACTTTTGATATTGATCGATGCACCTTGTGTTATTTGTCAAAAGAGTATGAATTCGAATGTCATGACAAATGTGTTGCTAAAGCTATAATCTCTAGACTACGGAATCCTAAGAATTGGAATACCTCTAGGCCCACTAATCATTCTAAGTGCGTGCTTGGTAAACCACCTTCTTTAGATTCTAAGGCAACCATTGCTATCACAAGAGCTACCGCTTCACCTCCTAAGAATGTAGTACCACCTAGTGCTTTCACTAAGACTAAAGCAAAGAGTAGTTATAGATGGCGAAATGGATATATAACACACTAGGATTTAAATGGATGCCTAAAATTATAAATGTGTGTATGTTCAACATATCGCTTGGAACCCTCTAACATTTCGGGTTCCACATCTACTTCTATTCCATCCGTGTAAATGCGTGTGTAATGCTGGTGATCTGAGATCATTCTGGATTGTTGATAGCGGATGTTCCCGACACATGACGAGCAACCTTAAACTGTTATCAAACTTTATTGCAAAGTTCATTGGCACCGCCGATTCGGGAGCGATCACTTCGCGACCATCATGGGCTACGGAGATTATATTAATGGGAACATCGAAATCGCCAGGGTTTACTATGTGGAAGGCCTCGGTCACAATCTGCTTTCGATGGGTCAATTTTGTGATGGAGATTTGGAGGTTGCTTTCGGGAGAAAACTTGTTTCATTCGTGATCTACAAGGAAATGACCTTATGTCCGGCTCGCGTAATTCTAGTCTCTACACAATCTCTATGCAAGACATGGTTGCTTCCTCTCCCATCGCTTACTTTCTAAGGCAACATCAACAAAATCACGGCTATGGCACCGTCGTCTCTCACATCTAAACTTTCAAACCATCACCAACCTTGCTCGACACAAACTAGTTGAAGGACTCCCACGATTCCGGTATTCAAAAGATCACCTTGCTCACCGTGAACAAGGGAAAAGCACTCGTGCTCATTTTCCTTCAAAGGTGGAACACGACTCTCAAACATGTGCTTCATCTTCTTCACATGGATTTGTGTGGCCCGATGCATGTGCAAGCGATCAGCGGCAAACGCTACATCTTAGTAATTGTTGATGACTACTCACGATGGACTTGGGTCTACTTCCTTCGCAAAGAAAGACCAAGCTCCACAAATGATCATCACCTTTCACAAAAATACGAGTTCGACTCAAACACCGTCGAATAATCGAATGCACAAAGGAACCGAATTTGTTAACAAAACCCTTCATGAATTTTATGAGAAAGGGAATTGACATCAAACATCTATTGCACGAACACCGAACAAAGCGGAGTTGTTGAAAGAGCTAAACCGAACGTTAGTGGAAGTCGCAAGAACAATGTTAACCAATGCTAAACTTCAGATTACTTATGGGCGTGTCAGATTCATCGCATGCTATACTCAAAACCGTTCTATGATCACAAACGCCACAACAAAACACCTTCGAGCTTGTCCACAACTATAAACCGAACCTCAAACACTTTCATGTATTTGGATCCCTTTGCTATCCGAATAATGATCGTGATGATTTTGGAAAGCTCAAAGCCAAAGCGATATTGGAGTCTTTATTGGATCTTGTGACAATTCTAAAGGTTTGAATGCGGAATCGTCGAACTAAGGAGGTAATGGAAACGATTCATGCTCATTTCGATGAACTCACGGAAATGGCTTCCGAGTATAACGACTTAGAACCGGACACAACCGCTTAAACTTCCTCAACCCCATCATCGGTGAAGAAAGCCCTCGCCTAACTCGCCAACAAATGGAAAGGTTATTTGCTCCTCGTTACGTGACGATATTGATGAGCGTGCTCACGGTGTATCCATTGTTTCACCGCACAACCCGATAATATTCATATACGATACACTGCTACAACAACTTCGTTGAAGATGCACCTACACCAATTGACTCCAACACAACAGATTGAACATACCGCCTCCAACAATGATGAACCGGTGATGATATTCGAATGAAGTACCCCACCGTGATTTTGATCCAAATCGTTCTTCAACCCGTTTGCTAATGAGGCTCGCCGCACGGATGTTGCGGAATCTTCAACAAACCATTTGAATCCTCGAATCGCACAATGTATACCAACATCAACCCTCTACACATAGATGGACTAAAGACCATCCTCGGCTAACATTATTGGCAACCCGAATCAACCGATCGTTACGAGACAACGTCTTCACTCGGATGGTGAACACCGCATTTATGCACTCACCATCGCCAACTGAACCTAAAAACATTAAAGACGCAATGACAAAAGACAACTGGATTGAATCCATGCGGGAAGAACTCAACCAATTCAAACGTCTTGAAGTATGGGAAGCGGTTGAAAGACCAACGAGGGTCTACGTCATTGGTCTCAAATGGATTTGGAAAAACAAATTGGATCTTTGAAGGGCGTCATCGAAACAAGTCCCGTCTAGTTGCTAAGGGTTATCGTCGGGAAGAAGGAATAGACTTTGAAGAATCTTTTGCTCGGTTGCTCGTCTTGAGGTCATTCGGATATTTCTCGCGTTCATGCTCATATGAACATGACGGTTCATCGATGGATGTCAAAATGGCGTTTCTCAATGGGCAACTTAAAGAAACGGTCTATGTCACCAACCGGTGGATTCGTTGATCCCGAGTTCCCGAACCATGTCTACAAACCGAACAAAGCTCTTTATGGTCTCAAACAAGCCCCCGGGCATGGTGCGATAAGCTATCATCCTTCCTCATTGCCAATAATTTCACCAAAGGCTCGGTTGACCCAACTCTTTTATACAATATCACGGGCACACATCTTAATTGTTCAAATTTACGTGGATGACATCATTTTGGGTCAACACATAAAAGTTTTCAATCGCTTTTGCAAAACTAATGAAGAAAAATTTTGAAATGTCCATGATGGGTGAACTTACGTTCTTTCTAGGACCGCAAGTTCATCAATCACCCGTGGTATTTTCCCGAGTCGATCAAATATGCCCTTGAACTGTTAAACAAATTTGGAATGAAAACACGTGATACTTATGCCACACCAATGACTCATACCAAGAAATTAGATCTTTGATTTACATGGGAAATTAGTGGACCCTACCAAATACCAAGTATTATTGGGTCCTCATGTATCTAACAGACTAGCAGACCGATATTGTCTTTGCCGTTTATCTATGCTCCCGTTATCGATCGCGACCAACTGAAACCCACCTCTCTCGAGGCTAAGAGAATCCTCGATACATCAAGGAACCATTAATTTGGAGATCCGTATCAAGGATTCGGTTTTGAACTAATCGCCAGACGACGACCACGCAGGATGCTTAGACTCGAGGAAAAGTACTTGAGAGCTCTACAATTTCTTGGTGACAAAGCGGTATCTTGGCAATCAAAGCGAGGATTGTACATCATTTGTCATCAAGCTCAAGCGAGAATATGTAGCCATGTCGTGTTGTGCTCAAGTCATTTGTATGAGAACACAACTCAAAGACTATGGTTACGTGTTTGATGAATCCGATGTATTGCGACAATCGGAGTGCCATTGCAATCTCGTGCAACTCGATTCAAGACTCGAAATCAAGCACATCGATCTTCGCTATCATTTCATCAAGGACCACGTGGAACATGGTGCCGATTGAATTATACTTTGTGGTATCGAATACCAATTGGCGGTTGCTCACCAAAGCCTTGCCTCCCGCTAGGTTTAATGAGTTGGTCCACCGAATTGGTATGAGGTGTTTGACTCAAGAGGAATTGGATGACCTCTTAAAGCATCTTAAAACACGTCAAACACCAAAACATCTTTTGTACATAAATTTTCAAAAACAAAATACAAAAATATAAAATCCGATAAAACAACAAAATATTCTCCAAATCTATCTTTCTTTTAACATGGCAAGTACATTTCTTCGTCAACACTTTAATCTTTCAAAATTCAAGATTTTCCGATCAAGTGTTGAGGGGAGAAAATAATCCATTAACTGTTTCTAAACATCGTGTACTTGCATGCTATCACATCTCGGTTGATTCTTTTACAAATGGTGGTACACTTTCTGATTCAAAGACACTCCTCGGACTTTAATTAACAACCTTTCATTATTTTCTCAAGTCGAGGGGAGTGTCGTCAAGTTTCTTTCCTAAAAACTTCATTTGGTAACCAAAATGGAAGTTAAAAGCTTTGGATGAAAATGGAAAGGTGGAGGGACCAAAGCTGTCAAAATGATAAAGTCTATTTTAATAAAATCCTCTCCACCTAAATCTTTCACTTCTCATTTGCATTCTTAACCTCAAAAGATCCTACGCCTAATAATCACTCAACAAAACCGTGCTTTTGATCATCAATTTGTAAGTTGTTTCTTGAGTAAAACATGTTTCTAAGCATAGGTTTTAATTTCATTCAAATCCTACGGCTAAAACGGTTTTCTGGCGTGATTATGTGTTCTACGCATAAGCGTATGAACACACAATCATTGTGTGTTTGTTTGGGGTAAAATGGTTTGTCTGAAAACGTTTCTTAAACATCAAGGATAACATTTTACCATCAAAATCCACCCAGAAACTAAAATTGATGAGTTTTGAAAACTAGGGTTTATGAGTCGATTTGGGTTTTTCAAATGTGAAGTGTTTTGGTCTAAAAGATTGTTGGGTTATGCTTATATAATGTTGAATTGATTAAATCCTTGCTCTAAAACTACCCGTAAACACGTATTTATTCGAATTTGAATTTAGGGTTTAAGGTTCATAAGTTTGGGTATTTTTGATTCACCATGAGTTTGATGTTATAACTTGGTCTATGTACTCATACAACATGTTAGAACTACGTAACTGTTTGATGCAAATCCCATGGTTAGAAAACTTACGCGTAAGTCATAACCCTTAGGGTTTTGACCTCACGCGTATGCCTTTCACAGCGAATCGGTTTATGAATGATTCACGCCATGTATTGATGTTGAAATGAATATGTGTGCTAATATTGATGATTTGATAACTTTATTTCGAGTTGCTACACTTAGAATTCGTAATCAAGGTCATTTGATTATCTACGATAAGGATTACCCTACGGCGTAGTTATGTTACGCGAAGAAAATCCCACGCATAACGACTACGCGTAAGGTTCTACAATGGACCACGCGATCTCGTGAAGGATATGCGAACAAATGACCTCACGCATAAGGTCAACTCTTACGAGTAGCCTTATGCGTAAGGTTAATATATGCCTCACGCATAAGCTCCACGCATAAAGTCTCCTTTTTCCCACGCGTAACATTTCTTACGCGTAAGTTAGGATTCTGCGTGAAGTCACGCCTAAGCATATATCATACCGCTCACGCATAACTTTGCCAAAACTACGCTTAACCTCGGATTGGCCTTCATGATGAATTGTTACTTGTACAAACTTGTAAATAAACTAATCATATCATCACGAATCCAAAATGTCACTAATAAACTTAAATCGTCGATATGTTGTGAACAATAAGTGATAAAATAAACTTTAAAACTTAAAGTTAACTAACTCATGAAACATTTCACGATATCATTGAACTATTGAACATACAAGTGACTTAGGACTCGTAACAATCATTATCTTTGTACATTCAATAACTAGGCAATAAGACCTTCCGTTGACTAACATTATGTCCTTCGATATGTTGGTTCTTTTGGCTAATGTTATTTCGAGATCACGACATGGTGAACAAATGAATGTGGATGCACTGAAGTTCTCTCCATTGCGATATCTATCCTCATGGCTATCCAATGAAGATAGGAAAGAATAACCTCCGTGTTGACTTTGACACCCTCAATTGCTCGAATCTTCGTGTCTTATTGCTATTGACATTTCGAGGACTCATCCGTATCGTAACATGCTTACTAACTCTGCAAGCTGTCACGAGATCTACATCCAACAGTTCGGAACACTATGGAAAGGGTCAAAGGACAAACTACATGACGGTGACTCGAATCACAAACAAGTCATCATTACACTGCAGACTTAAGGGTTGTTCTCTTAATTCTCAAGTCGATCCAACCAAACTTTATGCCTCACTGTTGAAGAGCTCACTCTCCAATTCTTAATCGATATCGGTTATGACGAGGTTACCGGAGTAATCAACAAGCATTCTCACGTAGAGCTTAAGAGTATTCCTCAACCCCGAGAACACTCTACATGATCATCACCAAGTCATTTACGGTCGTGGCAATGACTATGAGCACCCTAAGCTCATGGAACTACAAATATTACGGGCATTGGTCAACAAGAAACACATCGCTATCGAAGCTCGATTTGGGATGACATGATGACATTTCTCAACAAACTTGGCTCAAAGATTCCTACATCGGATATACTAAATTGTTGATCCAGAGCACTTGGATTTCACCCGACATTCCCAAGAGGCTCAATGACCCCGACAATCACGACATGTTGACGGAACCTATTCTATCTGTCGGAATCAAGGAAGCGTCTACAAAGAAACAAGGTCTTTGTCTGCGATTTCCTAATCGAAGATGTCGAAGCTCAAATCGTATGAAAGGTATCGAAGCGGTCGAGACAAGGCAAAGTTGGTCATCTCGACGAAAAATCTTGGAACACACTGTAAGGAGAACCGAAAAGGAAGTCTTGGAAGTGTCACAAGTACAGATAGTCAAAGGAATGTTCCAAAGAAGAAACCTATTCCAAAGAGGAAACCCACCCTAAGAAGAAAGTTCCTTCTCGAAGCTACCCAATCCTTTCTCTTGAACCGCAAAGGCGACTTAGGGACGAGGACTCGATGCTACGACACGGATGAAGAGATCACATACTCACGAAGCGCTAAGGATGAAAATCCTCGATACCAAAACCTCCAAGTCCTCAAACTATTAAAGGAAGATTCTCGCACTTGTACCTCGGGATGAAAGCTCAAGATGAAGAAGAGCAAGCGGATAAATCATACGGGAAGAAGTTTCATAACGTCGAGACACTCAAAGGCGAAGAATTTGCTAAAGATCAAATGGGTGGTACCGAGGTTCAAGTGGTCGCCCACTCTAAACCATCTCCGATGCGGTTAATCAACCCGATAAGGGGCTGGTGCCACCACTCTTCTGCAACTACACCGACTGTGGAGGACACTATTGTGTATGATTTTGAGAAGCAGTGGCGAGAAAGAAAAGTCTAAGGATGACGAGGATGATTATACAAAGTTTCTTCTCGACGGTCCAACACACTCAAAGGAGAAAACCTCGAAACTCCTAAGGACATGAAGTCTCCTCATGTCTCCTCATCATCGGACTCTTCATCTCACTCATCACCACCACCATCAACGAAGTCAACGGATCATCATCCAATCCGTGAAGAAACCACCTAAATCTTGGATTTCTCAAACACATGCAAGAATTGTGAAAGTGTCAAACAAGTTAGAAAGAAGGACATGCTTCATAGAAAACTTAATTGGTATCTTTGAACAAATGCAAGACTTACATGATGAGAATGACGAGATGCGGAAAGATAGGAAAGCTATTCAGAATTCATGAGAAGTCATCGTCGGGAGGCATGAATGATATGATTGAAGGTTACACTCAAAAGTACCTTGAATATCGTTCCAAAAGTCCAAAAGGAACTGGAGAAGTCGAAGAGAACAAACCCACAAGTTTCTTCTCGACATTGTCCCGGTGTGACTAGAGAAGTATTCTCCGGACAACTCACCCTAACATCGTCGCATTGGTTAAACATACAATGGCCAAAGAAGGCGATCTCTCGAATGAAGGTTAATCGCTAAACTAGTGATGCAAATGTCAAAGCGATCCGAACGTTTACTCGGATGAAGCTAAATTTTCGAAGGTCTACTTGCTTTTCAACTCGGTTCATCATGCAAGGAGTCACCGATCAACCCAAACGGCCAAGAGATGACGATGATAAGGATAAGGACTCGCACCTAAGCGTCGAAGCGCCCCGATCAATCTACATCTATGCCACCTCCTCCACCACGGACTTCTTCTCAACATAAGTCTCCTCCACCTCGGTCTTCATCGAT
The DNA here is from genome assembly GCA_022545495.1 of Chrysanthemum lavandulifolium. Lineage (NCBI taxonomy): Eukaryota > Viridiplantae > Streptophyta > Magnoliopsida > Asterales > Asteraceae > Chrysanthemum > Chrysanthemum lavandulifolium. The sequence continues at coordinate 125,059,796 of CM040243.1, forward strand.
AAACCTCGGGACGATTCCGAGTTACCACCCCGACTCATAAAAAGGTGATCACTTTGAGTATACGGGTGGTGACGATGAAGAGGTCCTGAGCCCCAACAACAACCCACCTCACCCAAACAAGTGCGAAACCGGTATCATCATCACGGCCTTCCAAAAAGAAGAAGACGACTCATCCCGAGTCGTCTCATGGCTAGATGACGATAAAACCAATGAGTTTGAATGGTTCTCCACACTTGTCAATCAAACTCCCTACCCCGATGAAGGCCAAGAATTGGTAGATGGTTCAACATTGGAGCATGCAAAGCTGTTGCAAGAAAAGTTCCATGTGAAGAAAATGACGAATCGAATTGAAGCGCATCAAGAATGAAGCTTTTCAACTATGGAAAGACAGCCCGAAAGTGCCCTCGAGGTCGAATATCATCTTGAGAACATCGCCGAGCTATGTCTAACAACATGGATTGGCTCAATCCGAAGCAAACATTGACTTCACACAAAGGGACAACCCTCCATACTACACCGATCGGACCAAACCTCTACCGACCATTGGCCAAGCAGACGAACCAAGGATTCCCTTCCGATATTTCTTCAACAAAGACACGGAATTTCTTCTCCATGGTGGCGATGGTTCGAGAAAATACACTACATCATTGACTCTTCCATTCCAGTGACCATTTACTCTAAGCGCATAGCTATCGAGGAACGCAACTCACTTGTTTTCGACAACGTGCAAGCATACAACCAAGATGCATTGTATGGGATTCATCATTGGCACGAACGTCAAGAATCTACTACCGAAGTCGCTCGGTTCAAAAGTCTCAACATGCGGTGTATAGCTCGAAGGACATCGTGGCCATCAAACACATTGATCTCAAGTCTAAGTGGGACTACACATTCTTAAAGAATATCATAGTCAAACGACAAGATGAGCAGGACTATGGATTCTCCGAAGTCGACTTTGAGAACTTGTCCTCAACGACATCGAAGACATGTATCTTGCCAAAGCATGTGGTCGTATGAGACAATTCTCGATGAAGTTCAACGTGAATTTATCAAGTCGGTTCTCATCTTCATTAGACGATCGTGATCAAAGAATGTGTCAAGATATCCGGATGGTCGTTGAATCATATCGAAACGTGTAAACTTCACTCCACCACGCTTGATCTTCCCGACATCAACCGACTTACACAACTCACGCTCATCGGCAAACCTTTCGGCGTTGTTTACCGCAGTGAACTTCAAAGCGCTTAATGGCGTGTAGTGAACTCCACAAATTTGGGGATCATACCTTGAAGTCGGTTAGGGACGATTGGCATCTGATTGAAGGATATACGCATGAAAGTTGGGAATCCTAAGCACCGGAATTCTCGTGAAAGGAGGGATGTGAGACGTATCATCACCATGATTGATGAGCGGTTGTTCGAAGGATCGGCCCGACGATTGGAAAGCTATGTTGGTGGTCGACTCGGGAGGAACATCATCGGCTTTCAACGCCGTGCGCACTCTGGGAATATCATCGCACTTCCGGTACCCTTAAATGGTTTCCTTCTTATAATTTTGGATGTATGATTATATATATGTGTATGGCTTGTGCACACATAACAAAGGCACAACCCGTAATTGTCAAGAAAGGACCACGTAGTGCGCCTCGGTGCCACAATCCTTATAAAAGGAGCGAAGCTTCTTATTTTTGAGTAAAACCTATCAAACCTTTCACTTTTCAAGGTTTTGCTCAAAAGACAAGTACTTCCCATATGATTTTTAAAACCTCAACCGCTTATATCACTAGTTGAGGGGAGTATTTGAATTCAAACTTTGTTCACAAATTGTTCACGAGTGGTCATTCTTCCCGCAACACTCAAAATGGTCATATTTATTCTCAACTGCTCAAAAATAACATTTTTATATGCCATTTTGAGGGGAGAAATTGTGTGATAAGAAATATGTTGTACAATATGCAAATGAATCGTGTACCTCGGACTTAACCAACGAATTGACGGTACTAAACCGTTAGTAACTCGAAAAGACTTGTCTGGACGGGTAATAATTTCAAGCTAGTTCGTTAGTGATGTAAACGTGTCTCGCAAAGGACTCGTCGAGTAGAATGTACCATTCGAGAAACTCTTGATAGACATGAACTCGACGGGTTTGACAACCTTCCAAGGTTTGTCTACACCTTCAAGGTAGTTATTAGAGCTAGTTGTCACCAAAAGGCGACAATGTAACTCTATAACTATTCAACGTAATAAATGTCTCGCGGAGATTGTCTATCTTTAGTGGATCAATTCAAAAGTGCGCTCTTTCCTCACCGTGCATTTAACCATTAAAACTATTAAGCACATGTGGAGGGGAGTATTTATGCAAAACTTATCTCTCGCGATGGTTCAAACATGTTTTCATTTACAAACCCTTTGAGAGATATTTTCACGTCTGATGGTTTAAATGGCAAACATAGGTTAGTCATGGAGTTATAAGGTGACTAAGGTTAGGAATAACTGTCCTATGATCCGCCAGAGCGGAGGGATCTACCCAAGGACACTACCATTAGTTAGTGTTAGAAGTCCTTAGGAATGATTATAAAAGGAGAAAATGAGAATCGGAGAAAGAAGGAGTTGAAGAATCAAAAGAAATGTAAAGTAAAGGGTGAAAAGAAATAGCCCTCCATTATTCAACTTAGGCGGACACGGGTTCAATTCATATACTCTTGGTTGCCACTTAGTGACACCGGTATTGAAGATTAAAAGTCATCATGGACCCGATGGACGCATGCACTAAACCTTCTAGCCACTCAAGTTTCTCTCAGCGAAACTTGTTTCATTCTCACGTGGAACCCTAAGTAAGCTATTGGCTTTCTCTTAGAGATCGCCGGTATTGAAGAAGGAGACCTCTCCCTAGTCTCCGCCGGAAAACCAAAACGCACTATTGAGTCTAGAGCCACGAGATTCATCAAAAGATCTCTTAGGTACACTTGACATTTAATCACTTGATGATCAACAAATAAGATCATCGATGGTTCATATCGAGTCCTTCACGAGATCTTAGCAACTGTCGAGAACATTTATGAGAGGTTCACATCCGTGATCCTCGGTGATTGAATGAAAACTCCGCCGGTCAACATCTAATGTACCGACAAGAAGTCACTCGGTAACTCCCGTGGATTACGGAGTGTGTCTCAAACGGTCTACGTCGTGAGGTGATGCTTGGTGTACCTCGGCGACTCATCTCGAATCAGATGTGCCCGGTACATCGCGTTATCTCACCTGTGGGACTCCAGTTCAGAACGGCCTTTGTAAGAATTAGAGTTGTGTTTTCACACTATGTCGTTAACACTCTCAAGTTCAAACTTGTAAGTCTTGGAAACCGCTTATTACTAACCGCTTGAAATGTTTTCTTCTTATGGAAGCTCCGGAGCGGGATGATCGTCTTGATTCTTCTCATGCTCACGCCAACATCAACACTAATGGAAGTTCTATTCAAAAGCAACACAACCGTCGTAATGATTCTTCGTCAAACCAAAGAATCTACAAAGTTAAAGACTTAGAGAACTTCATCAAGATTGAATTCCAACGTCATAGGCGTGTGAGCATGTTGAAGAATGACGTGGAGACACCTGGAGCAACAAGCGCACTGAAGCGCGATCGATGCGAGACAACAACATACTATCACTTTCACCACAAAGAACAATGATCAAAGAACAAAGTTAAAGATGACGCCAAAGCATAACTGTTTAAAGATAACTATCTCTACACCGGGAGATTGTTCGAATCAAGGCAATTCCTCTCACAAGAAAGAAGAATGTCGAAGGCGCCATGACTACTATTACAACAACGCCTTCACCGTTTACATTCATATATACTGAGGGGAGATTGTTGGAATCACTCCTAAACAAGATTTCAAGTATTTATATTTCATATGTAATAGGTAGCTTTATTATGGCCTTTATGTTTGTTTAAGGTCAAGCTTATGTAGAAGGCCCATAAGCTTGATCCAAGCCCAATAAGGAATAGGGAAGGAGAGGAGTGTTGCCTAGCTCCTTGCCTATATAAACTCTTGTAAACCCTCATTTGAGGGTTGGTTGTTCAAGTTATTCTCTTTCACTCACTCTTTCCCTTAACCGTATTATTGTTTATGCGTGTGTGTGCTTATAACTTGTTCATCCGCCTTCATCTCTTCTCTTATAAGCTTGTGTTGTAAAACTAGTGACCTAACACCCTTTTTTGCCCTAATAAATCTGATATCTAGTGTTTTTTGTGGATGATTTTCTGTTTTAAGAGGTTTCAATAAGTTTATGGATGTTTGGCTGTCAAAATGGTAGTAAAAATTGAAAGATTCAGTGGATCAATTGCAGGAATTAGAAGATTTTGTTCATGGCAGTGACAAAAGGAGGGGGGAAATTGGGGGAGAGTATGTGTAAAAAATGTGAAGTGGGGTTGTGGTGGCTAGGGTTAAGCCGCGTGTTATTTTTTTGGCGGTCCAACTAAAAAAAAAGTGGGAGGGAAATAATACTTCTAAAATTTTCAGATACAAACATAAAATTAAAAGTTAAATAACATGTAAATTAAATATTTGAATAAGTTAAAGTCTACAAATTTTTTGAAACAAATAAATAAACAGATAAACGTCTTCTTAGATTTCTTGAAACTCCTTTCTTGGTCGTTCACTTTTTCCTGCGAGCAAAAGTATAATTAACAAGTCGTACATATTTATTAGTCTACGTTTAACAATAAGAATTTTATAATATATACAAACCTCCGTTTGGCGCCAGGTGTATCAACCCACAATCCTTCATCATGGTCAGATCGTAAGTATGTGGTAACACCATCTATCGGTGGAATACCCTCTGAAAATGGTGGTAGCTCGTCAAACTGGTCATATTCTTCCTCGTCAACAACATTATCAACACCAAGTATATGCCGTTTACCAGGCATAACGACGTGCCATCTTGGATTGCTAGGGTCTTGAATGAAAAATACTTGTGTGGCTTGCTTTGCGAGAATGAAGGGTTCAGACACATAACCGTCAGTCCCAAGGTCAACAAGTGTGAAACCATAGTCGTCAACTTTAACACCTGAGCTATTATTTACCCACTTACACCTGAACAATGGTATTTTGAAAGAATAGTAATCCAGCTCCCAAATTTCTTGTATCACCCCGTGTCGACTTTTGGTAATCCACATGGAGGCTAGCATCAGAACTCGCTATTTTGCACTCTACTCCTTTCATCTCGCATCTTAGTGTAAAATGTATAGCCATTAATTTCGTATCCTTCATATGTTTTGACAAGCAATCACGGGCCCTCTCCTAGCTTTTCCACTATTTTATCGACGTTTGGTTGACCCACGCTTACTGCCACTTTGTCTTTTAGCCAAGTAGCAAATTGCTCATTATGCCTCTTCGTATACCATGTCTCTGTTCTACCAATGTTTTCTGCACGTAACTTTTCCATATGTTCATTAATGTAAGGAGCAACACACGTCATATGTTCAAGGACTACCAAATGTGCAATCTCAAAAAGCTCATTATTTGGGCTTGACTGTTTCGATCCAACAGTACCGACCCCATGGTACAACACGCTGGTGGCAGATAGGTGCGTTTTTTGTCATTCTCAACAGGGGCGAGCTCTAACCGGATTCCCCACGAGACCATTTTCGAGCATTAATGCCATCTTTAGTTTTCCCGGGAATATTCAACAATAACCCCATCAAGCTGTCACATACGTTCTTTTCAATGTGCATAACGTCGATACAATGTCGTACTTCCAAATCCTTCCAATATTCTAATTCCCAAAAAATCGACCTTTTTTTCCACGTTCCTTGTTCAATTTGACTTCCTTTTCCTTTTCCAAACACAGTGTTTATATTAGAAACTCGTGAAAGTGCAGTATCTCCACTAAATCGTGTCCTGACTCGTCCAAACTCCGTATTTCCGTCAAACTCCGAACTCATATACCGATACGAGTGATTTTTTGGAAGCGATCTTCGATGGCCCATGAACACAATTTTTTTGCAATTGTCTAACCACCTGGAGGATGTCTCATCTTCACATATCGGGCAAGCCTGTTTACCCTTCGTGCTATATCCTAACAAATTACCGTATGTCGGAAAATCATTAATGGTGCAAAAAATCATGGCTCGCAACTTAAAATTCTCTTTCTTATACGCATCATACATTTTTACACCCGGTTTCCACAATTTTTTCATATCGTCAATGAGAGGAGACAAATACACGTCAATGTCATTACCAGGTTGTTTTGGACCGGAAATTAACAATGACATCATAATGTATTTACGTTTCATGCATAACCATGGTGGAAGATTGTACATACATAAAAGAACCGCCAAATCTTAACGATCGCTCATGTTTCGAATGGGTTGATTCCGTCGAGCTTAGTCCAAATCGAATATTTCTAATCTCTTTACCGATTCGAAAATTTGTTATTAATTTTTCTCCATTGAGGGAGTCCGCCACATGCCTTAATTTCCGTCATCTTTACCGATCGGAATGCCAACGCAACAATTTGGCCTCTTTCTTGTTTTCAAATAACCGTTTCGATCTTGGTATGATAGGAAAATACCACAATAGCTTAGCCGGGGTCCATTTTTGTCACATCATCATCAATTTCATTTGGTTCTTTCTTATACCTTGATGTTCCATAAGTAACACAAGCATGCAAGTTTTCGTACTTATCACCCTATACAACATACGGTCATTCGGACATCGTGTATTCTTTCAATTTCTAGTCCCATTGGACACATTATTTTTTTAGCTTGGTATGTAGAAATAGGTAACTCATTATTAGCGGGAAGCAGTCTGTGTATAAACTCTAATAACTTTGTAAAGCTAGTATCACTCCAACTACTATTTGCTTTTAACTTTAACAACTCCAAAACAGCAGAAAGTACGGAAAAATTCTGGCAACCATCGTATACTGGTTTCTTTGCGTCTTCAAACAATTGTTGTAAATCTTCTTGATCAATATCACCATCATTAGCCTCTAAATCGTGCAACATTTCTTTTATATTATCATGTTTATCATTAATGCAAGAATCACTATTTTCATTAGTATTTGATACATGATTTGATGTGCTATTATCAAATAGTGATTCCCCATGCTCTGACCAACAAGTATATTTACGGACAAAACCGTATTTGTGCAAATGAAACTCAATCGCTTTGATATCAGTATAGGGTACAAAATTTCTACATTTTGAACATGGACAAAAAATCTCAGTTTCTCCCTTAGCCACTCGGTTAGACTCAGCAACTACAAGAAAACTTTGCACTCCTTTCACAAATTCTGGGTCATTAACGGTCTTCCCATACATCCATTGTCGTTCCATCTGAAATTTTAAAATAACATAATAAATCATATGCACGTACAAATGAAACATAGGTGGTCATATGTGGTAAATCCTAACCCACCTTTTAAATATTTTATCTCATATGTGTATACGTTCTAGCGGGTTGACTATTTAAGAAAAAATCGGCAGCATTTCCCCTCAACTCCCCAAGTATGCGTATAAAACGCAAACTCGTAGGAGTAAGGAGAAATGTATACCGATTTTTTCTTAAAATTCCAACCCGTTAAAACGTGTACACATCCTAAATGAGACAAAATATTCAAAAGGCAGTCCCAAACGGGGACTGCCCGAAATTAATCTCTATTAGATTAGTTTCGGACGGGTACTAACTAATTTCATATCATGATCTACTAATAACTTCTAGATGCACATGCTATATAAAAACAAATAAGCTTATCAACAATATAAGTATATACAACTATTTAGAACTAATAACAAAAATATAAATAATGTTACAAATAACAAAAAGTTCATAAAACTCACCTTATGATCCGAATATTTATAAATTGAGTGGAAAATCTCTAATATGGATACATGATGAAGAAATTTATACCTATACAAATATCAAAATGTATATATAAGTTAAGTATAAAAGAGTTATAATGAGTAAAAAATAAATAAAACTATCTACAAAATATAACTATTACCTTGTATGTAGTTTTGTGAGGTTTAAGTGAAATTTATTACGGTTGTTGATTGAAGTGTTTAATGTTATGGTTTTGAAAGGTTTAAGTTGAGAAGGAATAAATGAGAAGAAGTAAATGTGGGTGAAGTGGGTGAATTGGAAGCATGTTTCCGTTGGGGGAGCAGATATTGTGTTTGAATTTGTTTTTTGCTGCGGTTATATAAGTAACCGTAGCAGAAAAGAGTTATTTGCCACGGTTTCCAAATAAACCGTATCATATTACAGAGCAAACTACTGGACCGTGGTAAATAAATATTAGTTGCCACGGTTTTAATGAAAACCGTACCAAAAGACGTTTTTTGATACCGTTTTTGTTAAACCGTATCTAAATACCGTACCAAATAATGCTTTGTGTAGTAGTGTCTTACTCGTATGGATGTACCTATGGTAACCTCTTGATTGTTCAATTTGGCCTTGGGAGGGAATTGTGCAGTTAAGTTTTAAATAGGAGGCCTAACTGGTTAGAATGTACTATAAAGTAGGGTCCCCATTGTGGAGGGTAAATGGTCTAGGAGAAGATGAGCTTTGCTCTGGTTTGGCTAGCAAAGTTTAGTCTGTTTGATATAGATTTGTTTTGTCAGTTAGAGTATGTTTAGTGTATGGTCTAGTCTGTTTTAGATTTGGGTGTTGTCCAAATCTTGTTTCTTATTCTTATGTTGTAAAGCTTTTGGAAGTTAATATAATATTTTCACCTTTTGCAGCAAAAAAAATAAAAATAAATTAATAAAATAAAAAAAGCCAAATCAAAGATTTAGTAACATCTAGAAATATATTTTACACATTAAACATATTTTTGACATGATAATTTACAGTGTGAAAGCCTATTTTCATATGAGCAGATAACTTATGCTGCAAACGCAGCAGAGATTATTTTATGCAACAAATTACAAACGTAAAAGAAGATAATATGTTTGTTTTAATACATAACTCTGAAGGTACAAAATGTATACCGAATTTTATTTGATTTTTCTTACGTTGCTGCATAACATATTCTTAGAGTTTGTCGAGGCTATTAGTAACATTTTCCAAATATATATGTAACGTACACCAAATAAACATGGAGTAAATGAATAAAAAAAGTAGTCGGTTTGTGAGGTTACTAATTTTTTAGGTTACTAAGAGCATCCCAATTTTTAAACTCATTATATTATACTATATACTAAAAGTTAAGAATGTTACTGTAGCATAATACCGTAGCAGCTACAGTTGACAAAACAGTTGTCGTGTGCAATTTGTTCTTAAAATGTAACTGTCTTTGCAAGCTAGGCCCTTCGGGGACTAACGATGCAACACGCCGAGAATTTTAGAGGCTTTTTCCGTAAAAAACATATTATTTTCATAATTAATTTTCAAAAATAGTCCTTGAGTTTATCGGTCTTTTTCAAAGTTAGTCCTTAATGACTAACTTTCAAAGAAGATTTAGCACCGTATTCCCGCAGCAACACGCGAACCCTCCCACTCGTTAACTCTCATGTTAAAATTCATTATTGACTTACTCTGTTATTTATTCACTTGTACCCCTAACGACACCCTTTCGACAATGCATTGGATTGGAGATGTTCAATAGCATAAGTTCAATATAGTTGCATCATTACATGGACGTACCATCAAACTCAGCTCGAACTTAGTCTTAAGTCTAATAGAATTCCAATCGCAACCTCATATAGGGGTGTAAGCAAAACCGAGGAATCAAAAGAACCAATGAACTGTATCGGTACCGTATTAAAATCGAACCATATATTAGAACTAGGTTCGGTTCTTGGTTTCTATATTTCCAAATTTTCGATTCTGGGGACGGTTCGGATTGGAACCGGCCGATAGAACTTTCCCGAAAGAACCGACTATTTTGAAAATATGAAATTTTATAAGGTTTCTTTGTGAAATTGTTTACATGCAAAAAAAAAGTATTACTCCATTAATAAGCTGTAACAATAAAAGCTAAAACTAAAAATTTTATCTTTTTTTTTTAAAAATAACATCAAGCTATCACTTTTAGTATTTTACAATTACTAGTATTATTTAAAGATTCAAATATCATCATCACCATCATTCATCCAAAATAAAAGCAATTTTTTCTATATATCTTTTCCTATTTATTTTGATCATAATTGATTAGATAGTGATTCTATGTTACGATCTGATGAGATCAAAAAGTTATAACGAGAAACAAGTGATGGACCAATAAGCGTTTTTTGAGGTTTGAAACACAAATGTGTGTTCTTGATACTTTTGAACAATTATAAACTTATATTTTGACATTTTGCATTTTTGTTTATGTTATTTTGAACAAATAGAATTATTGGAACGATTTGCATTGTTAGAGATATTTTGTGTGTGTTTGTATTGATATAGCATGTCTTTTATGAATGATCGACAACAAAAAAAATTTTTTTTAAACATTTTGGTTCTAGTCAGGAATTACAGAAAATTCACGTCCCGGAACTGAGTACCGTACCGGAACGGAACCGAAAAACATGAGACGTTTCTCGATTCCACATTTTTCTTATTCTCGGTCTCGGTTCTTCTAGTTCCAGTTCCGTTTCGGTCCGGTTCCAATACCATGGACACCCTACTCATGTCATCATCTTCTTCAAAAGACATACGAGTTCAATCCATTATACTTAGGGCCCGTTTGGTTTATGGTTTTTTTAGATGGGGTTTGGCTTCACTCCCATTTTATACGTTTGGTATGTATTATTAGGAATAGAAAAGTGCAATCATTGCAATAAACCCAATCTTGAGAGGCTAGGTGGGTTTTAGACACAAACCAATCTCTCTCACATATTTTTATTTTTTACTCTCTTTCTCTCTTACACACAACCTATTTAAAAATATATTTTAAAGTTATAAAAAAATATTTAATTATAAACTTATACATTATCTTTTTCCTACATCAAATCCAAATCCAAATTCTAATCCAACCTCAAATCTAAATCCAAATCATAAACCCATCTATAAACCAAACGGACCCTTATACTTTTAAGGAAGAAGTCCATCGAGAAGAAAAACTAAAATGAGAAGAATAAGAAAAATTTATAGCCACACATTTCAAATAGGAGGAATAATTTTAAAAAGAAATGCATTCATTTTTATAGGTGCATTTAAACTGTATGATTGTAGTTTCTTTCATTCTCATTTTAATATTTATTTTTAGACTAAAATACACGGTTGTTCCCTAAACTTGTCAATCCGCTTCTCGTTGGGACAAACCTGGGCATTATCATCGCCGGAGGTCCAAAACATGGGCTTTATATGCCAAATTCGTCCCTTGACCAATAACGTCGTTGTCAACGTTCCGTTATACTCCAGAAAACCCCGTTATCATGTTACTTTTGAGGGTAGAAAAGTCATTTTACTTGATGTACACGTCTTGTCCAATTTCTCGCTATTATGTAGAATATAACAAAGCTGTGTACTCATTGCTCATCCCCAAACTTGTTTTGAAAGCCTACCCAGAAAACCCTAATGCAATGTCAATCATCAAATCAAATAATCTAAGTAAGAAAATAACAAACAACCACCTTGGATTTACTCTATGGCGAGTAAGAGAATATCCTTTCTATGATGATCATGAAATTGAGGAAAAGCTGCAATCGGGAGATATTGTTAGTCTTTTTGGTTAGAGCCTATTACAATCATATGTTAGTACGTTGTTTAAGTTATTCCCTTTTAGGTAACTTTAGCTTAACATTGTTTTTGTACATTTTTATACAATGGTGAACCAGGATCCTTTAGCATGATGTTCCATTATGAAGGTACATTCAAATACTTTCCAGGTAGGATATATCAAAGAGGCAAGAAATGCCTTGTTGATCTTGTGGAAATAAAAGAGGTATCCATTGATGAAATGGATGCTCTCATGACCCAAATCGGTTATGAGACTGGACAAACCAATTATTTCTACTTATTGGACGACGGTTTGTTTTCTTTGCGTGAAGCTGCTAATGTTGAGTTGTTGAAAGATGTTGTCATAGAGCATAAGCTGATAGATGTTTATGTGGAAATAGAGAAGACAAGATTAAAACTTTCCGAAATGTCCCCACAATCAATTAAGACTGTGTTTTGGGAGATGGATGAAGATAGGAGAAAAGTTGCTACTGCGGCTATTCAATCTTGTTGTAAACGATTGGTGTTAGATGATCTAGATAATGAAACTGCCCTAGATCCTTTTATCCAACTTACACAAGTGCCTATGGACGTCAATGATATTGGTGAATCTAGCAATTTGCCAAACATTGAGCCAGTATTTCCACCTTAGACTGCTCATTTGCTAGCCAACCTGTTCATAACCGTGAGCGTGCTTTAGTACTTATTGATGAGGACAATGCTATTAAGGAGCCTGATAATCTTGAGGTTAATCTGTTCGGAATGACTCAAGGGAAGCACTTAGACAAAGCTGGAAGAGCACTAGTTGATGTCAATAACAGGTTTGAAGAGCCTGATAATTTTGAGGTTAATCTGTTTCAATTGACTCAGGAGAAGCACTTAGACAAAGCAGGAAGAGCACTAGTTGATGTCAATAACAGGTTTGAGGAGCCTGATGTGGATGTAACTCTGTTTCAATTGACTCAGGATAACATGAAAGATGATCTTGTTGTTGATGTTACTCTGTTACAAGTGAGTGACACTAGTGACTTAGGGAATGCAGTTGATGATTCAATTCAAGCAAATGAAGAGAACACTTGTCAAGAGAATGATGCACAACTTGCTATGGTCCAAGTAGGTCAGAGTAATGAGTTAGGTGAAGCAGAACAACCAAGAATATAAGTGATGACATGCGGTTGAAAAATGATTTACCCGTGATGGTTGATGATGTCTTTTGCGGTGACTATGTTTCTTTCCAACATGCGAGACTTTGCAAATGGAGTCTATACCACATTATTCTATTCAGTCGGGAGTTTGCTCTGCAGGGAAGTCAAAACCGAGTAAGAGAGCATTCAATAGAAACTAGGAGGAGTTGTTTTTCTCAAGAATGACAAAACAAGAATAAGAGTAAGGTGTGGGGTTGTGTTCCACTTTCGTGCCCAAGTGAAAGTCCTGGATCGGATATAGGCTCACCTAGAAGTCCATTAAATGTAAGGGTATAAATGCATTGCTTTTCGCAAAAGGACCCTTGAAATACTCGCCCATGGCTATTGTTTGTCGGCGGGAATGGTGATGGTGTATGGTCGGTCACGAACATATAATGAGCAACACACTTGTTTGCAATCAAGAGAAGTCGAGCTTTTGACCTTCGCTATATCTCACGAAAATTACAAGACAAATTGAAACCAATCCACGACTTCTGTCAAGTCATGCATAATCAACTTACCAACCAATACGAGCTTCAAGTGTCCTGCAGAAGGTTTTAGGGCCAAAACCTAGCAATAACAGACCATCACGGGTCAATTCAAGCTACAATTTACCATGTTGAGAGATTATGCTCAAGAGTTGCGTAAGACAAACCCTAATACAATAGTGGTGATGAATGTAGAACGACCTCCGAGATGAGGCTCTTCTAACCGAGAATTCAATAGAGTATATGTTTGTTTAGGTGCATCAAGGAAGGATTTAAAGCGTGTGGGATATCGTTGTTGGGTCCGGGTGCTTTTCAATTCGTGGTCCTTTGAATGGTCAATCGATGACGTTGTGGGAATTGATAGCAACAATGGTATATACCCTTTAGCTTATGCTTTTGTTGAATCGAAAACATAGGATCATGGACTTGGTTCCTTCATTGTTTATCCGATGATGTAGCACTTGAGCCAATCTCAAGCATCACTTTTATTACTTACATGGAAAAGGTACTCCCTTAATCTGTTCATGAATTTAAGTCTCTGCTTTGAAACAAACAAGAAACATATTTGATTTTGTGCAAGATATAAGTAGAGCTTTAGCGAAGTTTTTTCGGATGCGAACACGTTCAGATTAGAAACATTAATGGGAAAATGAAACTGCAATGGAAAGGTAGGGCCTACAAAGACCATCCGTGGAAATGTGCAATGACCTCAACTGTTATACGGTTTCGAAAGATATGGCTGATTTCAAGAAACTTAATCAACCAGCCCATGATTGGTTAAGTAAGATACCACCGATCCATTGGTCAAGGTCACATTTTTCATGTAAGTGATCTATCTGTTTAAGTTAATTTGTATTTGTTAATGCAAGATAAACAATTATAATTAATACATGTTTATTCTTGTTTATCTTTAGGAGAGCTACTTCGATGTGTTACTTAATAACATGTGTCAAGTGTTTCATGACAAAATAATTAAGGGTTTAAGCAAACCAATTATTACGACCTTAGAATACATCGAGAATCTCAGATGAAGAGGATAATGCATGTTCTTATTGTGATTGAGAAGAGTGATGGGCCACTAACACCAACCGCACAACACATGCTAGAGGTATTAAGAAATAGGTCATTAAGTATAATATTTTATGAAATCGGGGAACTAAGTTTCAGGTTAGTGGACCATGGGGTGACCAATGTGTAGTTAATGTTGTACACAAGTCTTGTACTTGCAGAAGATGGGAGATAACAGGTTTACCATGTAAACATGATGTTGCTACCAATTGGAACATGGCTTTAAATTGGCAACAAGTAGGAGCTGTAGAAACATGGGCTCATCCTTATTACTATCTTCTCACTTGGGAGGCAACCTACAAACACCATGTCCAGCCTATAACTAGCAGCGAACATTGGGAAAAATCAACTGTGCCAACAACAATTGTTCCACCGAAATCCAAAACAAACCCGCCTAGCGCAAGAGGTAGAAAAGAGTTAGGATAGCTCCTGAAAGTGAAGAGATTGTGAAGGATGGCTCCCTGTCACAATCCTAGCAACATCACGATGAAGCAATTGCCAATCCCAGCATGCATGATCAAGCCCAGTGTCAATCCCAACAACATGATCAATCCCACTGATTCTCATTGCGGTCAGTGATGTTCAAGCGGTTTCGCTTCAACCCACCGCTACACGAAGAATGACTAGGCAAAGATCTTTGACTGGAAAGAATGATGGCCTCACCATAGGTCAATTATGTTATGCTAATTATCTAGACAATGTTTCATCTAGTTTATTTCCTATGGACAAGTTATGTACTCTAAAAACATATGTGTGTGTGTGTGTGTGTCTAACTGTAGTTCTCATGCTTTGAAAAGTATGCAATTTTATGCATTTGGAATTATATCCATTTGCATTAACTATGAAACCATGTCATTATTGTGTATTTTTTTAGATTGACTAAGCTTGATGTGTGAATAATTTGTATCAAAAGTAACCAAAGCTAAACAGATGCTCATAAGAATGTTGACATTTAAAAGTCAACCCTAAACAAATTGCTAACCATCTGCATACCCATAAGGCATTGAAAATAAAAAATAAACCAAACTGAATACTTCATAACAACGTTACTACAATTCAAGATACTGAACATTAACCATCTCGCCTCATTACATAAAAGCTAAAAAAGTTATCCCAATGCATAAACAATCAAGAACAACATCCAACTTAGAAGAAGTAAATCTTCCACTTCCACACATCACCTTCAAGACTACTAATGTTGCCTCAAGCTCATTTATCCCCTCAAAAGGCCCTGGTATGATCATTCTTGAACGAGCACGATTTCGGGATCATACCATCTTATCCACCGACAAGAAGACCCCTATTCATGATTATGACAAGTCATTAAACAACCACTATTGTTACAATGTACTTTGCTGCTTGCGAAAACAAACTAACACAATACTTTTAAACTCATTGTTTTTCAGTCGCAAATTAAGTAGCAAAATTAAATTATCATAACTAGCCTTGTATCATCGCAAAGTAGCGATAACCTATAGTTTTCACGAGTAAACATGAGAAAAAACAATTTTTATATTCATTTTTTGATATCGAAAGCTTGTAACTGAGCATTTGTCTTAATTTTAAAAGTAAAATGATGGTTAAGTTTTAGTTCTAACATGATATTAAGTGTCACAAAACTTTTAATTATATATCAGAATGACATATCTAGTCCAAGTGTCGGATAAAGACCTAAAACGGGCTACAAAAATATACTTAACTTTTACCTTCGATTTTTCTATGTCGGGTATTTTTTTTTTATAGATAAAGGCCGGTCTTTTGATTTAAAACAAAGAACGAAATGACAACCTTGACTTTAGTACTAATATAACCTTGACTTTACTTTCAATTTTTCTATGAAGTGGGATCCTCTCAAGTTGAGAGCTAAAATTAAAAGAAATTTTTTTGATTTGAAACATCAGATCAAATCTAATAACTTACAATCATCAAACTTGAGTCAAGTTGGATCTCTCAACTTAACAGGATCACATTCCAAATTCTATAGCATAGGCATGATTATCATAGTTCATGGTTGATTTACAATCATATATTATTTTACTTGTTAGTTTATGTTGTGGGGCTGTGGGCTCTTTCGATTCAGACCCATCATTTTTTCCATATTTTTTGGGTGATTTGTAGTCAAAGCAACCCTATATCTACAAAAACGAAAAAAAAAAAACTTGTGTTCTCATGTACAATTCATTTTTATGGATAAAATGTGAGGGTTCATCATTTCGTTTGACGTCCAAGTGTTCAAGGTTACCCGATTTTACTTGTTTTACATATGGCGTATCCTTACTCGCCATGTTCTTTTGTTTAGTGGTTATTGTGGTTATCTATTCAGTGGAGTTGCTCAACATTGACGCAAACCATCACAAAAAAGCTACTACCTTTCAATTAAAAGAACAAGTTATTTGGCCCTTTATGAGTTTGGCAACAAATTAGCAGACCATAATTGATTCTAAAGATCTAATTGATACAGTAGTAATATTTGTATTCACATTCACCATAATCGGAGGAGACACAAATTTGTCAAAACAAACATTCTCTTTCACACATATAAAAAACATACACATGGTTTCATGATATCTTGCTCTTATAGATTTTTTTTTTTTTTTTTTTTTTTTTTTTTAAGGAAAGCATATATATGTGCACTTATAAAACTCGCAATACAAACTAAAAAGCAACAAGTCTCAAATCTTGAGAAAATGTGCAGGCACAAACATGAAACATATACAAAGAAGTAAACATATCTAGCAAAGAAGTCCAATGGACGCGAAACACGACGAAGGCCCAAACTAATATCTTGCTCTATACGAGTGAAAAGTGCATAAAAGTGTTACTGTATAGATAGAATTTATGCAAAACACTGTAAAATATACACATAATTACTTTTTCTAAATAGTGAATGAAATTTGAGCCAACTTGGACAAGATGAAGTTGTAGCACAATTTGGAAGTCTTGAGTTCCAATGTGTAGATATAATATTTTTCTGGAATTATCTAACAAGTTTGTTTTATTAATTTGATATGCATCTATATGTTAAAATGGAGAGAGGAATTTAGAAGTGACAAAACTAATAGACGAGTTGGTCCAAGTTCACTCGTGGGTTTAGGGTCCATTAGAATTTATGTGTTGCATTTGTGCTTTATATAATGTGTCAATATAAAGTATAACATACGGGGATTTTTTTAATCTAACATGATATTCGAGCACGTTGATCTTCTAACCTAGTCGGCTTTGAGCCACCGCCTTTATGTCAGCTCGTCATACCCTAGTTGTCGTCTTATCTCTAATCTTAGAAAAAAATGCAGCTTTGTGTTTTGACCATAACTCTCATACCGTAGTTATAATAAAAAAGCAGTCCACTGATTAAAAGTAAACTAATATTGATTTAATGTTTTTGTCATTTATTTTATGCTTTTGCTTTTGTGTGAAGATTTGTTTTCGCTTGTTGTCGGATGTATTAGTTATTGCTTTAATATTTTTAGTTTTCAATCCAATCTAAGTTTTCGCGATTTTACTGCTCGGATTGCAGAAGAGTGTTAGATTATAACTATGTGTGTAGCCCAAGCCGGTCTGTTAGAGTTTATGTATTTGTAGTTATAAATAACTTATAAATAGAACGTAACATCATACAAGGAATTCCATCATTTAACAAAAACATACAAGCCGTGTGGGCTAGTGAACAGGGTGGATATCATTGCTTCTTTTGATAGCATATCAAAATATAAGCAGATCTAACATGCAGGTTAACTTTATAACTGTTGTTTTTAAAATAAATGGAGTTGCTAATGAGAACGATCCAAACAGATTCAGCTTTTCAGCTTATTTAATGCTGTTTCGAAAAGCTTGTCACTCCAAGCTTACAGTTGTTGGAAAGGCAACATATAATTATTCTAGGTGGGATATCAAGTTACCACTACATTACTGTACCCTTAACTTCACCTTAATAAGTGTATACACGGATCATTATCCTATGCAGCCACTTTTACTCTCGTACCATAGCTTCTCCTTCGGCCGATCAGAGGCACTCTCCTCAGTTTCCTTTTATTTATGTCCTCTCTCGTTAAACATAATTAACCGCTTTCCACTGGAGCATCCGTAACTATATGTTCTCTGTTTGTTTTTTAAAAAACGCTATAATTAGCAGGTGTTAAATAATTCTCAAGAGTTCATAGCTCATGTTTGCTGTATATCTGAAAAGTAACAGAAGCGAGTGTTCGCGTGAACGCAGCTTAATGTCTAGCAGTAATCAGTAGCAGTGAGCTGTGAGCAGTAGCCACAGTTCACCGCTTCTTAAGAGAAGCATTGGAAAAATGAGCATTCTTAAAAAATAGCAAACTCACCGCTCATTTGTCAAACGACTACTAAAAAATCAAAGTGCTCATTGTTCACCGCTCACCGCTCCAAAAAGCTCCACACCGCTCCGTACCAAACATAGACGCCTAAAGGATGTATAAATTGTTTACGAGTTTAGATATAGAAAATAGAAGACGTAAAGTCTATTAGAGTAAGGGGTGTGGTGAAGTATTCACCCCTCTTCATTTGGGTCTCACATGTGTCACACATCTTAACACTCCCATAACAACCCCCCACCCCACTATCATAAGTCATAACACACAACAAATCTCCTCATTTTAGCCTCACCACCTTTTATTTTCTTTTTCAATTTTCAAATAAACAAAATTCATTTTATTTAATTAAAATTACAATACAAATTAAAAAACAATACGGTACGAAAAGAAAATAATATGAACTAAGGTACGAAATACAAACAAGAAACTAAATATTTTGTTGATGTTCCAGAGATTGTAGATGTTGTTGCCAAACATGCTCGATAATATTTCGTTGAAGCCTTGCGTGTGTTTGTTTGTCACGAAGTTCTTTGGCTTTCTTTCGTGGCTTCACATCGCTCGATCTATGACCGTTGCAAATTAATTCGCGGAAAAATATAAATCTCGCTCATTTAAGATATTGCAAAATGTTTATCTTTTAAAATCATGTTATGCAATATGATGCACATGTATAAGACTTTTCGTAACTTGTTGATAGTCCAAGCACGCGTCGGTTGGCTTATAACATGCCAACGTCCTTGGAGGACACCAAAAGCTCTTTCAACATTCTTTCTAGCACTTTCTTGCCGTTTTTTAAATGCGGCATTTTTAATTGAATTTGCAATCGTAAATGATTTGACAAAAGATGACCACTGTGGATAAATAGTGTACGGCTCATACGAAATCGACGCCTAAAATAACTTTCCGGATATTTTGGGTTATCACCAAAATAGTCGGCCGGAGGTCCTTTTCTACCTTTGGTAGAACCGGAAGCTGCCTCTCTACCATAGGTAGGGGTATGGCTGTCTACGTCTTAACCTCCCCCATACACCGTTGAAGACGGTATTGGGACCCATAACCCGTGAAAGACGGTATTGGGAGTTACTTTACTTTTTTTTTTTACCAAAATAGTCGTCCATTAAACGTGCTTCAGCAATATCACGTTCACGGTTGATGTAATTACGTCGGTGTGAACTTTCAGCTTATTGTTGCAACGATTGCTCATACTGATATTGTTGCATAATCAACTTGAGATCACCTATATCTTCGTTATCGCTCAAACTACCGGAGAGACTATCACAATTGCTTGAGGAACTCATGTCTATTTGAAAGAATAGCTGTGTTGGTAGAGAATTGTGTGAAGTTATTGTTAAAATGATGTGTATTTATAGTGTGAAAATTATATTTAAATTAAAAAATTTGATTTTTTTTAAATAAAAAAATAAAAATACACTTTTAAACTAACCGTTTGAAAATAACGACTATTTTTTGAATAAAGCGTTTGTCGTTTTCTACTTCGCTGCAACGAAGTTTTGGCCTCGATCCAAAAACCGCGAGCTAAGGTGGTGTAGTTCGCAGCTGCCACGTCACAACGGCGAAGGCAACTCGTTGCTACACCTCTTGCTCTTATCATTATAATTTTACAAAACCAAACCTTTACTTTTCTTATACTTTCCCCGTCTCATATTAAGTGTCCACTTTAACTTTTTGAAGTCTTTCTTGTTCTACTTTGATTTTAAATATTTTGATATTTGTTATATAATACTTGATGAATATTATATCAATGAAAAAACATTTAAAACTCAATCCATTTATATATTTTGAATCAAGTTTTATATAACACAAATAATATAACTTAAGGTTAAAGTTGAACAAGAAAGACTAAAAAAAATTAAAGTGTACACTTAATATGAGACGGATGTGGTAAGAAAAACAACAAATATTGAATTTTACGTAACATACACCAAAACCTTTAAGCTGCTTTCGTTAGGTTTTCTAAGATAGAAAGGGTATATTTACGTCATTACTTTTGCTTTGTAACAACCTTTTAGTTCCCATAAGTGTAAATTCGACCTGTAAATTGGAAGTGAACACAAAAAAGAGCAACTCATATTACCCAACTTTTGCAATAACATCACAAGCCACAACTCTCAAATAATTCAAAAAATTTAAAACTGAATAAAAGTAGGTTTAGGATATGATTCGGCCCGAGGATTTAAAGTATAAAAAGATTGATTTGTAATTTCCATGAAAAGAGAAGCTAGTTGAATTAAAACTTTTTAATTTTATTTTTTGCTAACAAAATTTATAAGAGAATTTTGAAAAAATAAACTAAAATTCATTTTTTTTTTTTTTGAACATCAAGATTTTATTAAACAAGCAAGATGCTAGAAAGAAATTACAAGGAATAAACCACTAAAGGGTTTTAAATCCAGTTGTTCCAAGATATGGAAGACATTTTACTTTTAGTGGAATACCATCTAAAAAGAAAAATCTACAATATTATCAAAAATCATGCTACGTTTAGGCTGATTGGTACCAAATATCACTTCGTTACGGAATCTCCATAAGGACCAAAGGGTGACACCACAAACAACATCCAAGATGATTCTTTTGCTCGATGCAGAATGAAGGCCATCAATCCAATCATACAAACCAGTCAAATTGTAAATAATAGGGGGAGAGATGTGCAACCATTTAAAGATACAAGACCAGGCTGTAGAAGCTAGCGTGCAATCCCATAGAGTATGATAAGCAGATTCAACCCCATGATCACAAATTGGACAAGTAATAGAAGCCACTTCAATTCCTTTACGACTGAGATTCCACCGGGAAGGGAGGCGATCACGAAGAGACCTCCAAATAAAAATATTAATCTTCTTTGGAAGAAGGCTATTCCATCTAGTGCGCGGCCCATCTGGAAGAAAACCCCTATCAATTTTGTGCCGAGCACTTTTAACAGAGAAAGAGCTAGTACCGATAGTCCAGGCCCAGGTACCTTCTATATCATTAGGAGACATACCAGAGATGTTATTTTGGAGGGTATCCAGTTGATTAGCGATAGTACCTAGTGAGACATCTCGCGTCCATTCAAGATGCCAGCCATTATCCCAACAGTCTCTAAGCATGCAGTCTCTATTCATAGATAAACGAAATAGCCGAGGAAATTGGGTTTTAAGAGAAGTTGTACCCGTCCAAGTGTCGTGCCAGAATTTTGTTGCAGCCCCGTTATTTACCCGTCTCTGCATAGAAGAAAGGGGGATAAAGTCTTTCTCATGCATGCTGTTAATAGAACCAACAATTTTATACCAGACACCTTTGCTTTTAATGTGGTTAAAAAACATAGAGGAGTCTTCATTCAGACCATGAATAGCCACTATCAATCAAGTCCAGAGAGCATGAGGATTATTTATGAATCTCCAATGCCATTTTTGAATGAGAGCGTGATTCAACGAGAAAAGGCTGCCAATCCCTAGACCCCCTTTGTCCTTGGATGCAAGAGCTATCTTCCAAGATATCTGATAAGGTTTTAAAATGTACCTTTTTGAGGGGTCGTTTAAGCCCTTATTTGATCACTTTTTTATCCGTTATTACTTAATATCGTTCCTTTTCACTTTTTAGGTATCTTGAAGGCAAAATCTTTGGAATGACACTTATTCGGACGAAAAGGCGCGAATATCTGAAGAAAATGGCCAAAGTCAAGAATCGAGACACTCAGTGCTTTGAACCGAAGGGGACGGCGTCGGTGTTATCTGCGACGCCGTCGGACCACTTTTTGTGACCTTTCAAGAGCCAAATTGCTTATTTACAAGTGACGGCTTGTGTTTTAAAAGAGTAGGTCGTCGCAACTCGGACGGTCTAGATTTGATCCGACGACGTCGAGATCGAAGGGACGGCGTCACAAGCATAAGGTGACGCTGTCGCAAGACTAACGTGGCCAAGACGAAACCCTAATGACGGCGACCCGACGGCGTCACAAATCAAAGGGGAGTACTAGTTTCTTTCATCTTTTATTACCTAACGTGGAAAGTTGAGAAGGAGCTTTTCAAGCAAAACGTCTTCTTGAAGAAAAATATAACCACCACTTTACACGGATCATACCGAGCTAATCAGGGGAGTACTGGTTTCTTTCATCTTTTATTACCTTCCATTATCATAACTTTGATACTTTCGGGGAACATTGGGGACAATGTTCAGTTTAAGTGTAGGGAGGGAAAATAAAACGGGAACTTTGAAACTATACTTATCCTTGACTATTTGGTTTGTCCAATTTTATTTGTGTAATAAACCATGAGAAAATGTCGGTTAGGGTAATTTTGGCACCAAATTTAAAATTTTTCATGACATATAGGAGTGGGCCATTAGTCTTAACAAAAGCGTCTCATGGATAGGAAGTTATATGACTAGCACAAAAACCCTTTACCACTTAAATTCCACCCAAAATGTGAGGATCGCCCTTAGATTAGTAGGAATTAAAACCTTCAACTTTAATGCTTAGTGTGTGAACCGGTAGTATAATAGATTCAAGAACTTGTTTTGTGATGCATCTCAAGATCGCTAGTAAGACTACACTTGTGTAGTTAGGAATAACTAAATGATAAGAGGCATTAGGATAACCCTTGTTTGATACCTGTAATATAATTACTTCTTCCACATCGGTTGAGTAATTCCCCCACACCTTTGCGTTGTACTCATCTTTAGTACACGATACCCCTAGTTAACCCCTTAGAGCCTATCCTTTTCGCGGTTCTAGTGATGTTTCAATTTTCCAGAATATCAATGAAGAGCATTGTTTACACCCCACCCCCAAATGTACACCCAAATCGCCTTAGCCTACCTTGTATGCACTCACTTTTAGTGCATTATTGTTATCACACTAAACCCTTAGTTCAATTATCTAGTTGCTTGCATAAGTTGCTAAGTCGAGTCATATCCTTTGTACACAATTTTGGGATGATTGGGACTCATGGGAAAAGTTAAAGTTTATGAAATGACGGGAAGGGAACGTTAAATTCAAATTCCCTTTATTTGTGTAATAATGTACTCCAAGTGTTTTGATCTTTTCAATTCGGGTCATATTAGTGTTAGAGTAATAAAACTCAAGTGTAGGGATGTGCCTATAAATCCCTATCATTTTGATGTTAGTGCAAGTTTTAAAATTTATAAACACGAATTAACCGTTTTAAAATTTATAAACACAATTAACCTAACCTATTAACACATACGAGCAAGTATACTCGTCCGTAATAGCAAAGTTTGGTAAGTCGGGATCGTCCCAAGGATTTTTGTTTGAAATCGATTTGATTAAAAGTTTCTAACAAGAAAGCTTGTCAAGGCTTCCTCAAATAAGTGTTCTAGTGAAATACTAATCAAGAATATAAATATATACTTGTGTGTAGTCTTATAATCAACCATAAGATAGTGTTCATAAAGGTTTGGTGTATACTCTTAGTATGATGCACAAATCATAAGCAAATGATTCCCCAACCATGGTATTTGTTTGTAAAATCATTCTAAGAACAAAAACATTTAGGTAATCCTTTCGGTCCTTATCCCAATGATTATCCTATAAAAGTTCCATTTGTTTGCAACATGTTCTTATTAAATTTGTTCTTACGAATCTTTCGACCCTTCGTGATGAAAATGTTCCTAGTCTTGTTTTAATAAGCAAAACATGGTGGTTGTCAATCACCATATCCCCATACTAGTTTGTCACTTCACTTTTTGGAATAAAACACAAGAGAAATCCTTTCGGTCCTTTTTCTTAAAACATGTTTTATTGACAAATCAACCCAAGACTAGTATTTTTCCAACAAACTCATTTAAACAAGATCATATATACATGCATCACATTTTGAGAACACTATTATGATTAATTACATTCCAACACACAAGTATATCACAAACTACTCCATGAAAACAATCATATCTAAACACAAGTCATAACAAGGTAATTCAAACAATTCAAGAGAATAGATTTCCATAACAAAGTTCATAGAATACCTAAACTTTTGTGATTACAAGAATTAGAAATCGTGGATTGTAGCAACCACGCCTCCAATCACCTAGGATCACCGCACAACTCCAAACTACCAAACAATGGATGAGAATGGTTCCTCCTTGCTCTCGGCGCCAAGAAGTACTAAGCTTTTGGGCTGAAATAATAGGGTTAGTATTAGTTTTGGTGTAAACTAACACTCTTTTGGTTGTGTCACACTTAGTATACAAGTACTAGGTTCTTTATATAGCCAAAGCTCTTGCTTAACTGCCCAAAAAACGTTCTCTCCAAGTAAATATCAAGAAATGATCGGACTCCAATGATTATGGGGAGTTAAGGCAACAATAAATGCGATTTTGTGTAATCATAGCGCGTAAACCGGATCGGTTTCTTGTCCGACCGAATCGGTTATTCCTTGACCAATTGCCCACCGGATCCGGTTACGGGTTACGACCGATCGGCCGGGTTTTTGCTATTTTGACTTTTGTTGACTTTTCTCCTTTACGCTTCATTCTTTGCTTACGTTGATGATTTCCAAAGCCAAACTTGATCTTTCCTTGTCAGATGCTTAGAAATCACTACGCTTCCATATCATTGAGTCCAAAAGCTTCCAAGCTCAACTTCCTTCCTCGAGAATCTTCCAAATGTGCATAAAAACTTCATTTCTTCATTATTCGCGATACCGCTACATATATACACAACACGCATCTTTGCACTTTTGCAACAGCTTATGAGTAAATATAGCCGAATATCATGCACAAAACCGACAATAACGCTACTAAAAACATGTTCATTTTAGACGTTATCAAATTCCCCACACTTAAGCTCTACTCGCCTCGAGTAGGTCTAACATTTGCAAAGATTGATTTCAATGGTCTATGACACCATGGTTCCCAAAAATGTAACAATTACCATAAAAGATAATCATTGGTTTGCTTATAATATGTGAAAATTTTCTAAAATGAACCAAACACTTTAGATAACATAACTAGAACACCTCACGAATGGTTTTAAGATTTCACTCAACACTCATATATTGGTGGGTATATGTAAATCACTCAATGCCTAGTCATGATCAATGCTTTTTACCATAAGCTTGTACAAGTATCAAAACAAAGAAAATAAATTCATCAAAGAGGTCTTTTATTCGGGTTATAACGTTAAAGCTAAGGGTTCATAAAAGGTATGGATAAGGCATGGGATAGTTTATGAAATTGGTTTTAAAATAAAAATAAAATCAAGTCCAAACCTCCATGTTGCAAGCCATCATTCAAACCACGATCCCGAAAAATGATTATTACTCCTCTTCACATATCGATTCTCCGCAAATATGTATAACTCAATTTAGCTCATTGGCTAATCAATATCCCTCATATAGCTCATTGGCTATAATTTTTATTTTTTTTTTTTTTTTAACAAACTTATTTTTTCATACATCACACTTAGTATAAGCATCACCACAAAAATACAAATAAGAAGTATGCATCCTTCGCCTTTGTTGGAATGGCACACACGAATGGCAAAGTGCGGCTAACTCATAATCATCAAAACAATCCAATCATTCCAAACAACTAGCAACAAACCAATAGACTTGATAAGGGTTGGCTAAAGCTTGAAGTGTAAAATATTTTGTATTTTTCTTGATGTAACAAAATGAAAAGATTGGCTCAAAGGGTGTAACTAAGGGTATCTAGTGCTAAAGATGAGCACTAACAAAATGGGTCCATGTGGGTGGTTAACTAACCGATGTGGTTAGCTAATATATCATTAGATGTAAAATGGAAGGCCATTTGGTTTTATTCCTAAGGTGCCTCTTATCACTTGAAAATATTTAGATCACTCAAGGTGATTTTAACCGTAATGCATAACTAGTACAAGTTCTAGAATCGACATAATCACCGCACACTCATAGCAAATATAAAACAAAAGATGTGTTTTATACAAAAGAAACCTCACAAAATGTGGGAAAAGGCTATTATGCATGCTAGAAAATGCTATCGAATCCAAAATGAATTACTTCAAGAATTTGGTTCAAATCAAAAATTTTCAAAACCTCATTTTACCATTGAAATCCCAAGTTATGTATTTTAATTATCAATAACGCGTGAAAACCATTAGACCATCAAGGCTAATTTCTTCTAATCACTTGCATCCAAAAGTTATCTAAAAAATAAAATGCGATCATTTTCCTATTTTCTTCCCTCCCCATACTTAAGTTTTGCATTGTCCTCAATGTAATGAAAAATGAACTTCAAAGTAAAGAAAATGGGAAAAAGAAATAGTTAAAAGATACCACGGAATAGAATATGCAATATGCACATTGGGTCATTAGCAAGCCTGTGAGTTATCCAACTCGAAACATTTGACCATCAATAAGCTTCCGACACATCCATCCTGCAAACAAAAACTGCAACACGCAATGCACAAAACAAAACAAAACTACTAAAACTAGATATAACCAAACAAAGTACGCCAAACATCCTAAAGAAATGGATCAAAAGATAGAAATTGTTTAAAAACACATCATGACCATTGTTTTTGAAACCATAATTCACGAATGATCCATAATCACTCGTCATCCTCGCTCATGTCTTCTCCTTCTTCATCATCATACTCATCATCATCACTTTCGCCACGTAGTTTTCGCCTATAATTTCGAACGAACTCTCCTCTTTTCTTCTTACCTCCAACTCGATGATGATCCTCCAACTTCATAGCTTGTTCCTCCAACTTCGTGTAATCGACCATATGGGGCATTGGATCAGAAACGGTGCGCACCCGTGATATGGATATGGATAGGTCCGTGATAAGAAGTGTAAGGGAAAGGATACGGTGGAACATTTGGTGGATTGTAGGGTGG
This sequence comes from Chrysanthemum lavandulifolium, assembly GCA_022545495.1. Lineage (NCBI taxonomy): Eukaryota > Viridiplantae > Streptophyta > Magnoliopsida > Asterales > Asteraceae > Chrysanthemum > Chrysanthemum lavandulifolium. Next base: position 125,087,359 of record CM040243.1, read on the forward strand.
CAACTCATAATTGGCTTCACGAGCCATGTGTTGAAAGATAGGCATCGAATAATCATTGATGTAGTTGTTTCTCAACATCATCGAGTCTCTCCACACATCCCTACATTGAATCTCATCTAGATGTTGGTTCCACTCTCCCCAACCTGAATCAAAACTACTGGACGTACCCATTTGCACGTTCTCCATTGGTATATTCCCTTGCTGTTGTGGTGGTTGCTGTTGTGGTCTTGGTTCAACCCATAACCCTACGGTTTTCAATCTCCTGTTCAAAGCATTACCAAAACCTTTCGCAGTCCACGTTTCACTATACTTTGGCTCTCCACACTTAGCCAATTCCTCATCAACATAATACCCAAGATTCTTCGCCAATTTTGTCACAAAATGTCCTCCACAAATGTTACTGTTGCTCTTGATTCCCGGGGCTCTCCTAGACAAATATTCGGCTATCTGCCAAATGGCATTACCGTCCTTAGTTTCTTCCAGTAACTTCATAACCCATAAGTCCGGTTTCGACATTTGTCTCGCCCAAATCTATTAAATGGCCCGGTCACAATCAACTTGTGAAGTATCCTCATCAACGGATTCTCGATGGTTGAAGCATTCCTCCTAGCGCAAGTAGGATCTCCCACTTGATTCCAATAAGCGGGAATACTAGGTAGTCTTTTCAAACCTCCAAGTCTAGAAAAGTGAGTTTCAAATAATCGATGATTAACCTCATGTGGCTCATACAAACCAAGAGCCACGCTAAAAGTCGGCAACGTAAGCATGATCTCTTCCACAAAGCCTAAACCAAACACAAATCTCCGCCATCAAGTTCGAACATCCACCTTTCTTTCAAAATACATGGTTGAAAAGAATTCCATACACCATTCTCGATAGACCTCTTCATTGACGCTAAATGCTCTTTCCCATGACAAATCATTGAACGAATCTCCATCTCCGGATATACATAAGACGCTCGATCATTCCTCTTAACTCATCTTCACAATCACATTCCTCAAATAAATCCCAATCAATCACCCTCGAACCAAACATGTCCTATGTTGTAACTTCGACAACCTTTCCCGAAAGCATGTTTCTCCCCGTCGGTGAGATTTTTGAACTTTAAATTAGCATTTGCCTCCGCCTTCACACTATACTTAACCTTCTTCTTCTCGCTCCTTTCACAAAACTTCGTAACAAGCGGGTTCATTGGAATTTCCTCCCACCGAGCTCCCTACAATAATTCTCAGAGAAATCACAAATATAAGACCATATGAGAGTGTTAGAACAAACAAGAAGGTTAAAGAACCTCTAAGATTCATTTCAAAATTTCACAAAATATTCAACACGAAACCACAACCGGATTCGGTTGGATCACCAACCGAATCGGTTTCAATTTGTCAAACACCAACCGTTCGGTTGCAATGCGCAACCGAATCGGCCAGCAGATCGCATAAGGCATTTGCCTCTAAATCCTCATAAACTCGAATTTCTAACGCCCAAACCACTCTTAGATCGCATTCTATCATCCTCAATGATTTCCACATCCTAGAATTACTCTACTCTTGCTTTCAAATCATCAAACATCTAACATCTTAGAACTCATTCTGAATATCCTATATCTTTAAATCATTAGTTCTAATAATGTGGCATCCATCACTCTTAAAAACATATCATCCATCATAATGAACCACCAATTGCAACTTATCTCGCTTCATAAGCACAACCCAACTAATTCAAAAATCTTATCATCTAACATCCATTCTATGGTGAATCAATCAATCAATCTTATGTTGTAATGCACTCCTATATCAATTACCCACTCAATCCTAAAATATTACCACTTAATTCGAATTATAACAAAAACCCCCAAATTGGTGACCTAATATTCAATTCGAATCAAATGCTCTAATAAAACCTTAATTGAGTTAATTGAATGTAGATGCTTACTTGTTTGGGTGCCATGATGTTTTCCTACAACTTAAACAACCTTCAATCTGTTCTCTTGGATGAATTTTTGCAAAACCACCTGGAAAATTAGTGTGTGTGTGTTTTTGGAAAAGTGAAATTTTATACTTTGGTGCAACCGGTTCACCAAGGACACAACTGCTTCGGTTTGCTTTTTGCCAAATTTTGCTTTTTTACATGTTACTTAGGCATTTACCCTCCAAGCAACATTTTTACTCAAAATTCTCGCTAAAGATTCACACAACATTCATTCACCAAATGAAATTTTGAACAATCATCCAATCTAAAAAAACTCAACTCATCATACTAATGAACTAATCCAAACTTCAACTCAAAACTCATAGTCATAATGCATTAAACCAAATTACCTCAATCATAAAATGAAAAATAAATAAGAAACAAAATCCTAATGCATCAAATCAAAAGAAATAGTTTATGACATTCAAGCAAATGATTGCTTGTTATTACGGTCTTTGCCTTCTCCTCAAAATTCCTCAAAATACTCTTGTCTTAGAATATCCTCGCTTTGAAATTTTCCGTCAACTCACGGAACGTTTCAAAAGTTTTGAATTTTCTCATAAATCTTCGTCCGTCCGGCATAGTATATCAAACTTAACATGCCATGCTCCATCTCCGGTTTGTCTCTTGTAAGTCCCCGACCCTTCGGTTTCCACTCCAAATTCTTAAGTTGCACCGTAAAGATCCTAAAAGTCGGTCAACTTCTTGTAAACTAGTATGTTTTGAATGGGTTATAGAAAGCTTCTATCGCAAACGCACGCTCCATTTCGCCCTCTATATCGAAATAAGGTGGAGTTAAAGGTCCGTACATTGATTACCGTGGACATCACGTCCCACTTCAAAACATGTTGAATCATCATTTGCGCCCATCCATTCCAAATCTTCCATACATTCTAAAATTGGTCCTCTTGGTTTTGGGTAGTATGTTTGCCTCGAATCCCATCGTCAATAGTCATGGTGCCTCTTCCCATGTCTATAATTGCTCCACAAGTTCGTAAGAATGGTCTCCCAACAATAGCGGTAAACTCTTGTCCACCGGAATATCCAAGACAAGGAAATCGCCAAATACGGTTGATAGCCAATTTGCACTCTTACATTCTTAACTTCTCCCATTGCCTTTGCTTGAGTGTTATCCGCCATAGTAAGCTTAGAATGATTAGGTTATGGATTACTTAGTCCCAAAGTTTTGAACAATGGATACGGCATCACATTAACACTCGACTCAGACGCCTAAAGCATAAACCGTGTAGTTCCATTCACTTTGATCGGCAATACAAAATTACCCGGATCCTTTTCTTTCCTTGGCATGCCTTTAAACAAAATTCGATCTCGCTCCTCATCCGTGAGATTCTTATCTTCCAACCTAGCCCTTGCTAGCATCAATGCATCCAACTTCTTACGGTAAAGCACATAATCTTGGAGAACTTCTATGACCGGTTTCTTTTCATTGAGCTCTAGAAATTTTTGTTCTAGATTCTCTAAAATAGCTTCTTTTTGGTTGTCGGTTAAGGGTTTGATAGTAGTGGTAGGTGACGATGGTGTGTAATCATTTTTGGTGGTGGAGGTTGTTGTTGGGGTTAGTTTATTTGATGATGGTTTTTCGGTTTGCTTTTCCCATTTTAACCACTTCCACCTCTTTCTCTTCCATGTTTGCACAAACTTCCACTAGCATCTCGCTTACTCCTTTTCCTTCTTCCAACTCGCTTATATTAATCCTCATTTCTCCCATACCAAAATCTACTTGACACTTGGTCGTGACAAGAAAATCTCACCAAAACACACATTAGGTTCATCCGCATTCCTTCTTCTAAAACAACAAAATCGGTTTCAAAAATATGTCCATGAATATTGACCTTCGATTTTTGACCATCTTTCTTCCATAGGCTTCATAGTCCATACGCACATGACCGATTTCACAAGAACCTTTTCCAAGATATAATTTCTCCATAAGCCATATTGAGTGTGCATCCCAAGCACTTACTCCTTCCACGCTACAAGGCGCTCCAAATCTCATTAACGGTGAATCATACATCGTTGACGGTGCTTGTGTGAACACTACGACTCTTTTCTTTTGGGTAGTTGAACCTTGTTTTCACATACTTCTTCCATATCACCCGTGTCAATTCCCAATTCTTTCTTGCTTTCCTCCAAAATTCCTCCAATCTTTTCTAATGAACTTCCGTATCCTTGAACATTTCATCCAAAGTACGAAGGTATTCCGAGATTCCGCTCAAACTATCCATGTTACTAGACAACTTAACAAAGCAAAACAAAACAAACCCGAATGATTAGCGTTAAAGTTAGTAAAACAAGAACAAACTATAAAACATATAATAAAACAAACTAAGACACCTAACAAAATTAAAAACTCAAATAAAAACTCAAAACCTAAAAATAATAAAATCAACTCGTAAACTCCAACCGATTCGGTTGGATCACCAACCGAATCGGTTGGTTGAAAATGTTAGATGAATACGAACCGGATCCGGTTGCGGGTTGCAACCGATCGGTTTGATCGAAAATATATATATATATATATATATATTTATTAAGATATTAATGCAAATTAAGTGTCATTAAGGTGTACTAACTCCAGTTAATTAAATAAAACTCTTCATGAACTAATAATTAAATAACATATTAAATCTCATTAAAAACCAAAACTAAAACTAAATTAACTACCAATTAAATTCTATTATTAAATAAACTAATAACTGAAAGAAAAATTAATATCTAACCATTTACCATTAACTATAAATATTAAAATTAATTAAAACTTGATTAACTAATAAATGACAAATGTAAAGAAAATGAAAAAATAAATCTAAGAAATGATTAAACCACAAGAATTATTCTAGAAATCAAAACACAATGAACTAAAAAGATAGACAAATAAATTCGAACTAAAAAAAAATTTCACAGAATGTCCAACCGGATTCGGTTGGCTAACCAACCGAATCGGTTAGTTTGTAACCAAATTTTTTTTTTTTTTTTTTTTTTAGAGATTTCAAAACTACTAATTTCAAAGAAAATTAAAGAAAAATAAAGCAATGCGCCAAAAACTTGATGTGCTACGATAGTGCAAGTTTTAAAATTTATAAACACGAATTAACCGTCTAACCTATTAACACATACGAGCAAGTATACTCGTCCGTAATAGCAAAGTTTGGTAAGTCGGGATCGTCCCAAGGGATTTTTGTTTGAAATCGATTTGATTAAAAGTTTCTAACAAGAAAGCTTGTCAAGGCTTCCTCAAATAAGTGTTCTAGTGAAATACTAATCAAGAATATAAATATATACTTGTGTGTAGTCTTATAATCAACCATAAATAGTGTTCATAAAGGTTTGGTGTATACTCTTAGTATGATGCACAAATCATAAGCAAATGATTCCCCAACCATGGTATTTGTTTGTAAAAATCATTCTAAGAACAAAACATTTAGGTAATCCTTTCGGTCCTTATCCCAATGATTATCCTATAAAAGTTCCATTTGTTTGCAACATGTTCTTATTAAATTTGTTCTTACGAATCTTTCGACCCTTCGTGATGAAAATGTTCCTAGTCTTGTTTTAATAAGCAAAACATGGTGGTTGTCAATCACCATATCCCCATACTAGTTTGTCACTTCACTTTTGGAATAAAACACAAGAGAAATCCTTTTCGTCCTTTTTCTTAAAACATGTTTTATTGACAAATCAACCCAAGACTAGTATTTTTCCAACAAACTCATTTAAACAAGATCATATATACATGCATCACATTTTGAGAACACTATTATGATTAATTACATTCCAACACACAAGTATATCACAAACTACTCCATGAAAACAATCATATCTAAACACAAGTCATAACAAGGTAATTCAAACAATTCAAGAGAATAGATTTCCATAACAAAGTTCATAGAATACCTAAACTTTTGTGATTACAAGAATTAGAAATCGTGGATTGTAGCAACCACGCGCCCAATCACCTAGGATCACCGCACAACTCCAAACTACCAAACAATGGATGAGAATGGTTCCTCCTTGCTCTCGGCGTTTTTCAAGAAGTACTAAGCTTTTGGGCTGAAATAATAGGGTTAGTATTAGTTTTGGTGTAAACTAACACTCTTTTGGTTGTGTCACACTTAGTATACAAGTACTAGGTTCTTTATATAGCCAAAGCTCTTGCTTAACCGCCCAAAAACGTTCTTCCAAGTAAATATCAAGAAATGATCGGACTCAATGATTATGGGAGTTAAGGCAACAATAAATGCGATTTTGTGTAATCATAGCGCGTAAACCGGATCGGTTTCTTGTCCGACCGAATCGGTTATTCCTTGACCAATTGCCCACCGGATCCGTTGCGGGTTACGACCGATCGCCTGGTTTTTGCTATTTTGACTTTTTGTTGACTTTCTCCTTTACGCTTCATTCTTTGCTTACGTTGATGATTTCCAAAGCCAAACTTGATCTTTCCTTGTCAGATGCTTAGAAATCACTACGCTTCCATATCATTGAGTCCAAAAGCTTCCAAGCTCAACTTCCTTCCTCGAGAATCTTCCAAATGTGCATAAAAACTTCATTTCTTCATTATTCGCGATACCGCTACATATACATACACAACACGCATCTTTGCACTTTTGCAACAGCTTATGAGTAAATATAGCCGAATATCATGCACAAAACCGACAATAACGCTACTAAAAACATGTTCATTTTAGACGTTATCAAATTACGACGGTTTTCTTAAATACTACACGATAATTATTATTTCACTCAAATTTTGCAAGAAATGTATTTTTATAATTTTTATGACTTCAATATGTTTTATTTTGACCCGTTAAAATTTATTTTTAATTAACGCTACTTTACAAGCTTAAATGTACACTTAATTACTTAACTAAACTGTTGGTGGTTATTCGTCCCAAAGCAGGGTAAGATAATCAACCTCAGCAGAAACAACAATAGTAAGCAGTAACAGATACCACTTGGTGGTTACCGGATATCACTTGGAATCGTGTGATCACTTTCCAAAGTAAACTATTCGACCCTAATGCCTGGGTATCACGAATATCTACTTGGGATAAGACCAAATGCAGTTAGAGAATTAGGCACAATTCTATAACCCTTTCGCTAATAAGTGTTTTACGTTTTCTGTGTATGCTTTCATGCATGTTCAGATCTCCTATATATAGGAGGTTACTCTTGAGCTATTCCAATGGAATTATGAGTATTAATCGGCCCATTAATAGCCTCATAATTATCCCCATTATAGCCGTTAGTGGTTACATGACCAATTAAATGTGGTCATAAAGAAGTTGTAATCGCCATTTAGCAAGACTTTCCATAAGCAATACTTTCCACTAGCGGTACTTTCACTTGAAGTGGAAGTCTGACTATCGATGGAAACACCGCTTATCAAGATTTCATAGCACTATCGGTGGATACACCACTTGGTGGAAACACCGCCTATCGGTGGAAACATCGCTTATGTGGAAACCACAAGCGGTACTTTCCACAAGCAAGATTTTCACCAAGCAAGACTTTCACCGGACTACCAATACAAACCACTATAAGAGTCGTGGTGTTCATGGACCTTATGGGTGTACACTCCGTACCTCCTAACCCATTACAAGGTGTGAACTTATCCCACAAGAGCACTAAATTTTCCAACAATCCTCCCAAATTTAGTTCACTTCCTTTGCATGAAAAATAAACATCAATCAAAACATGTGCTTGATGAGTGTGTAAATACTCATCATTTTATACAAAATAAGCTGCAAATTCATCGAAAACACTCGAAACACATCAAAATGATCAAAATATCACAAATCGAGTGTTTTATGTGTTTCAAATTCAAAAATATCAAAATCGGATGAAAAACATATCAATTTTGCAAAATTGCGGTTTGATCCCCAAGTTTCAAAATTGTCAAAAATAGTCCACGAGCCATAATTTCAAAAAAAAGTCACCAAAGGTCCTTTTAAAATCAAAAGTTGTCAAATTTAGTCCTTTGGTGAAAAATATCAAAAGTTTGAGAAATTACAACTTTGGTCCTTGACTTTCAAAATTGGCGAAATGGCCCCTGGAAAATGGCAAATTGGCAACATTGGTCCTTATACTTTTGAAGGTTGTCACTTATGGTCCTTGGAATAACTTTGCGAATTGGCGACTTGGGCCCCTCAAGTTTCGGAATTTACAACTAGGTCCTATAGTTTAAAACCTTTTAAACCATTATGACCCCTTTCACCAATTCTGGCCCCTGTCAATTGGAATTGTGAACCCCCCCTATTATTATCTCTTGCCTGGTCAACCTTGGTCAAACAAACACACCCGCCAAAAGTCTACCATTCCCAACTGCTTCTGCTTCAACCTGCTAAGCCCATCCCCCCTCCTCCATTTTCACAAAACCATGTCCCCCACTCCACAACTACCTTCCAAGCTTCATTTAATGCTCCCCCAACCTCTTCACTCAACCTAAATAGCAGAAATGAAAATTGGCGCCAAAAAGCCATTTGAATGGCTAGGATTGTTTTAAGCCATCCAACGGCTGGAAATTGATGGGAAATCATCAGGAGTGAGAGAAAGTAACTTTGGGTTATAAAGAGAAGAAATTGGAGCAAGAAAAGGAGTCTTGTAATTTTTAGTTTTTTTCTTATGTCGTTTTTATGTAAAACTTTCCAATTCAGTGTAAAACTTGTACCCTTGTGTTAAATTGTGTTAACTTAAGTTATTTAAGTATATTAAAACTCAATTCAAGTACCATTTTCAGTTTAATGATATAATAATCTATTTATGTCCACTGTTGGAATTTTATAAGTATAACTTTTGTTTACAAGCTTCAAAAAGCTCATGTCTTAGTGTTAATAAGCTTATATAAGCTTAACAAAGCTTTTACAAGCTCCACTTCAAGTTTACAATCATTTAGACATTTGGTCAACAAAAGTCAAACAAGGTCAAAATGGCAATGGAAATGGTCAAAGGGTGAAGCGACTATGGAAATGGGTTCATTTGGTGATCATTGGGTTGAATAAATAGGTTAGAAGTTCATTTGGTGTGTGTGCAAGCCATTGTGGCTAGGGACATTTGTAAGTTCTAGTTCATTTCTTTGCATAAAGCTGTTTTATGGGATCACAATAGTTGTAACTTGTTGCAATAGTACTATTTAGGTTAATTATGGTTGGGTTGATCATTAAAATAAGTTGAATCGGTGCTTAGATCATTTCTTATTCCTGTTGTTAGAATAAGGGTGTTTGGATTTGTAGTTTAAAAGGTGATTAAGGTGTATTAAGTGTATTACTTACATTAGTTCATGCTTGCTTTGAGTCATAATCAACTCAAATCATCTTACTTTTGTGTTCAATAGCTCAAAAGTCAACATTGAACTCAAATCATCTCATGATCCTTTGTTGAGATTTTTAAAGAGCAAGTCATTGATTTTGTGTTAAAGTCATTAACCAAGGTTGTAAAAGTTTCATTACATCATAACATACCATAATCGGTCATTAAATTGGATTAAAACCTCAAAAAGTCAACTGTGTTTCTTTTTCAAAAGTCAAAAATGGTGAAAAGTTGTTTTGTGCGAGATATTGCGAGATGTTGCATGAGGTTTCATTAAAGGGTTTTAGGTTCTAATTTTGGGATACAAGTAGTCTAATAGGTTGTTTCTAGGTCCTCATATCTGTTTTTGCCTTAAGCTTTGTGGATAAGCTTGTGCAAGGGCTTAAAGTGAACCTCGGTGCCTGCACAAAACTCGATGGTGTGAGTCTTTGCTCGACTTTTGTGCGACTTTGCAGGGTTTCATTCGGCTTGTTAGAAGCTGGTATTTTGGTTACAAGTAGTCACTCGACTCTAGTTAAGATTGCAATAATTGGATTTTAGTTTGGTGCTTATTTGGTTGCTTATTTCTAGCCTGCAAAGTAATACCATTTTCTGTTTTTAACTTATAACATCAAACATCAAATCTGTTATTTTGAGCTATTCAGTTGTTGTAGCTTGTTGATTTTAGTTGGAATTTGGTTAAAATAGCTTATTAGTGCTTCTGTGATCAGTTGGTTGCATGTCTTAATCAGTTGGCTTATTTTGTGCTTATTTCAATAAGCAATCTCACATCAGTTTCATAATCTTGTACACAAGCACCTGTTTTTCTAATTTTCATAGCTTCTTATCATTATTTTAGAGTTTCCCTGAATTTTTCAGATTTTTATAAGTTGTTTTGCTATTTTCCTATTTTTAATTAGTTTTAATACTTTTTAAATAGCATTTAATACAAAAATTAGAAAAAGGTTCAAAAAATAAGTTTTCAATTTTCTTAGGCTTAGATAAATATAAAAAGTGAAAAAGTAATTTTCTAGATTTTCATAGTTCATTTGGTAATTTTAGTAATTTAATTAGTTTTAATAGTTTAAAAATCATAGAAAATAGAAAAATAGTCGAAAAATACAAAAATAGTTTTGAAAAGTCTATTTTGATATTTTAGACTTTTCAAGTGTTAATCTTATTTTTCTAGCTTTATTTCCTATTTTCTTGTATTTTAGGTAATTATTTAATAGTTTAAAATAGTTTTTTTAATTAGATAATTAATTTTAAAAATAATTTTCTTTTTCTAAATATTTTCTTATATCATTAGGTTTGTAAAACATCATTTTCATATTTTTAGGGTTAATATTGACTTAGTTTCACTTTTTATTTTGTACGTCGCGTAGATTTTAATTTAAGCGTCGTTTTAGGTTTTAAACGTTCATCACTTTAAATATAGTGATAGCGTTTATTTAATAGGTTTTATCTTTTAATTTTCTTTAATTTGCATTTAAGGCGTTTTTAATTTGTTGGATTTTCCTTAGTTATAATATTCACAATTCTTTATCATTCAAATTTCTCGATCACTAGCGTTGATTTATCCATTGCATAGCTCATTTGGGACATAACGACCGGGAGACTCTATACTCCTCGATCTTAATTGCATTGGTTGTTGAGCGGTTTTAGTCTTTTAGACTTGTTGTTTAGCACCGATCAAATTTTAGCGCCATTCTTGGGTGTCTTGATTTATCTCCGTTTAGCAGATTAGTTGTTTGAATCCTCACTCATTGTTTATATCATCCATCTTTGTATATATATATATCCATATTTTCTTCTAAAAATCCAAAACCCAACAAGCAAAAAGCGTATAAAACACAAAAATATTTTCTTTTTGTTTCTATATATGTATCAAAAATAAAAATACAAAAGAATCGTCGTTTTCTCTAATAATTAACAACTTAAAAGATTACCACGAAAACCAAGGCGATTGCACTACCTAGCGGGGTGCGACCATAATAAGTTCCCGAACTAAAGATATAAAACTTGCCTTTGTGTCCATTGTGATTGGTGTACCTTTTTCAAAAAGCCATTCATCTTGGATTATTGGTTAAGTTCCTTTGTTGTTTTGCCTCGATTTTGTGTTAATTGATTTTGTTGTGATATCGACGTTTGAACCGGAAAACCCATAAAGATTCTTCTCACTTTGATTTTTACAAAACGTCTTCATAATTCTCATTCTCATGTGAAAGATTTCATAATTCCATTTCTCTCCTTAACTCGAGTTTCCTTAGAGTTAACTCTTGTGTATCTTTTCGCTCTTCTAGATCTGTAAGCCCATTTCGTGAGCTTGTCAAGATTCCAAGAAGGCGTGTTCGTGAGACTTTCTGCTCCATCGATCGGATCGAGATCCGGATGTTCACACTCATCCGCTATCATGGCGGATGAAATTCCTATGTGAGCTTCTCCGGGCACCCATCGGCGGGTATGGAGATGCTATCGTTATGCCGACCATCGTGGTGAAAATTTTGAACTCAAGACCGGGTTCTTGAATCTTGTAACTTCAAATCAGTTCTACGGTTTTGGCGGGATGATCCTCATGCTCATATAAGATGGTTTAACAAGATTGCATCTACCATCAAGTATAAGAATGTCCCCGATCTTTGTTAAGCTTCTTACATTCCGTTTTCTCTTGAGGGCAAGCCGGTTGGCTTGAAAAACAACCCCTCAATCTATAGAGACATGGGAAGATCGGTGAAGAAATTTGTGAATGAATTCTATCCACCTTCCAAGACCACGAGTCTTAAAATGAAATCATCAAGTTCACTCGAAGTTTGATGAATCCTTGATGAATCGTGGGATCGTTTCAAGGAATTGCCGCAAATGTCCTCACCACGGTTTCTCGAGTTGATGCAACTCGATACTTTCTACAATGGGTGAGTCAATCGATCAAGATTCTCTCAATTCCTCGCGGAGGAAATTTCCTAAGCAAAGCTGTCAAAGAAGCTTTAGCGATAATCGAAAACAAGTCCAAGGTCCGCCTTTGCTTGAAGCAAGCGGTTGTTTCTCAAGTCGGTGTTGGTCCTTCTTCTTCTTCATCGCCCGTGAGTCGGTCTAGCACCGATGCTAAGATTGATAAACTCACGGAAGCTATTCAAGCTTTGGTTCTTTCCAATCGAAGAAAGTCTCTTTTCCACAAACTTCACCTCCTGCTGAAGTTAAGAAAGTGGAAGTCGTGTTACTGTGGTGGCCCCATGCTTATTATAGCTGTATGGCCACCGATGGTAACCCTTTGAAGCTAATCTTTGTGGGCGGGATGTCTAATCAAGGAGGCAATCAATATCGTGCTCCTGCAGGCCGAACCACCGTCCTAACCACTACTCGGACCTCCGGTTTCAATCAAAACCAAAACCGTAATCGAATCGAATAGACCAAACCAAGGTTTCCAAAACCAAGGTCATTTCAATCAAAACAACGGTTTTCGAATCGAATCAAAATTTCCAACATCAAGGAAATTACAATAGAAACCAGTCGGGAAATTTCAACCAAGGGTATTATCATGGCAATAATCCGAGAATTTTCGAATCAAGGCCTAATCCTAACAATAGAGGCGAATTTTCTGTGCAAACTCCACTCCTCCGTCATTACCCTCGGGACCATCATCGATGAGTTGTTGAAACAATTCATGAAATCCCAAGAGGAAATGAATCGGTTGTTGGTCGACCAAATTTCGACATCAAGAAGTCTTTAAATGATCGACCCTCGGGCTCGGTACTCTACCTAGCAACACGATCGCTAATCCGAGGCGATGCAAAGCGATCACAACCCAGTGGTGCTTCATATCTTTGGACCCGCTGTTCCTACTACCTCTTCTTCTTCTCTCCCGAAGGTAGTGGAAAGCGAACCTCCAAAACACAATGGACCTCGACTCCAATGCCTCCTCCTCCTGTGGCATTTAGTCAAGTTACCAAGGAAACAACGGACAAGGTGCATTATTCAAATCCACGAAGTACCGCACACGTCCAACCTTCGGTAGTCCAACCTCAAGTGGTCCAGCAGCCCAAGTCAAATCAAGGAGTAGTTTTGAACCTCCTGTAGCTCTGTTGAGAATCAATCCAAATCTTCTCTTCCTTATCCCTCACGGTTACATGAGCAAAAGCTCATGAGAAAGCTAGTCATCGGATGGAAAAATTCTTTGATTTTCCAAGAACTTCACTTTGACATAAGCTTCGCGGATGCCATCATGTTAATGCCAAAGTTTGCATCTACTACGAAACATATCTTTGAGCAACAAAGAAAAGCTATTTGAAATGGCTAAAACTCCTTTGAATGAGAATTGCTTTCGATCTTGTTAAAAAGCTTCCGAGAAGCTAGGAGATCCGGAAAATTTCTTCTTCCTTGTGTTTTCCGGGATGATTGAATGCTTTGCCCTTGCCGATCTTGGTGCAAGCATCAATCGATGCCTTATTCGATGTGGAAGCAAGCTGTCTCTTAGGAACTTATTCCTACGCATGACTCTCGAGCTTGCGGATCGTTCTATCTCGCGTCCTCTCGGCATTGCCGAGATGTCTTTAAAGTAGGAAAGTTCCACTTCGGTGACTTTGTGGTCGTCGATTTCGATCTTGATCCTCGAGTTCCCCTCATTGTTGGGCGGGGATTCTTGAGGACGGGCCGTGCTCTTATCGATGTATTTGAGCAAGAGATCACTCTCCGTGTGGGTAAGTTTGTTACCTTTAACCTCGATCAAACTTGAGGTACTCCTCAAAGTATGATCTTGAATCAATTAATCGAGTCGATTTAATTGACATTGCTCAGAGGAGTACTCTCAAGAGTTTCTTGGTTATCTTCATAATTACGTGGTGGGAATTCTAATTCCACCACATCTTCTCAACCTATCATTGCCGACTCTTCCCTCTCTCACTCCGTTTGAGGAGGTGACTTCCTACGGAAGAGATCGATGAATTCTTGGCTCTTGATGAATCAATTCCGCTGGAATTGATGGTGTGTATGATTCGGAGGGGATATTCTTTATCTTGAGCAATTGCTCAATGAAGATCCATTACCTTCACTCCTCCGAAAGAAATCTCGATTGAGGAAATCAAATCGGTGCAATCTTCCTTGAAGAATTTCCGAGGTTGAACTTAAGGACCTACCTCCTCATCTTGAGTATGCATTCTTGGAGGTGATGATAAATTACCGTCATAATTGCTAAAGACTTGGCGAGGAGGAGAAAGCGCTCTCATAAAGGTCTTGAAGTCACACAAGCAAGCAATTGCTTGGAAACTCTCCGATATTAAGGGTATCAACCACGAGTTTTGTACTCACAAAATCTTAATGGAGGATGACTTCAAACCAGCAGTCAAAGTCGAGAGAAGGGTGAATCCTAAGATTCATGAGGTTATCAAACAAGAGGTTCTCAAACTTCTTGATGCCGGTCGATTTACCCGATCTCGATAGTCCTTGGGTTAGCCCAATTCATTGCGTTCCAAAAAGGGTGGCATTCTTGTTGTCACGAATGAAGAAAGCGAGTTGATTCCAACTCGATTGGTTACGGGATGGCGTGTGTGCATTGACTATCGAAAGTTAAATGATGCCACCGTAAAGACCATTTTCCTCTACCCTTCATGGACGGATGCTTGAGAGATTAGCGAGGAGCAGTACTATTGTTTCCTTGATGGTTTCTCGGGTTACTTCGAGATCCCCATTGATCCATTGGATCAAGAAAACCACATTCACGCCCATACGGGACGTTTGCCTATAGGCGTATGCCTTTTGGCTTATGCAATGCTCTGCGCGTTCCAACGTTGTATGATGGCCATTTTCCACGACATGATCGGAAACTATGGAGGTGTTTATGGATGACTTCTCGGTCATTGGGGACTCATTTCAGACTTGTCTCTCCCACTTAGACAAAATGCTTAAAAGGTGTGAAGACACCAATCTATGTCTAAAGCGGGAGAAGAGCCACTTTATGGTCAAAGAGGGCATAGTCCTCGGCCATAAGATTTCTAAGAATGGGATCGAGGTTGATAGAGCAAAGTTGATGTCATTGCTAAACTACCTCATCCTACCTCTTGTCAAAGGTGTTAGGAGTTTTCTAGGTCATGCGGGTTTTATCGTAGATTTATTCAAGATTTCTCTAAAATCGCTCGACCTATGACCCATCTTCTCGAAAAAGATGCTCCTTTCATCTTCTCTCCGAGTGCATCGAAGCTTTTGAAACACTTAAGAAAAAGCTACGGAAGCACCCATTCTAGTTGCCCCATTGGGATTTACCCTTGAGCTCATGTGCGATGCAAGTGATTTTGCAATCGGTGCGGTCTTGGGGCAGCATAAAACCAAACATTTCGGCCAATCCACTCGCGAGCAAAACTATGGTGAAGCTCGGACCCATTACACCACTACGGAAAAAGAATTATTAGGCGTGGTGTATGCGTTTGAGAAGTTTCGCCATATCTTATCTTGACCAAATGCGTGGTGTATACGGATCACTCGGCACTCAAATATCTCTTTGCAAAACAAGATGCAAAGCCGAGATTGCTCCGTTGGGTTCTCCTCTACAAGAATTTGATATCATCATTCGTGATAAAAGGAGGCGAGAACACACAGGGTGCGATCATCTCTCCGATTAGAGAACCCTCACCAAAATGTGTTTGAGAAAAGGAAATCAATGAAACATTTCCTCTCGAAACACTCAATATGGTTTCTTTTCGTGGAGATTCTTCTACCCCATGGTTTGCCGACTTTGCAAATTACCATGCGGGTAACTTTGTGGTGAAAGGGATGTCGTCCCAGCGGAAAAATAAATTCTTTAAAGATGTGAAACATTATTTACGGGCGACCCTACTTGTTTAAAATTTGTGCGGATCAAGTCATCCGGCGATGTGTGTATGGTCGAAGCCGTTGACATTCTCAAGGCTTGCCATTACGGACCTCTTGGGGACATCATAGCCCCAACTACACCGCCAAGAAGGTGTTTGATTCGGGATTCTATTGGTTGCGATCTATAAGGATGCCCATGAATTCGTCAAAACACGTGGCGCTTGTCAGCGTCACGGGAATATCTCACAAAGGAATGAAATGCCGCAAAGCGCCATTCAAGTGTGTGAGATTTTTGACATATGGGGCATTGACTTTATGGGGCCATTTCCTTCTTCTCACGGAAATAAGTACATACTCGTGGCCGTTGACTACTTGTCAAAATGGGTTGAAGCTAAGGCTTTACCCACCAACGATGCCGAGTTGTGGTGAAATTCTTGAAATCCTTATTTGCTAGGTTTGGAACTCCACGAGCCATCATCGGTGATCGTGGTGCGCATTCTGCAATGACCAATTTGCAAGAGTCATGCAAAAGTATGGTGTAACTCACCGTACCTCTCTGCGTATCACCCACAAACAAGTGGGCAAGTGGAAGTTTCTAACAGGGATAAAAGAATCTTGGAGAGGACGGTTGGTGAAAACCGTGCCTCTTGGTCGGATAAGTTAGATGATGCACTCGGGCCTTCCGTGCGACTTACAAAACACCCATCGGGTGCACTCCATACTGGTGGTGTGCGGAAGGCATGTCATCTTCCGGTTGAGCTCGAGCATAAGGCATCTTGGGCCTTGAAGCATGCTAACTTTGATATTGAGACGGCGGGTGATCATCGGAAAGTTCAAATGAATGAATTAAATGAACTCCGTGATCAAGCTTACGAGAACTCTTTGATCTATAAACAAAAGACAAAGAAGATCCATGACTCAAAATCAAAAACCGCGTTTTCAACGTTGGTGATCGAGTCCTTCTTTTCAACTCAAGATTGAAGATTTTCTCGGGAAAGCTCAAGTCCCGTTAGTGCGGTCCATTACTATCGCTAAGGTTTATCCTTATGGTACCATTGAGTTATCTCAACCCGATGGTCCTAATTTCAAAGTGAATGGTCATCGGTGAAGCATTATTTTGGAGAGGACATTCCATCCATGGTTGTCCGGGACTTACAAACTTTCCCCATGAACCAATGAATGCGGGGATCGAGTCAAGCTAGCGACTCGGTAATCAAAAACGATAGCATGCCATATGGGTTTCACCCATATTTACATCTTCTCACCTCTTTCTACCACCCTAGTGTGGGGGTTGCCACATGTTCAAAAAAAAAAAAAAAAAAAAAAAAAAAAAAAAATCATCTTTCTAAATAATGGCCGTAATATTTCCCTTTCACGTTCTTTGTTTCGGCATAACCGCGGTACTTTGAATATTGAGGGCAATATTCATTTCTAAGTGTGGGGGATTCTCACGAATTTTATCATGTAATTATCTACCTAATCCCCGTTTTGGCCAAAATTTTTTTTTTTGGAGTAAGTGTTCTACACTTTCTCATCAGTTATCGATCCGCCATGTACGTAAGACAAAAGGATTAGCTAATCCGAGAGCAAGCGGCTCTTGGTAAAGATTTCTCAAATCCGTTTATATGGCTTGCAATTTGCCCAAAATTGTATGGTTCTTGACTCCCATCATCCTCAAAAGATAATGAGTTGGCTAGCCCGCAAGATTATGGCTTGTGGTAAAGGCGATGGAAAAACCATAATTGGTAATCGACTCACCAAAGATAATGTTGATAATTTATCTAAGAGTTGGCTAGTCCGGAAAGTGCAACACGGTAAAGACAAAATCAAATCCGTTGAAAGTCGGTGGTTTGCTCAAAATCACATGGTTATCGGTGTACCATGGTTCTTACTTGAACTGAAACATTTGGCTACTCGAGTAATGGCTTTTGGTAAAGAGATTAAAATCCATTATGTTTTCTCAAATCATTGCTAGGGACTAGCAATATCTCGATGTGGGGATTGATGAGTGTGTAAATACTCATCATTTTATACAAAATAAGCGCAAATTCATCGAAAACACTCGAAACACATCAAAATGATCAAAATATCACAAATCGGTGTTTTATGTGTTTCAAATTCAAAAATATCAAAATCGGATGAAAAACATATCAATTTTGCAAAATTGCGGTTTGATCCCCAAGTTTCATAAATTGTCAAAAATAGTCCACGAGCCATAATTTCAAAAGAAAAGTCACCAAGGTCCTTTTAAAATCAAAAGTTGTCAAATTTAGTCCTTTGGTGAAAAATATCAAAAGTTTGAGAAATTACAACTTTGGTCCCTCGACTTTCAAAATTGGCGAAATGGCCCCTGGAAAATGGCAAATTGGCAACATTGGTCCTTATACTTTTGAAGGTTGTCACTTATGGTCCTTGGAATAACTTTGATGAATTGGCAGCCTAAACCCTCAAGTTTCGAATTTACACTTTAGGTCCTTATAGTTTAAAACCTTTTAAACCATTTTGACCCTTTCACCACTTTGGACCCTTGTGATTTGAATTGTGAACCCCCTTATTATTATCTCTTGCTGGTCAAACCTTGGTCAAACAAACACACCCGCCAAAAGTCTACCATTTCACTGCTTTCCTTGACTCGCTAAGCCCATCCCCTCCTCCATTTCACAAAACCATGTCCCCACTCCTGACTACCTTCAAGCTTCATTTAATGCTTCCCAACCTCTTCACTCAACCTAAATAGCGAAATGAAAATTGGCGCCAAAAAGCCATTTGAATGGCTGAGATTGTTTTAAGCCATCCAATGGTGGAAATTGATGGGAAATCATCGAAGTGAGAGAAAGTAACTTTGGGTTATAAAGAGAAGAAATTGGAGCAAGAAAAGGAGTCTTGTAATTTTAGTTTTTTCTTATGTCGTTTTATGTAAAACTTTCCAATTCGATGTAAAACTTGTACCCTTGTGTTAAATTGTGTTAACTTAAGTTATTTAAGTATATTAAAACTCAATTCAAGTACCATTTTCGGTTTAATGATATAATAATCATTTATGTCCCTTGTTGGAATTTTATAAGTATAACTTTTGTTTACAAGCTTCAAAAGCTCATGTCTTAGTGTTAATAAGCTTATATAAGCTTAACAAAGCTTTTACAAGCTCCACTTCAAGTTTACAATCATTTAGACATTTGGTCAACAAAAGTCAAACAAGGTCAAAATGGCAATGGAAATGGTCAAAGGGTGAAGCGACTATGGAAATGGGTTCATTTGGTGATCATTGGGTTGAATAAATAGGTTAGAAGTTCATTTGGTGTGTGTGCGAGCCATTGTGGCTAGGGACATTTGTAAGTTCTAGTTCATTTCTTTGCATAAAGCTGTTTTATGGGATCACAATAGTTGTAACTTGTTGCAATAGTACTATTTAGGTTAATTATGGTTGGGTTGATCATTAAAATAAGTTGAATCGATTGCTTAGATCATTTCTTATTCACTGTTGTTAGAATAAGGGTGTTTGGATTTGTAGTTTAAAAGGTGATTAAGGTGTATTAAGTGTATTACTTACATTAGTTCATGCTTGTCGAGTCATAATCAACTCAAATCATCTTACTTTTGTGTTCAATAGCTCAAAAGTCAACATTGAACTCAAATCATCTCATGATCCTTTGTTGAGATTTTTAAAAGAGCAAGTCATTGATTTTGTGTTAAAAGTCATTAACCAAGGTTGTAAAAGTTTCATTACATCATAACATACCATAATCGGTCATTAAATTGGATTAAAACCTCAAAAAGTCAAGCTGTGTTTCTTTTTCAAAAGTCAAAAAATGGTGAAAAGTTGTTTTGTGCGAGATATTGCGGATGTTGCATGAGGTTTCATTAAAGGGTTTTAGGTTCTAATTTTTGGGATACAAGTAGTCTAATAGGTTGTTTCTAGGTCCTCATATCTGTTTTGCCTTAAGCTTTGTGGATAAGCTTGTGCAAGGGCTTAAAGTGAACCTCATTGCCTGCACTAAAACTCGATGATGGTGAGTCTTTGCTCGACTTTTGTGCGACTTGCATGGGTTTCATTCGGCTTGTTAGAAGCTGGTATTTTGGTTACAAGTAGTCACTCACTCTAGTTAAGATTGCAATAATTGGATTTTAGTTTGGTGCTTATTTGGTTGCTTATTTCTAGCACGCAAAGTAATACCATTTTACATTTTTAGCTTATAACATCAAACATCAAATCATTATTTTGAGCTATTCAGTTGTTGTAGCTTGTTGATTTTAGTTGGAATTTGGTTAAAATAGCTTATTAGTGCTTACGTGATCGAGTTGGTTGCATGTCTTAATCGGTTGGCTTATTTTGTGCTTATTTCAATAAGCAATCTCACATCATTTCATAATCTTGTACACAAGCACCTGTTTTCTAATTTTCATAGCTTCTTAATATTATTTTAGAGTTTCCTGAAATTTTCAGATTTTTATAAATTGTTTTGCTATTTTTCCTATTTTAATTAGTTTTAATACTTTTAAATAGCATTTAATACAAAAATTAGAAAAAGGTTCAAAAAATAAGTTTTCAATTTTCTTAGGCTTAGATAAATATAAAAAGTGAAAAAGTAATTTTCTAGATTTTTCATAGTTTATTTGGTAATTTTAGTAATTTAATTAGTTTTAATAGTTTAAAATCATAGAAAATAGAAAAATAGTCACAAAAATACAAAATAGTTTTGAAAAGTCTATTTTGATATTTTAGACTTTTCAAGTGTTAATCTTATTTTTCTAGCTTTATTTCCTATTTTCTTGTATTTTAGGTAATTATTTAATAGTTAAAAATAGTTTTTTAATTAGATAATTAGTTATAAAAATAATTTTCTTTTCTAAATATTTTCTTATATCATTAGGTTTGTAAAACATCATTTTCATATTTTTAGGGTTAATATTGACTTAGTTTCACTTTTTATTTTGTGCGTTGCGTAGATTTTAATTTAAGCGTCGTTTTAGGTTTTAAACGTTCATCACTTTAAATATAGTGATAGCGTTTATTTAATAGGTTTTATCTTTTAATTTTCTTTAATTTGCATTTAAGGCGTTTTTAATTTGTTGGATTTTCCGTAGTTATAATATTCACGATTCCTTTATCATTCAAATTTCTCGATCACTAGGCGTTGATTTATCCATTGCATAGCTCATTTGGGACATAACGACCGGGAGACTCTATCCTCCTCGATCTTAATTGCATTGGTTGTTGAGCGGTTTTAGTCTTTTAGACTTGTTGTTTAGCACCGATCAAAACCCATCCCTTTAGCGGACTTTATAACCAAGTCTCTAGCGGACCCTTCGTCAAGTAATCGCCTAAGTTACATTGAGATCTCACAAACTCTATAGATACCACCCCATTCATGATAAGCTCACGAATCATGCTATGTCCGACACCTAAGTGTCTAGACTTACCATTGTACATCGGCTATAAGCCTTAGCCATTGTATTGCACTATCACACCGGATAGAAATAGGTGCTATAGGTTTAGGCCACAATGGAATCTCAAGAAGCAAGTTTTCAACCATTCACTTCTTTACCAAAGAAATGCTAGAGCCACAAATTCAGATTCCATTGTTGAACTGGTGATGCAAGTTTGCTTCTTGGATGCCCAAGAAATTGCACCTCCACCAAGTAGGAATACCCACCACCGGTAGACTAATTGTCTTGATGTTATCGATCCAACTTGCATCGTTGTAACCTTCCAACAACGATGGGTAACCAGATATGAGAGACTATAATCCATAGTTCTCTTCAAATACTTGAGACCCTCGAATCGCTTGCGATGATGAGCACTAGGATTGCTAGTATACCTGCTCAATTTTCCCACCGCAAAACCAATATCGGGTCTTGTACAAGTCATGGCATACATCAGTGACCAATTACCCTAGAATACTCAAGTTGAGATACGACCTTGCCATTATTAGGCATCGACTTCTCACAGTATCCATAGGTGTACTCAGAGTACAATCAAAGTAATTGAATTTCTTCAAGACCTTCTCAATATAATGAGACCGAGAGATAGAAATTCTATTACTTTCATGTTTAATCCTTATACCAAGGATAACATCGCCTCCCCATGTCTTTCATGGAGAACCTTGATGACAAAATTCCTTTGTCGTCAACCCGATTTTGGTCGGTGCCAAAGATCAACATGTCATCAACATATAGACAAATGATGACTCCTTTACCAGATTCATCAAATTTGCTATATACACATTTGTCGACTTGGTTAAGAACATAACCACTAGACAAAACCACTTCATCAAATTTTTGATGCCATTGTTAGGTGCTGCTTAAGTCCATAAAGAGACTTAATCGGTTTACACACCTTGTTTTCATTGCGAGCATGATGAAGCCCCGAGGTTGGTTCATATAAACCTCCTCTTCCAATTCACCATTCAAGAAAGTCTTTTCACATCCATCCGATGAATAACCGATTGTGAATAGATGCCATAGCAATCGGCAGCCTTATGGTATCGACACGAGCCATGTGGGCATAAGTATCAAAATAGTCTATTCGACTTTTGTTTAAAGCCCTGAATGACTAGTCTAGCCTTGAACTTTTCAATAGTTCCATCTACCTTCATTTTCCTTTTGAAAATCCATTTGCAACCAGGAGGTAGATAAACCAACACCCAAGTGTTGTTGCCCATAATGGAATCCATCTTATCATTGATTGCTTCTTTCCAGAAAGCAATATCCTGGGACTTCATTGCTTCTTCAAATGTTTTGGGGTCATCCTCAACAATGAAGCAATAGGAGTTTTGGTCTGAGACCTCATCCCTAGTACCTTCAACTAAGTATAGTTGAAACTCGTGTCCAAATGACTTTGGAGTCCCGACCCTTTGCTCTTCCCGAGCACGGGTTCGAGTTGTTGAACCACAACCTCATCGAGGACCACCGATGGTTCATCATCGAGGACCTCTCGATACACCAAATGTCATGAGTTCCATTAGGAATCCTCGACTTGCTCTAGGGACCGATGAGAATCTATTCTCATCAAAGTCGCATCCCTTGATTCAATTATTGAGTTAATCGAAACATGTTCATTAGGTTCAATAACATAGAACCTAAAAGCCTTGGAATGCTCAAGATATCCAACAAAGATGCGATCAATGCCTCTTTCACCCAAAGTCTTTGCTTTGGATCGTGGAGTCTTACAAACCCTACAACCCCAAACCTTGAGATAGTTCAGGTTGGGTTTCCTTTTAGTCCAGAGTTAATAAAGGGTAACCTTGTTCTTTTGTTTGGAACCCTATTTAATAAATAGCAAGTCGTTAACATAGCTTCACCCCGTAACCCTTGACTCGATCTGAATAGGACAACATGGAATTAACCATCTCCTTCAAAGACCTGCTTTTTCCTTTCGAAATACCATTTTGTTGAGGAGTATAAGGGCGATTGTTTCATGGATTATTCCAACAGATGAAATTACCGAGTATCCATGTACTCACCTCCCTATCGGTCCTTAATCTTTGATTAAAGACCCAAGTTGTAATTCAACTTCGCTTTAAACACTTTGAATTTATCTAATGCTTCATCCTTGGTATGTAATAAATAGACATAACAAAATCTAGAAGCATCATCAATAAATGTCACAAAGTACTTCTTATTCCCCAAAGAAGGAGTGGCATGCAAATCGCACAGTCATCGTGAATAAGCTCCAAGATCTTAGTCTCACGACTAACACCACGAAAGGGTTTCTTGGTTATCTTGGTCAACATGAAAGTTTTACACTTTTCGGTGTCCATGTCAAAAGGTGGATTAAACCATCCCTAGACATATCTTGCATTCTTTTATAGTGAACATGACCAAGTCTAGCATGCCGGGTAGAATCGGTCGATCATATGTGGTCACAAAAGTGAAATAACACATCGGTGGTAATATTAAGCCCGAACATTTGATTACATAAATAACCAAAACCAATAAAAACACCACATTTAGAGAGAACAAATTTATCGATTCAATAACTTGTTTATATCCATGATTATTCAAAACACTACTTGAAACCAAGTTCTTCCCGATATCGTGAACATGAATAACATTAAACAAAGTTACAATCTTTCCGAACTAAACCTAAGATCTACACAACCACGACCATGCACCAAGGTCGTTGACTCATTTCCCACGTGAAGAATAGAACCATCATTCGTTGACTCATAAGTCTTGAACCACTTCTATCTTTGCACACATGAACTATTGCACGAGTCAACCCACCACGCAACATCATTATCCCGCACATAAAAGATTCGGATACATATGTAACATAATAAATCGAAAAGACTTATTAAACATATTTCGACCTTTCGGTGAGTTGGTGAACCACCACCCCCGAACCATTAGTGCACGATCCATTGGCTTTACCACCAATTTTAACACCTTTGCGGTCCCTTTTAATGTGACCGTCTTGCCACATTTCCAACAAGTAGGTGTTGCCTTCTTGTTAGGATCGCCCTTGTGTTGTCATGATATTTGCGTTTGCCTTTGTTATCATTGTACCGGTGGAGTTGTTATGCTCCACCATATTGACAACGAGATGGTCCAAGAGCATTGCTACTCTTTGGCTTGTCATTATCCCGCACCTTGAGAGATTCCTCAATGTGCGGATGACCGCCAACTCAACAAGAGTTAACTCCTCCTTCATATGTTTCAAGGTATGCTTGAAATCTTTCCATGAAGGAGGAGCTTGTCAATGACACAAGAGACTTTGATAGCCTCATCCATGTTCATTTGGTGTTGTGTAAACCTTCCAAGTATTCCAAGAAGTTCATTGTATTGTTCCATAGCTGGTCTTGAATCGGTCATTTTGTAATTTGTGAAATTACTAACAAGGAACTTCTTACTTGATGCATCCTCGACCATATATTTGGCATCCAAGGAATCCCATAGTTCTTTGGAAGATTCAAAGTTCGATAAATATCAAACAGAGAATCGGACATACCATTGAGAATAAGACCTCTGCATATGTAGTCATCATTCTCCCATTTGCTCCTCCTTCCGATCCGCTCCCAAGTAGCATCATCCCCATCATCGGGAATAGGTGTAGTAAGCACATACACCACACTCATGCTTGACAAAGAAGAAGTGCATATTCTTACGCCACCTCCTAAAGTCCACCCTTCAAACTTGTCCAAATTTTAGCAAAGTTTGAAGCCATGTGTTTCATTGCGTAGATTGCCATTGATTATCAAAAATAGTTTACTTTGATTGTTGGTGGTTATTCGTCCCAAGCGGTAAGATAATCAACCTCGCAGAAACAACAATAGTAGCGAAGAAGATACCACTTGGTGGTTACCGGATATCACTTGGAATCGTGTGATCACTTTCCAAAGTAAACTATTCGACCCTAATGCCCGGGTATCACGAATATCTACTTGGGATAAGACCAAATGCGGTTAGAGAATTAGGCACAATTCTATAACCCTTCGCTAATAAGTGTTTCGTTTTACGTATGCTTTCATGCATGTTCGGATCTCCTATATATAGGAGGTTACTCTTGAGCTATTCAATGGAATTATGAGTATTAATCGCCCATTAATAGCCTCATAATTATCCCCATTATAGCCGTTAGTGGTTACATGACCAATTAAACGTGGTCATAAAGAAGTTGTAATCGCCATTTAGCAAGACTTTCCATAAGCGATACTTTCCACTAGCGGTAAGATTTCACTTGAAGTGGAAGTACTGACCTATCGATGGAAACACCGCTATCAAGATTTCATAGCACTATCGGTGGATACACCACTTCGGAAACATCGCCTATCGCTGGAAACATCGCTATCGTGGAAACCACAAGCGATTACTTTCCACAAGCAAGATTTTCACCAAGCAAGACTTTCACCAAGACTACCAATACAAACCACTATAAGAGTCGTGGTGTTCATGGACCTTATGGGTGTACACTCGCACCTCTAACCCATTACAAGGTGTGAACTTATCCCACAAGAGCACTAAATTTTCCAACATAAACTTACAAGTATACATCTTAATCTACATTTACTTATACTTACACCATTAAAAAAAATAACATAAACATTAAACAAATTACCCCCTTGTCGACACAAGGGGGATGACTCACTAAGATTTTACAAAATATCTTGCAAGTATAATGTATTTTACTCTTAAACTACACATAGATACTCAATATCATTAAGTGTAAAACTCAAACATCCTCTTCTTCTCTCTAGCACCATAACCGGCCATACCAAGGGATCAAGAAGGAGTTCATAATTTTTTTCTCTAATCAAGTTATTTACACACTAGTATCACTCTTGATTAAGGTTGTGAAATAAAAACCTTGGGTGATTAGGATAAAACCTTTGGTCATAAACCTCATCAAGTTAACTAGTAAGCATCTCATGTCCATTTTTTTTTCATCTTTCATATTTATTTCATATTCATTACATCATATTTGAGTTAAATATGCAAGACTTATGGATGTTTATACCACTTTTACATTGTTTTTAAGAGTTATATATAAATATGTCATCCTATAATTATTCCTAGTAATATATCACTCTTGGTGATGTCTAGGAACCCATGACACCCTAAGAAGGTGTATGGTAGGATTAGAATAGCTTCGGAGTTGTTTTGAATGGGTTAGAATAGGTTTGGCACGAGAAAAACTCATTTCGACAAGTTTTCTAGAGGGTCTGTCCTTATTTTCGAAATCTGGAAATCTCGACAGTGAATAAAAATTTTTGGCCTAGATATTTAGAAAATACACTTTAAAACGAAAACGTGGCCGCTTGAACGGATTAAAACGGAGCTATAACGAAGAAGTTATGAATTTTTCAAGTTAAGCGACGAAAACTATAAATTCTGAAAATTTCAGCATGTTACGTCTATTTTGTACGAGTCAAAAATGAGGCTTAGGCGTTATAAATTATTTCGACTTATCAAAAATATATTAGTATACTTTGATACGAAGCTAAGGACATATAAAACGTAGAAAACGGACTTGTAACGATTAAATTACACGCGTTAAACAAAGTTGCCGTAACTTTATTATATAAGCAAATTAATATATTTCTATTAGACATATACTACGGCAACGAAGGACCATGTTGAGGGTCGTTTTTAACAAGGATGTAATACTTTTTATAACGTGATGTCTTCTAGTAAAAGTAAGTTCGCCTAGCATATTTTCCAAAATGTCCAACCGTTCGTCAAGCGGAGTTGTAATGAATAAAATACGGTCACTTAAACTTTGCCGAAAACCACCCTTAAACAATATTTTGGACACAAGTACCATACTTTACCTATATTTTTCTCCATGATCGAGACCTCTAGGATGAAAACTTAAATGCTAAAACTTTGAGATAATGATACAAGCTTCCCAAAACCATTGAGTTTGTTTCCTAACACTCGATGTGCACCATTTTACGACTAGCTTTTCAAGGCTACTTAGTCACTTTCATGAAAATTTCAACGACATTATTTTACGACGAAAAGTTATAATTTCATAATAAATCACTAAATGATTATCATAGGATATCGTTTCAACGTAAATACTTGTAAAGTAATTTATAAATTGTCAACACTTTAAGATTATTTTTCGACGATAAACTTTATATTTCAAAAGTGTACAAGTGGTATGGATATCATATGAGTTTGCATGCACGACATTGTTTCATGACTTATATTAGAGCATGTCATTCCTAATAGGTCGCGGTTAGAGTGTTGCGTCTCATTTCTGTGCATCCACTCTGTCATCATAACTATTGCAACAGGTGAGTAATCACATTCCCCTTTTTACCGTTTTTACTATATTTTGGGGCGAAATGCATGAACCATTCTTGAGCTAAATTGATTACTACTTTTATTAACTTGTTTGACTAGAACTTGTGAACTCAAATCAAACCCTTAAACATAATTACGAACCTATGACTTGTTTGATCTTATTGAACTGTACTTGCTATGACCCTAAAAGTCTCGCCTTATTGGTGGAGCGTACAAAGTCTCCCTTGTTCGGAGCAACCTTAAGCCTCCCCGGTCCGGAGCAGAATGTCTCCCTATGGGAACGGAGCATTTTCAATCTAAGTCTCCCTTGTTCGGAGCAGTGAAAATTCTCCCATGTTCGGAGTGTTCTTAGTTGTATATTAATAGTTGTATGATGTACTGTTCGTACATTCGCATTGTTAGTCTCCTATTAGTAGGTAGTATGGATAGCGCTATTAGAGGTCGGCCAACCTCTCGTCCACTATGTTACGGACGATATTATTTATTCTAGGGCTTTGCACGGCATACATTATTATATACGTGGTACTATATTGTGAACTATTATGACCACTTATACTTGACTACTTGATACGCAATATTTTGTGCAACGGGTTGTGAACACACAGGTTGCGAGTTTTGTATGGGCGGTGTTAGGAATTAGAAAATTCCAGTGTTGAAAGAGTCGGTCACCCCAACTATTATCTAGCATAAGTTAGCTCGTAGATTGGTCATTAGTTTCGGGTTATGTAATTAGTTAGTAGCGTAATATAGTAGAGTGCAACACCGTGGAAGAAGGCCGTCAGGAGGTCGTTTAGTTTGTAACCTATAAATACCCTCTACCTTGCAAGGTAGAGGGTTGGATGTTCTTTGGTAATCTAATATTCCACAAGTTTCTCTCACTAGAATGTCCCACTCTTTCTCTCTCTAAAACCATCTATGTGCTCATTGTGTTAATGTTATGATGTGTATGTGAAAAGTCTATATCTAACAATTGGTATCAAGAGCCATGGTTAGATCATATCTTGCACATCTTTGGATTTCTAGTGGTTTTTAGGTGGTTTTTTGAGTTTGAAAAAGTTTAGTGGTTTTTGCACCATTTGGTTGATTTCTTGTGTTAAAGGTTGAATTTTGTTGGTACTTTTATGTTTAGAATCATCAAAAGTGTTTAGGTTTTCATTTGGTAAGCTTGAATCATCTTGGTTGGGTTGTTTTTGGATTGAAAAGTGAAGTTTATTTGGTTTTTCAACCTAGCGACTTAGCTCTCGGAATAGTTTCTTGCTAGCGACTTGCTTCACATTTTTGTAGCGATTTACAGTGTTGGAACTAGCGAGTTAGACCTAGCGAGTTAAAGTACAAGTAGTGGACTCTCCACTACGGGTAGCGACTTGGAGTAGCGACTTGGTCTGTAGCGAGTTGCTCTTTAGCGACTTGCATCGTTGGCGACTTGAGTAGCGAATTGCTGCTGAATTTTAGCTAGCGACTTGAGTGCTAGCGAGTTATCACGTAGCGACTTACATCTAGCTAGCGACTTAGCGTGGTGGCGAATTAGTGTTGGCGACTTGGTGTAGTTTAGTTGGTAGCGAATTGATTCTAAATCCTCTAGAGACTTGGGGAGTAATTCTTAATAACACAATGTCTGTCATCACGGATTCTTTAATCACCAAAGTACTTGCTCTCTATGACACAGCACAGATTAGTGAAACAGAATGCTTGTCTGAAGGCCACACACTTAATGACTCAGTATCAATCAATCAGAACAACTCTAATAAATCACTCTTAATACCTTCTGATGATACTAAGAATGTGGAATGCACCTGTGAGCCGTTTCAACATCTCAGTCAGCTTCTCAAATTACTCTTATCCACAACCATGGATCGAACAAGTTGTGCCATCCTTCGTCAGGACTTTCCCACTTTAACAAGAACTGGTTTTGCTTAACTTAGAACGATCGAGGTTTCAAATTACCAAAGAAAAGCTCTCAACTGGTGATTCTCATGTCGCTCTCCAAACCATCTTCAACCAATTTCGACCACTTACCCGGAAGAATACTCCTCGATTTTGATAATATCATGACCGGAGTGTCTTTCAAGAAGCACACGGAATGGAAATTCATGAGTTCGAAACTCATTTATTCAACTCATGAGTAATATGGAAACATACATCGAGGAAGCCGCAAATGAGAATAACAAGTCAAGGAATTGGATGAGTGTAAAGAGTGTCCATGGAACAATGATGACGTGTCATGCTTCATTCCAGCTTGAACCAACAGAAGACACGATTGCGAGAATCTCGGTTGTGATGGAAAAGGATGAAGAAAACAACACCGATCTCAAATTCTCGAGTCGAGAAAAGGTATCAATCAACAAGGTACACTTATCGATCACACCAATTCTCACAAAAGGTACATGACTCTTACCCCGAACATAACAATGTGGAATCAATCTTTGTTCTCATCGAATCTAATGCAAGTAACATGATTGAAAAAAGGGTATATGATGAGCTTTCAAACAAATTTTCAATTCTTGAAAAGCATTGTATCTCTTTGCAAATTGAAATACAACATAAGGATGAAATGTTTTATGCAAAAAAACAGTGCAGTAATCTGGAACTACCGGAATGTAGAGAATTTTTAGAAATTAATCAGTTAAAATCCCAGATTCAGGACAAAGATTCAACCATAAGAAATCTGAAATCTCTTCTTTCAAAAGCCTAAAATTATGACTGTCATGAGATAAGTAATACACTAGAATCTAGGAATTCTGAACTAGCTCTATGTGTGTCCAACCTTCTAAGAGAAAATGAGCATTTAAGAAAGAACCTTGAGGAAAAAAACTCTAAATTAGTCAACCAATCTAATCTCTTGATAAAAGATATTGATGACCTCAAAGCACAAATTCAGGACAAGAGCTTCAATATTGTTGCCCTGAAAAATGAGCTCAGGAAGTATGCTGGAAATAGGATGAACACTAAGTTTGCAAAACCTTCAACTTTGGGAATGTCAACGGTTCGTAACCACTTGAAAGCGAGCAGTTATTAAACAACCTAATGCCTTTAGGTCTGAAAGAGCTAAACCATTGAAATCTAAGCTTACATCCCAAGTTGACAACAAGACTGTTTTGTCAAAACCAGTCACTTCATTGCCTAGTTCAGATAAGATGAATCCCAAGCATAGGACTAATGAACATCACCCACAAATCAAAAATGCTAAAAGCTTAACTAGGTATCGTGCAAAACATAGTCTGACTGATCAATCCCCTAAGAAATTCTCTGATCACAAAAGGACAAATAAACAAAACAAGGGTGTGCACTCATTTAGTTCATCTCATCGTGGCTTCAAATGGATTCCCACCGCGCATTATTTAAGTATACAGGACTTAAACGAACTTATATTCCCAAATCATGCCTCAGTGGATTCCGTGTAAACTTTTCAAGAATGAAGAACCTATTAGGATCCCCATTGATGATTAAATCGGATTATACTGATGTTGCATCTAAATGTGAGACTAAACATGTCACTAACCCTTCCATATACAAGTCTACATGTGCTTCAAGTACAATGTGCTCTCGCCTTTTCGTGTACAATGCTCAACTCAATCAGAACTTCATGACTTGGTTCCCTCAGATATGAACATAGCTCATTCAGAGCTATAGCTTGCCGAGTTGATGTACTTCTTACTTTGACTCCTATTCATCTTGAATCGGGACTCGTTCTCCCATGTTATTGTATAAATCAAGCTTCTCAAAAAAAAAAAAAAAAAAAAAAAAAAAAAAATTAAAATTTGTTATATACTCCTTTCAATATTTTATCATTTTAACATTTTTTCTCAATCTAATAATGAATATACTCCTTGTTATCGATAACATCTACGGTCCTAGAAATGTCATTCAATAATGGCACGGGATCATAGATGAAGTTCGAACAAAAGTTATATTCTTGGTGGTTTAATGGGTTTGGGTAATATCAATCAATGTTCTTTGTTGACATTGATTGAGGGGGAGATTAGTTTTATACACCATTGGCTTCTGTGCTGGTTATGATGCTTGCTTATTTGTATGATGTGGTGATTTCCTGCTTGTGTGACTAACTGGTTATACTTTTGAAATATCTGGGAATGGGTTTCTCCCTGTTATAGGCTGTGATTGTATCTTGATCATGAGACCTTCAGTATGTGATGTCGTTGTAACTGACTATGTGTTGAAATGTTGAATTGATTCATGATGATCTGTGTAATAATCAATGCTAGAGACGTTATCTTATCCGTGTTAGCATATTATTACCACTCATTCATTTATACCATAGGGACCAAACTTGTCATATAGTGTAAGTTTTGTTGCATTAGCGTATTACCTCATCTCATGTTAAAACCACAAGGACCAATTGTGTCATATTGCCTAAGATTGTTTCTAAACCCCTAGCGAGTTACCTGTTAGCGTGTTACAACTTTACCCAACAAGTTTTTTTCTTTCTCTCTCTTGTTTTCTTCCTCTCTTCGTCATTTTTGATCATACTAGCGAGTTACCGGTTAACAAGAGGTTTGATTTGTTCCCTTCTGATCGTTGTTTCTCTTAAGCTTTAGTGTCCAGTTTCTAACTTTTCGTTATATTCAGATCCCTTCGTGCTCGTGAGGTGTGATTAGTTGAATCTCTCGCATAGGTTCGGATTTTTATGTAATCGTGTGTGTGCTTCTTATAAAATGATTGAACGTGTTAATTGTTTGGATTATATTGGTTGGATACATTGATGTATGTTTAAAATGGATTAGACTGATGGGTTGGTGTTAAGAAGTGTTCTTGGTGGCGAGTTAAAATGTTCTTGGTAGCGACTTAGTATGTATGTTCTTCGTGGCGAGTTAGTGCTCCACTTAGCGAATACGTCTCCGTAGCGAATAAGTTCACTAAATTCCAGCGACTTGGTTAGCGAGTTAGTAGTTAGCGACTTGTATTTACAAGTTAGCGAATTAATAACCTAGCGAATTAGTAAACTGCTTTATAGCGACTTAGCTCATTTACTGTTCATGGCGACTTGACTTTACTGGCTAGCGAATTAGCATAGCAACTTGGTTAGCGAGTTAGTAGTAAGCGACTTGTATATACAAGTTGGCGAATTAGTGACCTAGCGACTTGATTAACTGCTTTGTAGCGACTTGCCTTAGGTACTGTTCATAGCATCTTGGACTTACATGCTAGCGAATTAGCTTAGCGATTTAGAGTGCTAATCATTTAGCGACTTGTCTGTGGCTCGAGATGACGACTTGTTTTTTACAAGTCTGCAACTGTGTCCACTTTCATGTTGAGTATTAGTCTTAGGGTCAAGGTGTTCTAAAATGTTCAAAATCTGTTGTGCTAAAGATGATCTCACTCTCACAACACTTAGGTTCTCCTAATTCGACTTGTTGAATCAACATACTCTATGTAAACTATTATGACATCTCTGTTTAGGCAAAAGGTACTTGACTTCTCTCACGACTGTCAAATGTTACTTTTGCCTCATACACATGTGTTATATCACTTTTACATATGTATCTTGGCTCATGTCATGATCTCTTTGTATTACACTCTTTTGCCTTGTAAATCCCTTATAAGCTCGTCATGTAATCATTTCTCTATATGAATGTTCCTCAGTGATATATCTTAATTATGTATGTTATCAAATAGTTGAAAGGTGTTATATAGTTGCAATCTTTGCCACTCTGTCTGTCTCCGTATGTGTTAGGAACTTCTTCAGTATTACTACTTCCTTGCCATAAGGGTGATCTCAATGCTGTCTCACTTACTATGTATCATCTAACCTGTTCCCATCTATTACTGTTGATTGTATGATTACTCAGAACATCAATGGCAAGTTCAATCCCAGAAAAGAGCGCTACCCCGTCGGGATCATCCGAATTCTCTCGCACGATGAAATCCTTCCCAAAAGTCAATGGGTCGCTATTGGTAAAAGCAATCATATGTGGACCTACAAAGGCTCCAACAAAATCCGATACTCAAAGTTTCAATTGACATCCTCAAAAACACCAACTTCTTTGAGCTATTACAAGCAATGCTCAATTCCTACCATCTACATTCAGCAATTCGGAACACCGCTCAATGGAATAAAATCACAAAGCACGATACTCTTGCAAGCTGGATAATATGGAGTTCACTATTGATTCTGATATTCTGAGCAAGGCTCTTGGAATCACACCATGTAACCCTGACGTACATTCTGAATCTCCGCCTGGTGCTGACGATTTGATCATATTTCTAATAGGGTTGGGATATCAGAACAGTATTTCAAGAGCATCTGACATCATCACCGGACACATGTATCAACCCTGGAGAGCTATTACAACCATTCTGAACTTATGCTTATCTGGGAAAACTTCAGGGTTCGATAAAGTGAGAATTCCTATCTTGCAAATCCTATGGGGAATCGTTAATAGGGTTGATGTGAATGTCTCAGATCGTATTTGGGAAGAATTCTCGTTATCAATGAACACATTCATATCGATAGAACCTATTTCACGAACAATGCTCAAGGCCGAAAGAAATGTAACAAGCTTGTAATTCCCAAAGATCGATTCTCTAAGCTTGTTATCCAGTATTTGCAACAAATTCACAACTTCACTCCTAGGTCTGAATCAACTTTACACAAAGCAGAACATGAATTTGTTTTAGGAAACCTCAAATATGTTCCTAGAGGCTTGAATAAAGAAGTATTTGGTTTGCCAATTCCTGATTGTCTTCTCACAGAAGATATCAAAAGGAAGGACTACTTCAAGCAATACATAAAAAGTGCAACCAAACTCTCACGATGTCACACCTCTCCTTTACAACCAAATGCTCCCGTGGCCAAGTCGCCTCTCACATCCTATGCCTCTCTTCTAAAAAGAGACGTGAAAGTTCTCGGATCGACACCACCTCCAAGAAGCGAAAGCAAAAAGGAAGAAAGTGGAAAGGAGATTGGTGAGAACACCGAGACACCAAGGAATGTTTCGTGTTAAGCGATGATGATGATGCCGATCCGCAACTTGGAATTCAAAGAAAGCCTTGAAGGTCAGAATGTGAAAGCTCCAGTAGGTGGAGTTATGTTATGAGAACCCGCTCAACTACCTCGTCAAACAAACCCAATTACACTTGACAAGGGAAAAGGAGTTGCAAGTGTTGAAACTGAACAAGCTGCTCACATGCTGTTAACTATCTCATCATCTCCATCTAGCACCACAAATCCATATGAGCTGAAGAGAAGAACAGATTCATCTCATGCAAAAGAACAATCTGGAGTGCTCAAGGTGCCTGAAACATTTAAGGAATCACTTACACTTGGTGTAACTCAATCTGACTTGAATGCTGACACTCTGCTACAAAAGGGCTCGCAGGAGAACCTTGAGACAAGATCTGATGAGACCTTGAAGATGGATGAACCAAATTTGTCTACCAACTCTCTATCCTCACTTAAGGATCTCGATGCAAACTTCTCTTTTGGAGACCAATACATTAATGACAAACCCTAGATCTTGCACAATCCATGTATGATGTCAAGATTCAAGAAGATACGCCAACCGCTCCTCCAATGACCGTGCATCGTCTCTATCAACCGCACTTCCACCCCTTACCTACTCAATCATCGTATAAACACCACCAACAATGTCACCAAACCCGAACCCGTCATTACTATTGCGGATGAAGTGGCTCCACCACTTCCTCCATGATTCTCACCGATCAACTCATGGATAAAGCTATTAAAAGGATAGAAGCTCGAAAGGCAACTTCCCAAATCAGATTCTCGGTGGATCGTGTCTATAGATTGGAGCACCTCAACTTCAATGAAGTCAGCATCGACGCTATTGAAGGAGAAGTCAAGGATGCGGTGGAATGGGCAATGGAGGCTCCACTTAAACGATTCAAGGACCTCCCCATCTCCGATATGAGAGCTACGTGTGAAAGAATGTATGAGGTCAAGAGGACAAGCATGGGGTTCACAAATAAACTCTATAAAGCACTTGAAGAATCTATTAAGTTCGATAATTATGAGCAGTTTAAGGTTGACGTTGGGGAAAAAGAAGCTAAAAAGAAAAGGAGGACAATTGTGATGGAAACATTGATGAAGGATCGCAAAGATCACGAAGATCCTCCACCAACGGGAGGCGCTGGAACTTCTGGAGCTGGCAATCCTTCTTCAACAACCAATTCACCTCCATCACAGCCAGCATCATCACCTCCAAAACCGTCCAATCAATCAGACTCTACAAACAAACAGGGTACACAGAAGAAATCTGCTGCCTGGACGACAATTGATTCAAGGTTCACCTCCACATCCACCTCAATTCCTGATG
Organism: Chrysanthemum lavandulifolium; assembly: GCA_022545495.1. NCBI lineage: Eukaryota > Viridiplantae > Streptophyta > Magnoliopsida > Asterales > Asteraceae > Chrysanthemum > Chrysanthemum lavandulifolium. Next base: position 125,123,475 of record CM040243.1, read on the forward strand.
ATCAAGTGGTCCACGAAGAGTCTCGGTCATGGCGGACTCGAGAACTGTATGAAGATGATCGTCGACAAAGCATATTCCCAAGCCCCGTAAGTGGTTTGATTCTTACATGGTGGAATCGCACTAGCACATCCGAGTAGCACCTTCAAGAGACACTATTCAAAGCTGCATTATGGAAGATAGACCTCCTTCTCCAGAACCCACATGGACCATCCCAGAGTCTGACTCTATGATTCCTGACAACAATTGGGCATCAGTTATCACCAATAACTACGAAAGTCCAGCTGAAGACTCTCTTCTACACTATACTGGTGATATGGGAAGCTTCATAAGATGGTTTTGTGAACGGAAGAGCATCTCATCCATATCACCAAGAGATCTTGAAGGTCAAGCTTACGAGATTGTCAAAGTCTTCCACTCAGATGCAAATCATCTCCAATATCAGATGGAAGAATGCCATAAGATGCTAAATGACCAAGTCAGTGATCAAATCGCCGCTTCAATGTCAATAAATCTCTTCCTCTTGGTGGTGAACCGGTCGATGACCATTTCAGTAATTCTTCTTCAACCACGACTTGGACTATCGTGTGCTCGCTCACTGAAAGAAGACCCGCTCTTTCAATATCAAAATGAAAGTCGCAACTTACTCGATCAAGGGCTTGAGCAGATGGTTCCCGATCAATTCAGGCGAATGAAGAACTAAAGTATGATATTGCGACTTCTTATGGTATTTCCCACGGTGGTTCAAAAGAAGAAGTTCTACATTGAAAGACATGGTGCCGATAAAAGACGCAATGATGTCGATCAAAGCGCAAATCTTAAGTGTTGTTAGTGTAGAGATCTTCCTATTTATGGATATGAGTACTTGAAGAAGATTGTCCTTAAAAGAGTGACTTCAAAGTGTATACTATTGAAGAGAATGACTTCAAACATCTTCGCCAAATGATTTCAAGATCTCTATCTCTTAAATCTTCAAGGACACGGAGCACTTACATGCGTGAGAAAAGGCCCTCTCGCACTGCCACTCTTGGATAAGGGGCTTAGTCATTCGGAAACGAGTTGAGGACTTTCGACTTGGCATTGAGAGCTACCAAACCGTGGTCAACCTCATAAGTCCTCAATGGAATGCGGTGGGCATGAATTTCATCGAGAATTCAAAGTTCGACACTCCTAGAGCCGTCATCTTCACCGACAGATATGGATCGCGATGCTTATGCGTCTATGTGAACTCTTCAAGTTTAGTGATGGTACGCTCATAATGGTCGAAGAAGAACTTGACACCGAGTAAAAGAAGCCAAACTTGATATGAGATCTTGGGTTAAAACTACTTTACGGACTCGATGATGACGTGAAGAGATGTGAACATTTCATTGCGCAATCGACGAAGACTCAAGACACGAAGGATCTTCCGCAGCCTTGAAAGCTTTGTTGGTGGAAGGCTCGTGATGGTCACTACAAACTTCTTCGAGAACCGAATGAAGACTTCTTCGAATACCGCTTATGTTTTGTTAACTTTGTGTAATATGTGGTGTAACAAATATGAACAACTGTAATTCATGTAATAGTGCTAGGATTTGTACTATGGTTTCCTTTTGAAAAGGGGAAACATCTGTGTTGTCCTTTTTCTTTATCATATAAAATTGGACACATTTTCTCCTACAAATATTTTACCTCATACTTATTTAAATCACTTGAGATCCAAAATCTCAAAGGATTTAAGATTTTTGATCGGGGGAGAAAATGTGATATAAATATGAAAGATGGTAAAAGATAAGATGACCAATTTTGTGCAAACTTATCCCTTATATGTGCTAAATAATTTTTCGAATCTCAAGCATATATTAAGGGGAGAACTCTTTGCAAATTCAAGTCATCGTGGTACACTACACCTTAAATATTTTAAAAGTACCTTGATCACATGGCTTCTAATCCTTTGATGATAAAAGGTTCCCTCTAGTATGTGCAAAACTCTTTTCAAACCTCGAGGCACATATTGAGGGGGAGCAAATTTATGGAAACCTCATCCTTCCCGGAAATGCTATATCTACTTGATTTGATGTGGGAAGTGACGTTGATATCTTTTAGAAAATGGTAATCAAAGAAGTTAATTCTTTCTCTTGCCTCCGTGTGCAAAACATTTTTCAAATACTGGATGCACATGTTGAGGGGAGTTCTCGTTCTAAAATATCAAAAACAATTCGAGATACAAAATGCTTTGATAATATATCACAAGTATCCGAATTGATTTTAAAATGGTTTTCAATTGGATCCAATGGCGATGAACAATACCAAATTGACCGACCAACTTTACTTTATGTACGGTGATATAAGGATGATAAGGTTAGGTATTGGTTCCCATGATCCGCCGTAACCGGAGGGATCTACCCAGGACAACCCACTAGTTAGTATAGAAGTCCTTAGGTATGATGATAAAAGGAGAAAATGAGAAATGGGAAGAGTGCGGACTAAGACCGAGCTAGCACTGGAATAAACCCAACAAGGTTCTAGCTATGAAGTCTCGGTAAGCATCGAAGGGGTTGAAGAATTAAAAGAATTGAATGAGAAAAGGGTGAAAACAAATAGCCCTCCATTTATTCAACCTTAGGCGTAAACCGGGTTCAATTCATATGCTACCGATGGTAACATCGGTATTGAAGACAAGACGTCATGGACCCAAAGGACGCACCGCACTTCAACTTTCCAAACCACTCAAGTTCCTCTTAAAAGGACTTGTTTCATTCTCACGGGAACCGACATTATCTATCGACTTTCTCTTAGAGATGGTTGATATTGAAGAAGGAGACTCTCTCCCTAGTCTCCGGCAAGACAGATCCAAATATGCACAAATTGAGTCTAGAGCCACGAGATCATCAATAAATCTCATTAGGACACTTTCAATGAAGACTCTCTGTTTCACACAATGTGGAAAGAGAGATTATATCTTGAGTCCCACGCATTATCCCCGTGGTATTGCCGTAACATCCGAGTGATGTGTTTACATATTCACAATGAAGATGGAAAGCCTTGAGAGCCAACATCAAACAAGCTCTCGGTAGGTGGCATGTGAGATCTATTATATAGATCAACCATGTGACAACCGAGCAGAAACAATGGGGCGATTCAATCTCTTGAATCAATCTCGGTTCGAGTTATGGATTGACGGATACCTTTGAAAACCGGTCATTGTGCTTAAAACACTTTTCTTTAGCACATCGACCGTGTACTAATTTTTCAAACTAAAGGTATTTTATGATTGATAATTGATTTTCAATAAAACCTTCGTTGTATTGCAAAAACAATTTCTATTGAGCAATACACGATTGTTTTTCAAATCTCTTTTCATCAATCGGTGGACTTAAAATTACCGTTCACTCACTCCGTGTTATCTTCTTTGAGATGTTCGGTTTGAGAACGCTAGAACAATTGCGAAACCCTGTCAAGGAGATTCTTAGGAATTCTACCGATCACAAAGATTTATATCGATCAACGGGAACCGTGGGCGTGTACCTCAATTCAACGAAGTGATCAAAGACACTTTCGTGCGATTTATTGCTAGCTGTTGTATGCAGTACGCCCGACGCTTGCGGTGATCGTAATGAAGCGGTCAATCCATAGCCGCATGCTCACTTAACACATTCAACTCAAAGAAATCATGATTAGTGCATCAATGACTCGATATTTTCACTCCATGCTTCGCTACGATGTCGCCAATATCATGATTCAACAGATGCTTCCGCTACTCGATGAGAAGATTTCATGATCCGAACGTGAGCATGTCGGTCCCAATGTCACAACATCACATAATACCAACACCACAAAGGATGTGTCGAAATTGTTGATTCTTGATGATCTCAAAAGTCGGCTCATATTTACTATCTCGTGAATCGAAATGGACCTCCAATTTAAAGTACAAATCTTTCTTTGGCTCAAGTTGCACCACCTATGCACTAAGTTTACGATGTTGATGTATTTAAGTCTACGAGTTCATGAACAAAGTCAAGACTAGAATGCTAGGATTTGAAATGTAAAATATGGGGTGACCTCCCTTAGGGGGAGATTGTTAGGAATTAGAAAATTCCAGTGTTGAAAGAGTCGGTCACCCCAACTATTATCTAGCATAAGTTAGCTCGTAGATTGGTCATTAGTTTCGGGTTATGTAATTAGTTAGTAGCGTAATATAGTAGAGTGCAACACCGTGGAAGAAGGTCGGGTCTTTACCCACTGTATCCCTGATCCACAGGCCGTCAGGAGGTCGTTTAGTTTGTAACCTATAAATACCCTCTACCTTGCAAGGTAGAGGGTTGGATGTTCTTTGGTAATCTAATATTCCACAAGTTTCTCTCACTAGAATGTCCCACTCTTTCTCTCTCTAAAACCATCTATGTGCTCATTGTGTTAATGTTATGATGTGTATGTGAAAAGTCTATATCTAACAGGCGGAACTTGGAACTGAGTGGATTTACAATGCCTTTGCTTTGTGGACTATTTCCGATGACCGAAACCTTTGAATATCTCTTACGAGTTTTCTTATTTTACTTAAACGTATACTCACCAACTATTTTCATAGTTGACCCGCTTTTCTCTCATGCATTTCGTGATCGTTAGTAAGCTTTTTCTACCAGGTCTTGCATAATGAAGTTTTCACTTGTCACTACAAATCGTTATGTAATAAAACGAAATATTTTGGAATCTAAACTTTGTACTATATTTGCCGATGTCGGCTAAACTGGTATTGTAATGGTGTACTATTTCTTTTTAATCTTAACGTTGGTATGTTCTATTATCTTGTGCTTATGTTCCTTTCCGTTACACCTCGTGTTTCCGCCTCCGGCGAGGGTGTGACAGAACTGACCCTTGGTGAGCGGACTGAGACGGGGAAGGGTAAGATATGACCAACTGACGACCCATTCTACTTGTGCGATTTGACCAACAGATCACCTATCATTTGGATGAACTTAAGAATTGGGGGGTGTAGTGTCTAAGTTCCTAACGGCCGGGCACTCACTATTTAGAATCTAGCATGTAGCGGTACTTAATGACTCGGCTTAGGGACCAGAACAACAGGACTTATGACGTGCTACCGATTTCTCCTGTGGTGGCATCTTTGCCGATAGGTTAGGCGAATTGACCAAATGATGTCCTCTCGAATTTGACCCCACCTGAAGTAATTGGAGGTAGGTAGACGTAGACATAACTAGTTAGGAGGATTAACTAGGTTAGCACCACTATTCCTCTATTGATTTCCTTTCTACCATTTAATTGCTTTTATATTCTGCATTCGTAGTTTAATTAATTAAAACCCTATCAAACCATTTATATTATGTGACAATTAGACTTACTAATTATCCGACACACATAGCTCTTGGGACGACCTTGGCTTTACCATTTACTACACTACACACGACCGGGTACACTGCCCATTAGTGCATTAGGGTAGACCATAGGTATAGCAAGACACTATAAATATTAAGACTTGGTCAGTAAAACCTGCATCATAGTCTTTCCTAGGTGCTTACGCCAAAGCGATGGAGGTTTGTTCTAGTCTCTAGCCTATGGTAATCTATGTACTAGGACTGGTTAATGAGTGTTTATCTTCCATTTCCAATTTGTTATATTTCATATACACCCGAGAGATGTGAGTATCCAAACAGCCCATGTGAGGTGCTAGTATGTAATTTCCGTGCTTGTTATGACTTTTGTGGGGCTTATATGTGTTGTGGATTGTTTTTAAACCAATGCTTCATGACCCCTAACTTAAAAATTAATTGGCTAAAAGCACATTTGCTTGAGGACAAGCAAATACCAAGTGTAAGGATATTTGATAAGGTTTTAAATGTACCTTTTGAGGGTCGTTTAAGCCCTTATTTGATCACTTTTGTATCCGTTATTACTTAATATCGTTCCTTTTCACTTTTAGGTATCTTGAAGGCAAAATGTTGGAATGACACTTATTCGGACGAAAAGGAGCGAATATACTGAAGAAAATGGCCAAAGTCAAGAATCGAGACACTTAGGTCATTGGGCCGAAGGGACGGCGTCAGTGTTATCTCTGACGACGTCGGATCACTTTGTGATGGCTCAAGAGCCAAATTGCTTATTTACAAGTGACGGCTTGTGTTTTAAAAGAGTAGGTCGTCGCAACTCAGACGGCCTAGATTTGATCCAAACGACGCCGACATTGAAGGGACGGCCACAAGCATAAGGTGACGCCGTCGCAAGACTAACGTGGCCAAGACGAAACCCTAATGACGGCGACCGACGGCGCCACAAATCAAAGGGTGACGCCGTCGCATATGTAATCTTATATATAGAATCCAATTTTTAGTTTTCGGTGTGTAGTCTTTTGGAGTAAAACCTAAATCGAACCAAGGTCGTCTTGTACAAGATTTTAGGTTCCATACCCTATCATACATCAAGATAAGTGTTTTACTTCATTAATTCAATTATGTCTTCAATTACTTGTGTGTATGCTTGCATGTTTCCCATGTCCGGCTAATTTACTTATGTGTTTGCTTAGGGAATATGAAACTTAATTATTGAATATTGATTGGTTGTCTTTTATCTTAATTGTTAATGATCTAGTATTGCGATAGGTCATCCGTTGTGTAGTTAATGCTTGATTAATCTTTGTGAACCTTAGCTTATAATACCTAGAGTCATTGTAGGCTAAACCATCCGAAGAGTACCTTAGAGTTTAGTTTATAAATCCTAGAGATTTTGTAGGCGATAACCTTTGGTAGTTTCAAAGAGTTAGGGATAAACGCATACCCTACGACCTTAGACACACAACGCGATTAAGAATAAGGACGTGACAATTCAACCATCATTAGGAGATAATTAAGGAGTAATAAAACCTAAGTAAACACATCTTTAAATCATCATACGAGCACACAATAATTAGACATAGACTACATACACCTTAGATTAGATAATTAGATAAGTAGAGTAATCGGTAGAAATACCAACCCCCAAATCCAAACCCCAAGATTCGTACCTTTCCATTTCCTAAAAAAACATAAAAAGATACAAAATAATCTTCCTCAACCCCAAACCTTAGCGTAGTAACTTCTCACTAGCATTCCTATTCCCCTAGAGAATGATATCAATTCCCGTGGCTTACCCTAATACTACACTACAACGATTAGGTTCACTGCCTAGGGTGTTGAAAAACTTGCTCGATGAATAGGAAGTTCCTTTGACCCCGAACGACGCGTGTAGCGTTATCAATATCCATGAAATCTTTTTCGTTTTTTCATCACTTCCCTAAAAGAAATTAGATCTAAGCGACTCTAACCTCTTATTAACCGTTAAAGGCATAGGAAATAAAGAGAAAAAATAAGTACCAATCGCGCCTAAGATTGAGGTGATGAGGGTAGCTCTACCTCCCACAGAAAGAAGTGAAGCTTTCCATTTAGAAAGGCGTTTTGTAAACTTATCAATGATAGGGTCCCAGCTTTTAACCAACGCCATGTTACAATCAATAGGAAGACCAAGGTAGTTGAATGGGGTAGTCAAGGCTCTACATCCGGTAATCGAGGCAAGTAAGTTAACTTCTGCAATTGGGACACCAACACCAAAAAATTTCGATTTGTTGTAGTTAATTTTCAGCCTAGAAACTTTGTGAAAACATTCCAGAATGGCAACCAGACTTTTGATGTTATTTTGAAACCACTCACCAATGAATAAAGCATCATCTGCAAAAAATAAATGAGATAGATTCAAAGTGTTAATATTGAACCCACTGTACAGCCCCACAACCATAGCATCTTTCATAGCTATATGAAGACCTTCCATAGCAATGATGAATCAAAAAGGAGATAAGGGGTCTCTTGACGAAGGCCTCGCTGAATATTAAATTCATGAGTAGGGATACCATTGATCAAGATCGAAAAGGAAGCCGACTTTAGACATCCAGAGATCCACTTAATCCATGTATTACTGAAGCCCATGAAGTGCATAACTTGAAACAGAAAATCTCAAGAGATAGAGTCGAAGGCCTTCTCGAAATCTACTTTAAACACCATTAATTTAGCCTTTTATTTTTGCACCATTGAATCACCTCATTGACCATCAAGAATCTGGCGATTCTTAATAAAAGCAGATTGTTCTTGGCTGATTATATGATCGATAACCTGAGCAAGACGATTAGCCAAAACTTTGGCAATGATCTTGTATTGGGCCCCAATGAGACTAATTGGGCGAAAATCACTAATCACCATAGGATTTGGAACTTTTGGAACCAGAGTAATGAATGAGGTATTGCACCCTCTTGGAAGAATGCCAGAATCAAGAAAGTGATGAACAAATTCCACAACCTCACTTTGAATCAAGCTCCAAAACTCTTTATAGAATGCAAAAGTGAAACCATCCGGGCCCGGGGATTTATCAGAACCACAATCCCATATAGCATTTCGAATCTCAGAACTCGAAACCACAGAATCTATTAAGGCGTTTTGATCATTACTAAGAGTTTTATAGAAAGGACTCCTATTAATAATCTTAACAACCTCCATCTTTTGGAACTTTTGATCATAGTATGCATGAAAAGCATCTTTAATCTTTATTGGATCATCAATCCAGTGCCCGTCAATTTTAATCCCATGGATGGATAGATTTTTGCGTTTTTGATTGACAATCGTATGGAAGAATTTAGAATTTTTGTCCGCCTCAATACTCCACTTAATTTTTGCCTTTTGAGAAGAGTCAACGACTTCGTTTGATTCAATATTGCGAAGTTTGTCAATCCAATCAGCACGTTGTTCATCACCCGTCAGATTAGTAAAAGGGGAGGTAATAGCAGCATCAAAATCGCTGATCTTTTTAATGAGATCCTCCTTTTCACGAGTCTGAGCATCTTTACGATTAGAAGACCAATTCTTGACAACAGTTTTCAAACCCTTCATTTTATTCTTGAAAGCAACAATAGGATTCATTATGTTATCAGTATCATAACCGTCCCAGAAATCCTTGATAATGGAATGAAGATTCTTATCAATGAGCCAAGAGTTATAAAACTTGAAGGGAGTTGGACCAAAATCAGGGGACATAGGAGACAAAAGAATGGGCCTGTGATTAGAAATATGACCGTCAAAACATGAGCTGAAAATTTCTGAAGAATTGGAGCAAGTGTATCCGAGCTAAGGAAACGGTCAAGCTTGCTAAGTTTATTTCCATGCTTGTTTAATCGAGTGAATAAGTGTCCACCAAGAGGAATATCCCAAAGATGGGAATCGTGAATGAATTGGTTAAAAGTATTAGCAGAAGTAAGGTTAAAAGTCGTACCAATTCTTTCAGAAGCATGTCTAACCTCATTAAAATCTCCAAAAATCAAGTGGTGCCCCCGGTTATTATTCATAAAAGAAGAAATTTCCTTCCAGAGCGCTTCTTTTTTGTTGACATCTTGAGGGGCATAAACATTGATCATAAAACAATGGATTTGAGAAGCAATCCATTTGCCTTCAACAATAAGAAAATGTTCAAACCTGAAGACATTGATTTGATTAAAAACATTTGGATCCCATATAGAAACCAGACCACCTGATCTGCCAATAAAAGGCCGCTCCACAAACTCGAACTGATAATTTCCCCATGCACTTTAAACTTTGAAAGAATCTAGATTCGATACATGCGTTTCTTGGATACCAATGAAAGAAACTTTATGCTTATTACAAAGCTTTGCAATAGCTTTGCATTTATTCGCTCCTAAACTACAAGAGTTGAAGGACATAATATTCATTATTTACCTTGACTTGCACCAAGACTATCAATGTATTTCTTGAGGTCGTTTTTGCTTCCTTCCATGTCATATCCCAATACCTTGCCCATTTCAATGTGAGAAACAAACGCTTCAATCATAGACCCATGGTTACTGTGTGGCTAAGACTGGGACTTACTGACACGTGAGGCTTTACCCGGGACAGATGAGGAGACTGAGTGCTGCTTAGGACTACTGTAGCTTTTCCTTGGTTGTACATTCTTGCTATTGCTATTGCAACCTTCGAAACCATGGGATTGTGAGTGGACATTGGAATCTTCTTTGCGAGCCTCAGAATTGATCTTAAGAGATTTTTGAAGATCAACTAAAGGGTCTTCTTGTTTCTTTGCTAAAATTTCAGCTTCCACTCTGTTGGGTTTTTGGTTCCTTGGATCAAGAATTATTCTAAGTGTTGGAACCACGGACAGAGTTGATGAAACCACGAACAGAAGAATGGATCCACTGCTGAAGACAAAACGCAGCTAGTAGTATTGTGTAACCACGGATATTGTAATGTAACCACTGCTAGTCTTGTATAGTCGGTTTAATATTTTGTATTAGATAAATATGGAAAAGATATTTATCATGTAGGTTACGTATTGTATTTTGTAAAGGACTCCTTAGCCTATAAAAGGAGGTCCTAGGTTAGATTAGATATACGTATGTTTTATATCTAAGGTCGATACACTTCAAGGTTGTAAAAACCTAATACCGGTTAGAGTATTCGTATTAATAATAATATTGAGGTGTTGAATGTTCATTGTTCTTCTTCTTAAGATTAAGTATTAAATTCCACGTGATACTTAATAAGTCTTTGTTTAAGTCAGTTTCTATATTAGATCGTTTGCTCAACTGGGATCAACAAGTGGTGTCAGAGCTTTTGATCTAGAAACTGTAACCAAGAAGAAGTTTTGTTAAGTTCTATTCAAGTAAGTTAAGATGTCGTGAAACACACATGGTAGCGCTGATCTAAGGTGCCCATGCTCAAGCATGGTGAGTATCAAACGGAGAATGCGAATGAGGCAATACATTCGTATGATTGATTATGCCATCTGGGATGTTGTTGAAAAAGGTGATACTCTTCCTAAGAAGGGTGATGATGGTAAAGAGATAGCTATTGTTAGTGAAGTCGACAAGGCTAAAAGGAAACTAGAGATTAAAGCTCATAGTATTCTCTCTATGGGAATACCTAATGAGTATGCTTTGGACTTTGAAAGATATGAGTCTGCTAAAGAGTTATTGGATGCTCTTGAAACAAGGTTTCTTTGGTAATGAAGCTACGAAGAAATCAAGGAAGAATATGCTCAAGCATCGACTTGAAAACTTCAACGCTCTTAGTGGAGAAAAACTTGATGGCACTTATAATAGACTTCAAAACTTATCACCAATTGAAGTCGGTGGACTACAATGTTATTCAAGAAGATATAAATTTGAAGTTCATTAGAAGTTTATCACCTGAATGGGCTGTTCATACAATTGTGTGGAGAAATAAGGAGGACTTTGATAAGATGACTCTGGATAATCTCTACAACAACTTGAAGGTTTATGAGTCTGAGAACAACGTTGCTGGTGCATCTTCTACTAATCAAAACATTGCTTTTGTTTCCACTAATCACAAGAGTTCACAAGATGTATCCAATGTCGCCTATGGAATAACCATCGCTATTGCAAACAATACCACCGTTAGTGATAATGTCGATGATGGTGCAATTTGTGCTTTTCGGTGATTTAACTACCAATGTTATTGTCTTGAATCAAGATTTAGATCAAATTGATCCCGATGATCTTGAAGAGATAAATCTTCAATGGAAGATGGCTATGTTGACTCTCCAAGCAAGGAAGTTTTCGAGGAGGACTGGAAGGCAGGTTAAGTATGATGGTCAAAGGAGAGCTGGATTCGACAAAAGCAAGATGGAGTGCTTTAACGCAAGAAGAAGGGTCACTTTGCTAGGGAATGTCGAGCTCCTAAGAGGATTGAAGGCATCAAGAAGACCTTGAAGAGCACGCTACTTCTCAAACATTGGTTACTCAAGATGGTATTGGAGACTATGGTGGAGTGATCAGTTGAAGAAGGTCCCAATGCGACTTTTCTTGCTAGTGAAGCTTCTAAAGAGCATAACTTTGCTTTTATGGCCTATGCTTCATCTTACGGTTCAGATTCGAGGTATCTAATGATTCTAAAACTTCTACTTGTTCTTTTAAGTCATGTCAAGATAACTTAGAATCTCAAAAGCTATCACCGAGAGTTTAAGGAAAGAAGTAGAAAGATTGTCTCTAGATAACTTAGGTTATAGAGTTGGTCTAGAAAGTGTTGAAGAAAAGCTTAATTACTGTATTAAATGTGAGTTTGAGTATGTTGATAAAATTAATATACTAGGTGGTGAAATTGATCTTAAGGATAGAGAGATTAAGATGCTTAAAGAGAAACTAGAAAAAGCAGAGAGTGTAAAAGTAGAAGCCCTAAAAGAAAGAGAAAAACATGTTGTTAGGGTTGCTAAAACACAGTATGCTTCTGATCTAGTAAATAAGCCAATAGGTCAAAAATTATTCAAGGATGGTACTGGTCTTGGTTACAATGATATGCCACCACCATCTCTGATGAAACATGCACCACCTACAAAAGAGCTCTCATTTAGCAGTGAATTTAGTTTCAATAAACCTGTAGGTGAGACTAACAAGATTGAATCACCTAAGATAGGTTCTGATAAGTCATCCGATGCTCCCACAATTGAAGATTGGGAATCGATTCGAGGAAGATAGATCTGAATCAACTAAGCACGAAAAGATAGAAAAAGTTAAGAAAGTTGATTCGAACAAGCCAACCTTGTGCCTAGATTTGGAGCTCAAATTGCTAAGAAAGTAGTAGAGTACAAGGAAGTACCTAGGGAACAGATGAAAAGATACATACCTAGGGGAAACCAAAGAAACTTCAATGGACTAATTTCAAACAGATTAGGAGATGAGTTTCAATGTGTTAAAAAGGCTTGTTTTGCATGTGGTAGTTTTGAGCACTTACAGTAAATTGTTATAAAAACAGACCACAAGTTTGGAATCATTGGAGGAGGGTAAATCATAAACAAACCCTCATCCTAACAAAAACATGATTCCTAGAGCAGTGTTAATGAGGACTGGGATTACAAAATCAATAGTCACTGCTGCACCCAAATGGGTTCCAACCACTACTAAGCAAAATGTAAACACGGCTAAGCAAAAAAAAAGCAAAATATCACCACTGATACAAAAGATGCTTTAAAAATTCCAAAGGTGATAACTGACACAGTGGTTGGAAACCATTTTTATGTTGTTAAGGCCTCAGCTAGTTGGCAATGGAAGCCTAAGACCAAGGTTTTACATCATGTCAACTGTGCATCAATGGACCTAAAGAAATTTGATTATGTTGATGACAGGGGACCCAAGTCAAGATTGGCTTGGGTCCACAAAAGGAACTAATTTGTTTAATTTCATGTGCGGGGCAATCTACAAGATGAGCTAAAAGATAAAGGAGTTTTTGATAGTGGTTTCTCCGGGCACATGACTTGGGATGGGAGCAACACGGAGGATTTTGAAGCTTTTGATGGAGGATATGTGGCATTTGGTAATGATCCAAAGGGAGGAAAGATACTTGGCGAGGCACAATCGAATAGGAAATTTAGACTTTGAAAAGGTCTATCCAGTACGAGGACTTAAGTATAATTTATTCATGTTTCTCAAATGTGTGATAAGAAAAACGGGTACTTTTGGTGAAACCGAGTATGTGGTTTTGTCACCGATTTTAAGATGCCGATGAGAAGTATATACTGACTTAGGGTACCTAGGAAGGAAAACATATATTGTTTTGATCTTAAAGATGTAATTCCTAATAGGTCCTTAACTTGTTTGTTTGCTAAGGCATCGATAGATGAGTCTAAGTTATGGCATAGAAGGCTAGGTCACCTCAATTACAAAACAATCAATAAACCGGTAAAAGGCAACTTAGTGAGATGGTTACCTTCTAAGGTTTTGAGTGTAAGGAACTGTGTGGCTTGTCAAAAGGAAAACAACATAGAGCTTCTTGTAAGACCAAAATCGTTAACACCATCACACAACCATTGTTTATGCTTCATATGGACTTATTTGGACCTACCTTTGTTAAAAGTTTGAACCATAAGCGAGATTGCCTAGTTATCACCGATGATTATAGTAGATTTTCTTGGGTATACTTTTGGTCGCTAAGAGTGAGACTAGTGAGATTCTCAAGAGTTTCATTACTAAGATAGAAAATCTAGTAAATCATAAGGTCAAGGTAATCGATGTGATAATGGAACCGAGTTTAAGAATGATGTGATGAATCGTTCTATGTAGTTAAGGGTATAGAAAGACAGTTTAGTGTTGCTAGAACACCACAAATGTAATGGTGTGGCCGAAAGGAAAAATAGGACACTAATTGAGGTTGCTAGGACAATGTTGTCGAATCTAAGTTACCAACTACCTTTTCAATTTGAAGTTGAGGCACCGCATGTTATGTGCGAGAATAGAAGTAAGGTGGTGAAGCCTCATAACAAGACCCCTATGAGTCGTTACATGATAGGAAGCCAATGATTGCATTCCTAAAACCTTTTGGGTGTCCTGTTACTATCTTGAATACCATAGACTACCTAGGCAAGTTTCAAGAAAAAGGCGATGATGGATACTTTTAGGCTATTCTTCTAATAGTAAAGCCTTTAGAGTGTACAATAGGAGGACTAGAATTGTTGAAGAGAACCTACATGTTCAATTTAGTGAAAAGACTCCTAGTGTTGAGACCAAAGGACCAGATCGGTTGTTTAACATTGATATGCTAACCAAATCTATGAATTATGAGCCTATCATTGCGGGAACTTCCACTAATGTTAATGCGGTACACAAAAGGATTTCGATGCAAAACAACTTCTAAGGTAGGCGATTCTCCAAAGGAGTTCTATTTGGTTGAAAAGTGGAAAGTCGGTTTTGTCTCACCCATCATTGATAAGCAAGGTCCCACCGATGATGATGCATTGAATCTTGGAAGCAAAGTTGATCATCATCAAGATAAGGATGAGTTATTGAAAGATGACTCGGTGTCGGTAGAAGAAATTGAAAGAAAGAAAAGGCATTCGAAAGCACCGCTAAGCCAAACAAAAGCACGGATAGTAATAATGAAAGCACGCTAAGCCAACTTCTACCACTTCGGTTCAAGTGAAACCCGGTTGTAAGTCTCGGTGATAGTACTTTCTTTGGACCAACTGCAAAGCCATTATTTGGTGAAGAGGAGTATCCACATGATCCTACCATGCCTGCTTTGATAGAAATTGATACTCCTACTGATGATGAAGACATGGATGATTTCTTCAATGCTGATTTGACTAACTTGGAAACTGTCATTCATGAAAGTCCAATCACTACTACAAGGATTCACAAGATTCATCCCAAGGAACAAATACTTGGAAATTTGAATACTCCAGTTCAAACAAGAAGCAAGGTTAAGAACACTGAAACCTTTCCTGAGCAAGGTTTCTTTGCAAGATCACTTCACAAAAGAAATAGTCATAAAGATCTGCAAAATTGCTTGTTTGCTTGTTTTCTGTCTCAAAAAGAGCCCAAAAGAGTGGAAGAAGCTTTATCAGAAGAAGGATGGGTGGAATCTATGCAAGAGGAGCTTTATCAATTCAAACTTCAAGAGGTTTGGACATTGGTTGATCTTCCTAATGGTAAGAGGGCAATTGGGACAAAATGGGTCTTCAAAAATAAGAGAGATGAAAGAGGAATTGTGGTAAGAAACAAATCAAGGTTGGTTGCTCAAGGATACACACAAACTGAAGGTTTGGATTATGATGAAGTATTTGCACCAGTTGCAAGGATTGAGGCTATAAGATTATTTTTAGCATATGCTTCATTCAAGAATTTTGTTGTGTATCAGATGGATGTTAAAGGTGCATTTTTATATGGCACAATTGATGAGGAGGTTTATGTTTGTCAACCTCCTGGTTTTGAAGATCATGATCATCCTGACAAGGTTTATAGGGTGAGGAAGGCTATGTATGGGTTGCATCAAGCTCCTAGGGCATGGTATGAGTGCATGTTTACTTATTTGATGGACAATAGATTTAAAAGAGGGTTGATTGATAAAACTTTGTTCATTAGGAAGCATAAAGATGATATTTTATTGGTTCAGGTCTATGTAGATGACATCATCTTTGGCTCAACTAATAAGGAGCTATGCACAGAATTTGAGAAACTTATGCATGATAAGTTTCAAATGAGTTCTATGGGAGAACTCACTTTCTTTTTGGGGCAACAGGTTCAACAGAGGACTCATGGTATCTTCATTAGTCAAGAAAAGTATGTGGCAGATGTTTTGAAGAATTTTGGATTTCAGGATGTGAAGAGTGCTAGTACACCTATAGAGACTCAGAAACCACTGCTACCAGATGATGGAAGTCCCAAAGTTGATTTGAAGTTGTACAGTCCATGATTGGATCTTTGATGTATCTCACCGCATCTAGGCGGATATTATGTTCTCGGTATGTGTGTGTGCAAGATTTCAAGTCACACCCAATACCTCACACATGAATGTTGTTAAGAGAATCTTTAGATACCTTAAAGGTCATCCTAAGTTGGGCCTTTGGTATTCTAAGGATTCTCCTTTGATTTGGTGGCCTATACTGAGATAGTGATTATGTTGGTGCTAGTTTGGATAGGAAATCTACAACCGGAGGATGTCATTTTTGGGAAGCGAGACTAATTTCATGGCGGTGTAAAAAGCAAACTATTGTGGCAAATTCTACAACCGAAGTTGAATATGTGGTCTTTGCTAGTTGTTGTGGTCAAGTTCTTTGGATTCGAATCAATTCTTTGGATTTTGGGTACAACTTTATGCATACTAAGATTTACATTGATAATAACAGTACAATTTGCATCATTAAAAATTCTTTTTTACATTCTAGAACTAAACATATTGAGATAAGGCATCATTTTATTAGAGATTGTAATGAGAAAAGGTTGATTCAAATGGTAAAAATCCATACTGATTTCAATGTTGCTGATCTTCTCACTAAAGCTTTTGATGTGGGGAGATTTCAGTACCTTGTTGTTAGTATTGGAATGATTAATCTCTAAATCTCAACTTGTTTTGTAAAAGTTTGTATAAGTATTGGACTGTTATTATGTGATCTTAGTATTGCTATTTTTGTTTCTAACCACTGATAGTTATGTTCAAACCACTGCTTGTTGCTTTGTGTTCCCACTAACCATTTTGCAGACAAATGAAAGTTAATTACTGATGCAAAAGAAGTGCTGAAGTTAAATTGTTCATTCATTCAAGAAACAGTTTACAGCTTACAGCTTACAATTAACTTCAACTGAAAATAAAATACCATTTCTATACAAGATTTACTAAACCTATACTAGCTCATATCATCTATTCCAAAAGCTGGTGATATGCATGACCAGTACGACGAAGAAGCTGGGAAGGATGGATTGATGAAAACGAAGATGATGATGATGAAGATGAATACAGTAGATGGATTTGTGATATGAGAAATCTTAAGTTGTCCCATCTACTCGTTCCACCATAAAGCATCACTCCATCTTCCTTTTGCCCTTTCCCTTACCGATATGAGATGAAGCACCAAAACATGGCGCTGTTAAACCAATTGTATGGACTAGGAGAAAGAAGGGCACCAAGCTTCCTCAGGCTGGTGTTAGTGGTGTTGTTCATGAGGTTGTCACACGGTGTGGAGGTGACATGATTGGAAGGGCTTCCACTACTGATTCATGCTTAGATGCTGGTCAGGATAGTGGACACATCATTAAGACCCAACCTTTGGCAACTCCTAATGTGGAGAGTTCCTTGGAACTTAACACATGTGGAGGAAACCCTAGCCAACTGGCTCATTTAGGGTGCATAGATGATCAGGCAAGGTCTGGTGCTATGTTTTCTTTATCCAAGGATTCACTCTCTGAGCGCTTAACACAACTCAAGTGATGAGGATAGTTTGGAACATGACATGAATTGACGGATCCTACGCTGGTACATGGTGACTTTTCCAATGAACCACCTCTCGGACCGATTAACACGTGTCGAAGTGGGAGGATATTCTTGAACGCTTTAATGAATTGATGACTAAATGTGCTAAAATGGATGATACAATCTCAAGTCTTCAAGAGTTGGTTGTGTTTGAGGTAAAGAAATAAGGAGGTCAAGCATAGGATGTTTGTTTTGGAGAAAGTAAGAAGACACAGGGTTGCTGTTTTGAGGACAATGAGGACGATGAAAAGAAGGTGGACTCCTCTCCATTCTGAATGTGGAGAATGTACCCAAACATGGGAGGAGTGAAGGCATGAATTGTGGGAGGTCAGATGTGCATATGGAAGAAGATGTGGATAGTGGAGATCAAAGACAATTTGTTGTATCGATAAAGATGGGAATGAAGCTGTTCTTGAAAGTTTGAAGACTGTGGTAGAAGATGAGGTAGTGCAGGACACAACCACTGATAGTGTGTCTGCAACCACGGCTTGTACTCTTGAAACAACAGCTGTAGTTTTAAAACTGGAAATTGTACCCACTGCTATCATAACTACTTCCACAATTGTTACAACCATCTATGTGTCACCACCTAAATCAAAAGAGGTTGAGAAAGAAACTGCAAGTACACTGATCAATCTAAGCAAAACCTTATCTAATCCTACACCCATCATTGCACCTGTTTTTGCTCTTGAATCTACTGCAACCAAACCCAAAGGTAAAAGTTTAGTTATTGGTGAGCCTTTGAAGAAGAAGGTGGCTCAACCAGATATTGGTAAAGGTAAAGGTATTGCAGCACCTGTCTTAAAGTTTAAAAGTGTAGCAGAACAGATTGCTTATGATGAAGAGTATACAAGAGGCATACAAGCTGAAGAGGAAGCAGCTGCAGAAAAAGAAAAGCAAGAAGAGGAGGAGGCTTTTCAGAAATGGTTAGCTAAATGGTATGAATCACAAAACTATCTGCAAGCTTCTAATCAAATACAGGATGAGTATACTACTCAAGAATGGGCATTGTTAGATGATGAGGAAAGAGCTAGAATTTTGGGTGAATGGGCAAGGAGGATTAGTAAGGAAAAGAAGCAAGTTATAAGGAAGAAACCTCCTACAATTCGTGAGATGAGGAATGTACTGATGAAGATTATTAAGAATTCAGGCATACATATTCCTGACAATCTTAGTAAATGTTCATTTGAAAGAATCCATGAGCTTTATCTGATGTGTATGAGGATTAATAATGAGAATTTTACTCCTATGGGTTCTGAAAAAGATGAAGAGTGGATTAAAGGTAATCTAAAGAGAAAATCTGAGATTCAGGAGACATCTGGTTCTAAAAGATTGAAAGAGATTGAAGATAGTCATCAAATTATCTCTTATGCATTTGAGCTTAATGGAAGTGAAGGATGTTGGAAAATTCAAAGACACAATAATGAAGTTTTTGAGTATAATAAATTTTCACAGATGCTTCAGTATTTTGATAGAGATGATTTGCTGAATCTTTGGGAGCTTTATAGGAATAAGTTTGGTGATTTGCAACCAGATGATTATCATGAGAGAATGGTTTATCATCACTTGAAGATTTTGTTTGAACCTACTCATGATGAACCTGAATGGAAAGGACTCTGCAATGGACAAGTTACAGGATGGTTTCTATATCAAACTTGTGGAGTTCATGTTTTAACTGTATCTGGAGAAGTTATTCATATGCTTGTAGAAGGTGATTATCCTCAATTGAATAAGTATCCAGAAGTTATTGCTCAGATGGTGAAGCCTGGTGGTATAAAGATGTTGATGCTCTATGATGGTCAAGCTTACAATTTGTTGCTGAAGTATGAGAAAATTCTTAAATCTAGTAAGTGTTTGGCTACATCCTCCAATTCAGATGTTTTGAGCTTAAAGGAAACTTGAGAATTCTATTTGAATGTATCAAGTTTAGGGGAGGATTGTTGGGTTTTTGGTTCCTTGGATCAAGAATTATTCTAAGTGTTGGAACCACGGACAGAGTTGATGAAACCACGGACGTAAGAATGGATCCATCATGAAGACAAACCGCGGCTAGTAGTATTGTGTAACCACAGATATTATAATGTAACCACTGCTAGTCTTGTATAGTCGGTTTAATATTTTGTATTAGATAAATATGGAAAAGATATTTATCGTGTAGGTTACGTATTGTATTATGTAAATGACTCTTTAGCCTATAAAAGGAGGTCCTAGGTTAGATTAGATATACGTATGTTTTATATCTAAGGTCGATACACTTCAAGGTTGTAAAACCCTAATCTTGGTTAGAGTATTCAGTATTAATAATAATATTGAGGTGTTGAATGTTCATTGTTCTTCTTCTTAAGATTAAGTATTAAATTCGCGTGATACTTAATAAGTCTTTGTTTAAGTCAGTTTCTATATTAGATCGTTTGCTCAACTGGGATCAACACACTCCGTCAGCCCACTGTGTGTTTTCAACATATTCTGGTTCTTTTGTTTCAGGTTCGGCTTCATCAGGGATCTCACCTTCTTCTTTATCTAGAGACGCATTGTCACTCAAGTCAACCTCATTCTTCTCCGATTGATCCCTATCAGAATTGTTACTAGAAAGTTGGTCCTTATTCTTGATATCTGGGTTCCAGTCGGCAAATTCTTTAACAAAACTCTATGGGTTTTGCCAAGGATGGACACTTTGCAATATTCATTGATATGACCATGTATCATTGTTTTAATGCAAACACGCCCAGTGGAGACAAGTTCATTAGGGTCTTCATCAACAAAAAGAGGGGTACCCCAATTTTTCCCGATCTTATTGAACGCCTTAGGAGTCCATGCGTTTAATGGGAGACAACTAATTTCAATCCACACCACACGTTCATCCAATACAAAAGATTGATTGATAAGTTTTACATGAGTAAAATACCATGACATCTCTTTATTGGAATGCAATTCGAGACAAGCTTCATGTGATTCTAATTCAATCCATAGCCACATACCCCCAATGTATTTACAATCAAAATTGTAAAAACCCTCCTTATTGAGGACAATGTTAATATTAGAGATAAGATGTACATCTCTAACCTTAGCAAGGATCACATTTCTAACGATGTAGTATCAATAAGATCAGATTCATCAAGAGTAATAGATTTAAGGATCGTTTTAGGATGGATCGTAGGTTTGAAAGAGCCGTTACCATTAAGGGCGTTCACATAGGAACGATTAGGGTTTGCATGGGCGTTGGTGGCAGCCGTGTTCTGTGATTCGTTTTGGTTTGGAGGTAGAGTTTTTAGGGTTTTTGTTGGATGTAGTATTGTTTTTATTATCAAACCTAGCCATTGCCGCAAACAAATGGTAAGATCCAATCCAGATCTTATTAAGATCAGAGATCAATGATGCATTATCTTTCGATTTCAGAAACCTAACAAAAGCGAATCGACGCCCAACCTTTTAGAGTTTTCTGGCGATATAGACATTAGCCACCGTTCCATGCTTGTTGCAATGATTCCACAGATCATTAGATCCGGTAGAGGTTGGAAAATTAGTGATGTAAACCGTTGCTGTAATGTTATGAAGGTTTTTGTGATTAGGGTTTGTGGGGGGTGATCGCCGCTCATTGGGAGGTTAATCCTTAGTTTGAAGAAGAGAGAGCGGCGGTGAAGCACAAACTTTTGGGGATAACTTTTTAGGTTTTTCATGTAGCTTGGAAATTAGCTCTCATTATGCCAAACATGCTTGCATGATAAATGATATTTATTGTTACTTCATATTCCTACTAATCTTACTATTTACAAGATACTGACAAGAGAAAAAACTAACCGTTTATATGAAGAGAGATAATGAGTGAAATAAGCATGTTAGATTTTGATATGGATGGATTAGGAATCAAAAAATGTAAGAAAATATAACATTTGCTATATCCTCTTACATCTTTTGACTAGTTATCTTACTACCCACTTAATTGTTGCCCTTTCGAAAAAAGGAAATTTCTCGTAATCTCTTTTTTGTCTTACCACATATAATGATTAGATAGGGAATGGATCCACTAAGAAGAAAAATAAAAATAAGAAGAATGAGGAATGTTTTCAGCCACATATTTCAAATGAAGAAGAGAATTTCATGGAAGATGCATCTCTTTTTGTAGATGCATCTGAAATGTGTGGCTGTGGTTATTTCTCATCCTTCTCATTTACTTTTATTTCTTATTTGATCCTTACTCTTATTAGATAATTAACAGATTAGTAGGAACAAAGTTAAGAGGGTATATCATGTTTCAAAGATAGGGTATGTTTGGCAGCAGAGATTATGGAAGATTATTGAGGCTTAAGATTATTTATTTTTTTAAATAAGCTACTTAAAAAATAATCTTTGTTTGACAGCCAGAACTTATAAGAGATTATTAAAAATAATCTTCTATAATTTACGAAAATAAAAGTTCTTTACGTAATTTTATAAAAATAATCTATTTTATAATCTTTTTCAAAGAATAAAGACCAAGACCAAAGATCAAGATCGTTAATAAGAACATCACCAAGACAATCTATTTTCACAAACATACCCAATATCTATATTTTGAGGATCAGAATATGTTGACAATATATATGAGGAGTTACTTTTGATTCACAAACTATAATATTTTTGGGATCAATAATTATATGAAAAATCCTTATGTGTGAAAGTTGTGGATCAAAGTTACATATTTAGTAAGTCAATGTTGAGTAAGGATCAGAAATAAAATTAAAATGAGAAGGGTGAGAAGAAACTATAACCGCACATTTTAGATGCACCTACAAATATAGATGTATCTCCCTTTAAATTTCTCTCCCTCATTTGAAATATGTGGCTGAAATTTTTTCTCATTCTTCTCATTTCAACTTTTCTTCTCACTAGATCTCTTCCCGGTCAATGTTTACATACTTTTTCGACACTATCTTTAGTGATCATGTTATAAAGAAGTATACCTAATAATTTCTAGCTATGACTAATAGTATCGAATGATGATCATCAAATAATATCCGAATTTTAATGTCATTCACCAAATAGGGATTCCATTCGCTTTTAGATACACAACGTTTCATTATCTGGAGCAAAAAAGTTGCTTTCATTTTCGTCTTTCTTTCTTTTCGTTTACTTTTCTCTCCAAATGCGAGGGAAAAGTTATGAATACGAATCCTCTTCTATATAAACACAGCCCGAATTCTAAGAACGTCTAGAAAACTTCTAACCAACTTTTTTGTCATCCGTCTCCTCGTAACGGAGATGTCTCATGACAAAGGCGACACGCCAATATCCATGTCTATGAACAATGACACCATGGATACGATGGTCATGCACATGACATTCTTCTGGAGCAAAGATGTGGTGATGCTATTTAATGGCTGGCCAAATGGGGAATTAATGATGTACATATCGGCTTTAGCCTTTGTACTTTTTCTTGCTGTTATTGTCGAGTTCCTCTCAATTTTTCCGGTTTTTAAGCCAGGAAGTAGTCCAATTGTTGGCGGATTGATTCATGCTTCGTTCTATGGACTCCGGATGGCTCTTGTTTATCTTCTTATGTTGTGTGTTATGTCGTACAATGTTGGTGTTTTTGTTTTCGTGGTGATTGGACATTTTATCGGGTTTTTTGTGGTTAAGTATAGGGTGATTTCTAAATCTCGTATGGATCCTGTCTAATTATTGTAATGTTTGAACTTATATGGCGTTCATTCATGAATTTCAGTGTAAGTTTAAATTGTCCTAATGAAATCAAACTATATACATTTAGGCTTGTTTTTTGATGAAAAGCTATTTTGGCTTCAGTCTACAAATTTTAAACCGGTCAGTTTGGAATTGTTGGTCAAACCCTCCCTCTCAGAATCGAAGGAGCTTACAATCTTAGTGCATAACATAAACATACAACTATAGCATCATCGCTCGAGCTCAATCTTATTATGCCCAAATAGCAACATAAGTTTTAGAAAAGAAATTATATAAAATGTCAGCAACCGCATTTTAGCTATTCTAACTCCATACAAAAGACCTTTAGTGACAAACCGGTCAGGTCCTGTAAAGTATGTTGCTATCAATCTACACCCATTTTGGGATTTATAGATGTTTCATTCACAATATGGAACACCTGTTTACCCCTAGAGACTTGAATAGATTCATACCACCAGTCAACAACCGCGAAAAAGAACCCATGCGAGCAGGAGGTGGACCTGGTGGTGCATCTTCATCAATATCCTTTTCTTCCTGACTAGAAACTAAGGGTTCCTGTGCATCGTTATTAGTCTCGCTTATTTTATCATCTAGTCCTACTTCTGATATTTCTCCAGGCTTCTTGTCAAATAGTCCCTTAAATTGCTTACGTGCTTTCTTCTCTACTTCCTGTTATCATGCATAGATAATATTGTTCAGAAAAAAAGATTATGTTTTTCTTGGGAGAGAGGGGGGTTGTATGTATAACTAACCTGCTCGGTCTGCTTCAACTTAAGAAGAGCTGCTTTTGCATTGGCTTCGGATGACTTGTCTATGGTCATCATCTAGTTTTAAAGGGTAAAGTAGAATGATCAAAATAAAGTTCCGGCCATAAATTTTACACCAAATAAATAATATTTAAGTATTTACCTTGTTGAAATCTGCTCTAGCTTCGTCATAATCGCCAGCCTCCATGTAAGCCATTCCCCGTCGATAAAGTGCTTTGACATGAACAGGGTTTGCATCTAATACCTGCAAAAAGCCAAAAAGAAAAAACAATTGTGAGTTTCTTTTAGTCTCTGTCCAATGTCAATTAACATCAATGAGCAAATATTGTGATAGGGAGTACTAGAATAGCTATTTTACCAAGCCTTAGTCTCTGTCCAATGTCAATTAACACTAATGTTGCTTGATCTACCTCATCATAGAAATCTAATACAATTAGAAATATAATAATAATAAGAATAAAAACTTACTTTATTACAAGTCTCAATTGACTTCCGGCAATCGCCCATCTTCAGGTAGCAGGCAGCCACGTTCAGATTCAACAGACTCTATTGCACCAAGAAAGTGAAATTAACAGAACATTATAACTTAAAATTGTGTGCCAAGTAGAGCTACTCACTAGCCTTGAGACATAAGATGTCTCTGTAAATATAAATCAGATAGAGAAATTAGTCACAGAATCTCGTAAGATATAATGAGGAGTCATACTCTTGTACTTGCGAACTCTTTTCCCTCCTCATCATCTTGAGGATTAACATGATTGAATTCACGTAAAATCTGCAAAAAAAATGCACACATTTTAGATTACAACCAAGAACTAAACAATAATACAGAGGAAACCATTCAGCACTCATAAACGGAAACACAAATGATGAGACATAACTGAAAATGTAACAACGGTCCAGAGTGTGTACCTTATCGTACTTTGCTTTGGCAAGTGCATACTTTCCTTCTTTGAATAGCCTATTACCCTGTGTAGAAAACAATAAGATGTAAATTAACTTACCCTAATATTGTACTCTAATAGCATAACTTATGTTGCTAGCTAATTTTTATATGAAATCAACCTCGTACAGTAATACACAGCTGCCATGTTTTTTTTTATAGATTATGAAACTGGTAAAGGACGCAAATGGTATGTGAACTTCCTAGTAAAGTCTCTACTAATAGTTTATGGAACTCTTATACCATTCACCCTCCAAGAAAATATATCATATTCCTTCCTGACTCAATGAGTCAACTGTAAGGTAAACAATATCTGATTCAAAAATAAAAAAAATATATACCGTGCCTTTGGTCTTCTCAACATCGTTCATTATAGCTCTAAAATCCATTCCAGTCCAATCCTGTAGCAGACACCATTAATTAGATAAAATAAGCAGAAGTTAGCATATCCTCACTTCTAATAAATGCATGTAATATACTAGTAATATTTTAACCTTTTCCATTTCAAAACCAAGTAGCTCAATCTCCCATTGCACATAAGCACCTTCAGGAACATTAGCAGGCCTATTCATGTGATAAAGAAGAAAAGCAAACATCAAAGTTAACTCATGAGCAATAGCAACATCGTTTTTACATTTAAAGCTGTGCATATCACATATACATAGTTAACTGAAAATAGACCTTGTAAACTTGTCATATGCATAATCAGGTGGGCAGGTAACGAGTGATATCTCTTCGGGTAACATCAGCCGTACACACATCTCAAAACCTTCGGGTACCTACCACACAAAAAAAAAAAAAAAAAAAAAAAAAAAAAACTTAAATTTATCATCTTCCAAGAATAAACAAAAGCTTGAGCTAGTTAGATCATCATCTAACTTTTAAGGGCAATGAGTAACTGCTGATGTATCAATTCATCTAAATGAAATTTTCATTCAAAGTTGAGATTAACTTACAGCCCCTTCCCCTGAGGAAAACTCCAAAGGCTGACCATTATTATCAACTCTTGTATCATAGAAAACTGTCTTTTCTTCATTAATAAGCCTTCCCTTGTAATGCACACGTAGTCGGCTGTCTTGAAGAGGGCAATCCATAGGAAATTCACCTGATATGTTCAAACTACAATGAGCAAAACTAGCATATTACTCTAATACAAAAAGGATGAAAGAAGAGAATACAACCGCATACAATGGAAAATCAACAAATGAATGAATGGTGAATGGTAAATATCGAACTTGACCCAAGTTTTACTGATTGAATACTTAAAAGTGTTAATTGTCCAATTTTTTGGGTCAGAATTTAAATGGCTAACCCAAAATCGGCCAGAAACTTTAGTGATAAGAAGTGTGAAATATGTTCCAAAAGGTTGATTTAAGGATTAAAACTAAACCTTTTCCATCTTTTACACGACGTTTTATTAGACGACCATCTCCTAGCACATCCCTTACCTGTACAGCAAATATCTTTATTTCAAAATTTTGCACCAGAAATTGCAGTCAAAGGCAAAGATGAAAATACTTTTGCGCACCTGTATGAAATGAATAAGTTCCACTTCAAAGTGAACTTCTTCAACACCTCCTGCAGAAGGTATCAGAGGGCTTTGGCTTAAGTACTGACTGGTAACATATATCACTGCTTTTTCTCCACGCGACATTGTTCCTATACCCATTTCAAGACCTTTAGGTACCTGGTATAGATATACAATTAACACTTTGATAAGCATACATGAACCTTATTTTCATTTTAGTTTTTGCATGAGCGGTTAAGTAACCTTAGAAACAAGAAATGGACGAGGGATTACGGGACTTATTGGACAAACAAAGCAGATTAAAAGATGGATATAAATTTTGAACGTACCTCGGATTTTCCAAAAGTAAACACAATTGGTTCGCCAGTCGTATGTAATTTAAGTGATTGTCCATCCCCCGACTTGGCAGAAACCCTAGAATCAGCCACAACCCACAAAATGTAAAAAAATTGCTGCTATTTCTTAGATAAGTAGATTTTCTTCAAACAATAGAGAAAATCACTGCATACGTACCTGGCTTTTACTTCATAAAGATCTCTAGGGTTTTCCCAACTCTGTGCCTCCTTTATAACCTGTTCAGTGAATGGAGAAATATAAGTTAACACTCAAACAATGAAGTACAATATTGATGAAAATTTACACTAAGATAGACCATTTGTGTTGTGAAAAACAAGAGATCGAGTATTACATCTAACTATTTGCACACAAGGGAATTCTTCATAGCAACTTAAAACAAATCCACCTGATTTTCCTTTCACACTCTGCTGTCATGTGGAGATGAGCTTCTATCACTTCTTTTAAACGTTTTAACAATTTTATGTTATCATACTTCCTAAACTCAAACCTCTTTTCCGCTATATCAAAATGATTTTCCAGCAGCCATCGCAGCAGAATAAAGTAACAAATGTACCTCAATTTCTTTTCTTTCTTCTTCTTTTTTATTTATTTATTATTTATTTATTATTTTTTTTATTTATTTAATAATTTTATTTATTATTTTTTTTTTATGTGTGTGTAAAGTAAAGCAGTTGGGCAAATTCAACTGTTGGATCCCAAATTAACAGGCCACAAAATCACTAACAAAATAGCATTAAAATACCCCCTTAAGGACACATTAATCAGAAGATGCATAATATTTTCTTTCCATGGTAATACATACCTTCTTCATGACTCCGAAATCGTCAGTTATGACCTGAAGAATATTAATAAAAAGAAATTAAAAAGAGCTATGATATCAAGTATAAGCAGCATGAAGTATTAAGTTAACGTAAGCCAGTTTATTGTATCATCAACAATTTGTATCTCTTGCCTTAATTTTAGCAAACTCTATCAACTCAATCTCAAAATTTAGTTCAGCATCCTTTGGAAAGCTATCTGGAACAGAGACTGGACAGTCATCCTCTCCGTAATGCAATTCAGGCTTCATTTTTAACTGAAACATAGGGCACCACAACAAGTGTTAAGGATCTACAGAAACTTAAATGACAATTAGAGCTTCAAGTGCTTAATAAGCTATGACCACTAAAAGGTAAGTAGCAATCAGATCAGGTTCCAGCACGGTTGGTAAATTAAGCATATGTTACAAACAGTAACATTAGTATTACTTCATATATAGATTACACTTCAAAAAAACTTACCACTGCAACTTCACCCTTCAACATTGTTGGAAGTCCTTCTATCAGCCCTAATATCATCTTGCTCTTACCCATGACCTGCCTTATTGGGGTTCCTTTGCCTATAAGAGGGAAGAAACGATGGCATCACACACCCACATGAGCATAGCCACTTCAAGTAAAACAACATTGCTGAAGAATAATTTTTTTAAATATAACATTCTAAACAGCGACAGAAGTCACCAGAAATTAGTAACTATACTACTTGACATCCAACCAGATTTTATGAAGCCTTTTTTTGATAAGATTCTTCTTGTTGACTGAAACCGCAACCACATAAAGATTAAACATAAAGGTAGCAGGACTGAGATTTTCAAACTTTTTCAGTTTTGACCGACCAAAGAACAAATATAATGTAACAGAGGACCAAGTTGGATAGGGAAAATAACAGTGTGGTTTGAGGCTTACGAAATCTTCAAGGAACATCAGAAGTTACGTTAAAGACAGCTTATATCATAAACATCTATATTAGTCAATGAGCTAGCACTGCTAATAAGATTATGATCAAAAGAAATTCTCTCTTGCGTCCAGATATTATTACAATAATCTCAAACAGATTAACAGGGCCATTGGATAAATCAGACATATATTATACGAAAAACAGAACATAAAAAATCGAACGCACCACCAAATTCTGAGCGAGTAGACTGAACAACCACCCCATCTAGAGTACGGATGGTCAAGTGATAAATCACCTGCACAACAAACTCATGAATCATAACATTATAAATGCATCTTTGCTCTTTCAAATCTTACCTTACATATCATACAAAAGCTAGATCATATAAAATTTATTTGAGATATCAATACCTAATACTCTAATCAATACAACAAAATCAACTGAACTGATACACTGGTTAACAAACATTACAAACTCATATTCCTAAGCATAACAATATCAATATTATCATATCACTAAAAACAGCTAGTTTTTCATTATCACCAAACTAAAGGTGTGTCCCTTGTGATAAAATTTAGGGGTGTTACAATTTGCATATTTATAACAAATCATGCTCTTGTAAAACTGTGTTTTGAAACACGTCTCAACTTACTACTGCTCAAAAAGCTGCATTCTCTCTGTGAGAAAACGCAGATAATCATTTTTTTTTTTTTTTTGCCCAAAAGGTACACAAACACTATTTTCTGATTACTTAATTGTTAGTGATTTTAGTGTTACAACTATTTTAGGTGATTATGATTTGCTAGAGACCAATGGGATTTCATATTAAGCTCGGATACAGGTTAGAACAAGGTGCGGCATGCACACTCGTTTGAGCTAACACGTAATCGACCACTCAAGACGCAGGGGTCAAGGGGCGGCAGCTTTTAAGCGACAATAACTGTCAACTTTCATTTGTTTAACAGACTATTCGCTCTCATTTTACGAAAAGTAACAATTCTCTTTGTTTTTGCTTAGTTCTCTTGTGCCTAGAAAATAACTGCTTCACTTAAATTATCCCAATAGAGATTTTGTGATACACAGGTATTTAACGGTCAA
The DNA here is from genome assembly GCA_022545495.1 of Chrysanthemum lavandulifolium. Lineage (NCBI taxonomy): Eukaryota > Viridiplantae > Streptophyta > Magnoliopsida > Asterales > Asteraceae > Chrysanthemum > Chrysanthemum lavandulifolium. The sequence continues at coordinate 125,153,337 of CM040243.1, forward strand.
AATACTTTATTTGGAAAGTGAACAAACACGATTCAAGCAGATTATCATCACAAACCCTTACCCCAAATTCTAACAATAATATAATATACACCAAAACACAATTCCATACATTTAATCAATCCACTCCAAAACTAAACTATTAAACCGATTCTAACTTAAGACTGTGTCAGTGGTGCTACAATTCAATCAAGAACCTATGGGGGTGTTTGTTTGAGCTTATTTTTTTGGCTTATGAGCTTTATATGATTTCGGCTTATGTTTTATAAGCCCGATTTTCCGTCTTATTTGGAAACTTACGGGCTTATAGCTTGTTATATCATAATAAGCTTATATAAGCTCATACGTTGCAAAACAATCCGGAAAAACTGGGCTTATAAACATAAGGCGAATTCACATAAGCTCATAAGCCAAAAAAAATAAGCTTAAACAAACACCCTCTAAATTATAAAACCGATTCTAACTTACGGCGTCAATCAAGAGGTAAGTTAAGCTACTATCTAATTAAAAATTTATATGCAAAAAACATAAATTAGAAGTGAAATGAAATGATTAAAAACCTGATCACCATCCGAAGGCATGGCGTCACCACGACCAGGTCTAATAACAGCTTTCATTAATCCACCTGGAACCATCTTCTTTCTCCTAAATTAATTTTAAAAAATGTTATAACAAAAAAATGATTAATTAAACTAGCTAGAGTAGTAATAGTAAGTACCTTTTTTCGAGTTCATCTTCTTCAGGCGTTGTTTTCTTCTTGTTAGGGGGTTTGAAATCTTGTTCACCATCTTTCACCACTGCCATTTCAAATGATCTGTTTCTTTCTTTGTTTGTTTGATTATTGGAAGTGACGGACGGACGGGGTTTTGTTGGTTGGGGGTTATAATTGAAGATACGAGTATTAGGTGAACGAACCAACAGTTATAGTTAGTGAAGTCAACTAGTCAACATTCGGCTTCCGAATGTTTTCACTTATTAAAACTCTAGTAGTAAAGTCTAAAAACACCCTCTAAATTACCTAGTCGAGGGGGAGTAATTTCTAACCGCTATTACTACTAGTGGCCTAGTGCCTTCGACTGTGTTTTGGATATGGGTTATAAGGCTGCTTCAAGAGTGATTCAATCCCTCTTTTCCCCGCCACGTCCTTTCTCTCCAAAGAACCTTAAGATTTAATTCACTTTTTATTATTATTTTTTTTAATACTTTTAACACAAACTAAAAAAATCAATTACCATTTTTTTGTATGATACGATGCTATACTTACATCGTGCGATGCAGGAAATATACGTATATTTACACGTCAGATACATGCATGGTTTCCAGTTGTGGTGTATAAATGCAAGTCATATGTATACTTACACGTTGATTTTCATCATTTAGCTTAGTACACATGCATGGTTTCCTGTTATAAACCAACCCAAAGAAAAAACAATCTTAGCTTATCATTTCAAACAACAAGAACAAGAGGAGTTCACTTTTTGCTTTGTTCTTATCGATCGTCCACACGACCGTTTCATGTTTTTTTGATGGCGATCGATTGGCTCCACATCAAGGGGATCGACATGACATCGATCGCCCTATGCCTCGATCGAGTGGCGATTTAGTCCTACTGCATCCAGCCTAACAATTACGGATGAACCTAGGAATTTTTGTTAGGGGGGCTTAAAAAAAATTTCAGTAATAACATATGATTTTTTATTTTAGAAGCTAGATTGAAGTTTGAATTGTAGAAATTAGAAGGTGCTCACAAGAATGCTGCGATTTTGATTCCGATAACTATTTTCATATGAAGAAATGTTTTTATATTATGTTTTTCTAAAGAATAACTTTACGTATTTTAATTTCCGGTGAATCACGTATTTTTTATTTATTACATTTTTTTACATGTCTTCATATGATTTAAATGAGATGCATTAATGTTAGAGGATGTTACAAATATGATAATTTAAGACATTAATTATTTTTTAAATTTATATGTATGCTTAATTATAATGCTTAGCAAAAATAACTTTCTTTTGATGGAAATGTTTTTTGTCTTAAAAATTTTAAGACTATTATATTTAGAATGTCCCAAACCCTTTATAAAGGAGCATAGATATGGGTTTAATGATATTTTTTTTTCCGGATATAACATACAATTACTAGATTATTTGAGAAAATGAATAATATGGGCAAACATTGGCATAAAATGTTAGTGAATATGGGGAAATAAAAAGATAAAAGCCTTGTTGGTTATTAGATATGGACACTAGAATTTAGGCTCATGTTCAATTTTGAGTTTTTTATTGCCTTGACCAAGATGATAAAAAAATGTCTCGACTAACTGTTGTAACTACAACACAACACATTGTTTTTATGTTTGAAATATAAACTAAACCGCATTAAGACTCAATAAATCTTGGATGATGTCAAAATTAATCATACGCTAGATTCAAACGTTTTGTAACCACGCTCCATTTTACGACAAAAGAATCTCGATGACACGATTTTGGTTTTTAGTTAAATAAGCTTTTGAAGACATACAACTATGTTATGATCTGTTTGTAAACATATAAAAAGTTTGGAAAAAATATATACAAAGTAAGAAGTTATGGCAAAGTTTATATTTAATGACCAATATATTCTTTATTTTATGACCAATATATTTATTAAACATTATTAAAACGTAAAATACTTACTAAAACAAAAAAAGAAAAAGGATAAAATGAAAATGGGAGATTTACATACATCCCCACATACACATTAATATTTACAGATTTTTTCAAATACAAGTTTTTAATACATGATGTAGAAGCCTATTAAAGTAAGGTTTGGAGATATATGTAAATAATGATGTGTATGTGGAGATGTATGTAAATGTCCCGAAATTAAGAGATGTACAATGAAACTATTGTACACTAATAAATTGTAAAAGGAAAAGAAAATCCAACTCCCCATGTCACATGACTAATGAGACAAAACCCGATCATAAAAATAAAAAAAGGTAATAATAGTAAATCTTCATCTTCATCTCCCTTGTATCTTCCGGCCACCTATCAATCAACTGAAACATCTTTTCGACAAACATATTTTTTTTATTCGCTAAACCTGTCTACTCGGATCTTTTTATCATTAAATCACTATATCCGTTACATAAAACAGAACCAAAACACCATCTGCACATGCAAGTATCCAAGCTACAAGGTAAGGTAGTTGGGGTGGTCGAGCACCCTCTAGCCCCCTACTGGCTCCGTCCCTGTTAACAATGTAGTATTAGTTAATTTATACAAGGCAGTTTTTTTTTTTTTTTTTTTAATGTGGAAGGCAAAAATGTAGTTTAGAGGGCTGAGAATGGTTCAAAAATCGGACCTTACTAAAAACCGATCTGACTTAAAAATTGGACCGAGGATCGGAACAAATGTGTTCGGTCCGGTTCGATCTGGTTTATCGATCCAGGCAAGTATGACAAAGCATATTAATCGTTTTGCGTAGAACTGGACCGAAAACCAAATATGATGATAAGGTAGACCAAGGACCGAACCGAAATACATTGGTCTGATCAGTTCGGTTCAGACCAGTTTTTCAATTTGGTCTGATCCGCGATCAATTCAACCCTAGTTTAGTATACTAGAGTTGGCTAAGTTAAATTTGTAGTAATTTGAGTTTTTGAGGGAATTGTATATGTATCCCTTTAAAAGTAAATAATTGCATATATATTATTCATATAAGTTTTTGATGCGCGCGGCACAATAGTTTTTATGCATGTTTTGTATATATTAGTCAGATACTCGCGCATAGTGGCGGCGATAAATAGAGTTATATTATAAATATAGTAAATGAATTACAAAACCAACTCTCCTCGCAATTCTCTACTCGCTTAGTGAATTCGTTTCACAACACTCCGAATGTATATGTGTTTGTTTAGTTTTCCCATGACATCATTATTCCTGAATATACAAAGACCCTCACAATCTCCTACCCGTCAAACACTTCCCCAATATATATATATATATATATATATATATATATATATATATATATATATATATATATATATATATATGATTTTGACGAATCAAGTTTGTATTAATTGAAATAAAAGTTAAAGTTGCAAAATTTTGAATCAAAATAAAATAAAACAAATAAAAATGTAAAAAATAAAAACTCATAAAAATGAATCAAAATGGATGTTAAATTTTGAGCACAAAATTTTAGAAAATATGGTGAAATTAGATTATAAAAAAAAAATAGATAAAAAGATATTTCAATTTGAAAATAAATTTGATTTTTGAGTTGATAAGTGACACATGTCACTCAATGATTGAAACTTCTTATCTTAATTTTTAGTGAAGCCCACAACTTAAATGATTTATACAATAGTGTGTGTGTGTGTGTATATATATATATATATATATATATATATATATATATATATATATATATATATATATATATATATATATATACATACACACACACACACACACACACATATATATATATATATATATATAATTTTGCATCTTTAAAAGGATATATATACGAATGTCTGAATTTTTAAAGGTTTAGAATGATACCATTAATTTGATTAAGTGGAATATCTACTCCTCTATAGCCACTTAAGAGTTAAGCCGATTATAAATTTAATGAATGCTATTTTCAAAATCACAATATTCATAGTATAGCTACCAAATAAACGGAGAAATGTAGAAACAAGCTGAGATGAGGTTGGGATTGCCAAAGCTTGAGCTCAAGCTCGGTTCATTTACGATTATAAGTCTCGAACTCAATCTTGTTTCAAGCCTTATTCTTTTAGCTCGAGTTAAATTCATATAACAAGCTAGTTTGTTGGGTTGCTTGAGTTCGTTTGTTATGCTCATTTATATACAAATATACATATGCAATTATATGTGATAAATGCATATATAAAGCTAAGGCTTGAGCTCGTTTATTAAATGAGCCCCAAACAAGGATTGAGCTCGAGCTCGCTTAAGCTTTGTTCATTTCGAGCTTTTATAAGCTTGGTGTTACGAGATGGACTCGAGCTAAAAGCATTAGGCTCAAAACGAGCTCGAGTCGTAGACGTATGCTCATCAACGAGTATAGCTCGAGCTTTGGAAACATTGGGCTCAAGTCGGCTTGTTTCTACCCTTATTCAATAGTTATAATATGAATATTTTAATTTTAAGGACAATGTCCATTAAATTCGTAGCGAGCTAACTGTTAAATAGGTATAAAGTAGTAGAATTTCACTTAGTCAAGTTTAGGGTATTATTCCACACCTTTAAAATTTTAGGGTATTAAAGATTCCAATCAACCAATTTCAGAGTACTAACTACATTTTCGTGTTAAATATTATTTTGACGTGGTTGAAAATATACTCCTTGATTAGCCAAACAAAATAATGTATCGTTGTTAACAAAAAAGACTTGGACCAACAATAAACTAAAATACATGCACATACTCAAACAATAACTACACATACACAAGTGGTTATCACAACTTCGAGCGAACCACACCAACAACTATTAGGATGGTTACTTAACCCAACATATAATCATGCATGATGTTCAAAATCGGCGATCTCATATGAGCTTATATATTGTGCATGTTGGGTTAAGTTGTGATCGTTACAATTGGTGCTAGCGTTATGTTAAGCCCATATATGTATAACGCAGGTGGTGCAACTCCAATTTGATCTCGGTCTAACAATAGCTCACTTAGAGCAATCTATCGTCTATCAAAATCCAAAATAATTTGTCACTTCATACTTGTAATTTTGCTTGTTTTAATTTTACTTTATGATTTCTTTAGCCCTTATATTTAGATAAATTATGACTTTCACTGTGTTACTTAACTAACCTCGTTCAAGCACACGAACAATGAATATCTAACCTAGTTACTAGTCAAATGCGCCGAATATGATACTTCTATCAATTTGGGTGTGTTTGTTTCATTAAGATGTTTCGCATCTAAATCTCACTGCCACATCTTACTAGTAAGAGGTGGTTATAATGTCTGGATTTGGATGAAAAAATGTTGTTTGTTTGTTTTTTTATAATTGTCTTAATGGTTTTAATTTTCTTTTTTTTAAGTATATATTTAACTATGGTAATACGATGAATAAGTAGATAATCTAAACTTAAAAAAATATATATTTTTATCATAAATTTAACACAACTATAAATCATTAAATAAATTATCTTAATACATATCCAAAATTAAACATAATAAAAATCCTATTGCATAAATCGTCTTAACGCAATGAAACAACAATTAAGTAGCTAAACTAATACCAAGTAGTTTAAAAACCAGCTTTGCATAATTTGTGCCGCGATTTGATCTCGTAAGTTAATCATGTATTGTTGGTTAGCGTCACTCCCAATTGGTTGAACAACTTCAACATCACCATCATTATCATCATGAACATTTTCATTATCATGTACGTCACTTTGGTCGTATTGAGAGAAAAAAACATCGCTTAGACCCTCTTTCCGAATAAAATTATGAATAGCAAAACATGCAATAGTAACATCTCTTTGTTTTACCAAAGGAAATTTGGGCATACTCTTCAAGATTGGAAAACGCGCTTTTAAGACTCCAAATGCATGCTCAATTACGTTCTAAAGTTTTGCATGAGCGTGATTGAATTTTTCTTTATTGCTCATTGCACGTTTTCGACGAAAATCTCCTAACCAATACCTGACATTGCGGTACGGAGCCATAAACCCACGCGTGTGCTTATAGGCAACATCACATAGATAATATTTATCTTAAAAAAGAAACATATTAATTTTTGGATATTTTGATATCTAAGTTTTCATATATATCACAATTCCAAACTTAAATACCTGTAGGGGGAATCGGAAACTCAAATACCGGATCTACTAAAGCTTCATTAAGTATTCTCGCATCGTGTGCTGTACTTTCCCATCCAACGACAATGTATGTAAAGATCATGTTGAAATCTCAAATTGCCAAAACATTTTTATAACAATCACCTTTTCCTCTTGCTCTATATACATTCTGTTTATGAGATGGAACAGCAGCATGTATGAAAGTTTCATCAAGTGCACCAATAGCTCCCTAATTTAGAACAACAAATTGTTAAAATACAATCAAACCAAGAGACACACTAGTTATAAATTTGATAGTTTCCTTAAACATTTGACGCTCCCTTCTATTGTTTCCTGGAACGTTTGGATTTGGATTAAATGTTGTTGGTCTTATAACTTCTTCAGCAAATACCAACATTTGAGATAATACTTCATGAAAGCAATTATAAATCGTTTCCTTCGAGTGTTGAAACCGACGCTTCATAACAGAAAATCGTTCGTTGTGACCAATTATCATAAGGAAGATAAACATCTTCTCCTCAACCGATATATGTTTGCTATCTCTTAACCAATTTTTTTCATTAAAATGGTTGCATAGTTGAACAAACGAGTCACGAGACATCTGTATCAACTTCGTACATTGTAAACTATTTCCTTGCAAAAGCTCCTGAGTATATTGATGCCCGGACATTGTAGAAGTATTATCTCGCTTATGTTTCCTTACACTTCGCCAAAAATACTTAAAATATAAATAAACAATATAGATGAATGTAAGTTTTTTGGCAACATTCATTTTACCTATACAAACAATACATACCAAATGGGTTTAAGATTATTACCAAACAAAAACAAACACCAAATAATTAAACATCAAAACCAAATAACAATAAACGGACAGTTGAACATCATAAAGTACCAAATAAAACTAACACCAAATAGTTCAAAATAGTACCAAATATGACAAACTCCTAATGGTTCAACATAACAAAGTACCAAATACGACAAAATCCTAATAGCACAAGATAAAAAAATACCAAATACAACAAACTCCTAATAGTTCAACAATACTACTTCAAAATACCCATTTGTCCTAATAGTTCAACAATACTACTTCAAAATACCCATTTGACGTGCCATCATATGAATCCATTTCTTTAAAACATTTGGTTATGACGGTAAGAGTATCCATGCCTCTCTGTGGCTCCTTGACTGACAAAATACCCCAAGTGCCGCCAAATAAATTGGATCTTCACATTCCAAACTCAACTTATTTAACTTCTCAAGATACTTCTCAATAGTCAGACTTTGGTTTTCTTGAACAACAATTTTAGCAATTGCATTCTTCATATTTTCCTCCAACTCACTCAACTCCGAATCCTTTTTACTCATTTTCTTTTCCCTGCCTCGTGCAACACTTGGTTTTTTAGAAGAACCACCTTCAAAACCAGAGTCATAACCCGCATCAAGGTTTCTATGCTCGCGAGCTACCCAAGAACCACCATCTTCATTCAAACTGTTCACGTCATCCTCAACTTCAACAAATTTGACACCAGAATTTTGAGAAGAAGACCTTCCTTCAGCAATGGGTCGACGAACAGATTCATCCTCAACTTCAACTAATTTGACACCAGAATTTTGAGAAGGTATTCGTTAAGCAACGGGTCGACGAATAGAACCGGTTGCAGCACACTTTCCAAATAGGTAATCACATAGTTCATGATGTTGCAATGGACTAGTTTTCAAAGTACTCGCTTTCGGAAATTTCTAAACAAAATTCACAAAGAAAGTATAGATTATTAACGTTGTCATTACTATATTATATGTATGTAAAAATTACGTTCAAAGTATTCATGAACCCACCTTGTTTAAAGCTTTCCATTTTCTTCATCTGTTAGGTTGAATGTATTTGTATATGCATTGTAAATAATTCATGTTTTTCCTCTTAAATAAGCATGAACCTGATGTTTTGCTTTGTAGTAATCAAACTTAATTTTTAATTTTTTTTAGGTGGTCGTTATGCCATACGTTTCCTTAAGTTTTCTTTCGACTATCGCCCACGACTCAATATGTGGGCTATTACCCTTAGCATCTACCCTATTCACTTCCTCGATACACAGGTCAAATAAAAACTTGTATTGTTCGGGAGTAAAATTTAGTATAGTTGTGTCACCCATTCCTATAAAAAAACTGTAGGATCGTTATTTTTATTGTGTTGATGATTCGGGTGGTCTTGGATGATCAAAATACATGTTTGCCATAGTTAGAGAGTTAGTAGAGAGAGAGGGTGTTCTTGCTAGAGGTTTACACAAAGTATGAAATATTAGATTAATGAAGAAGCACCACCCCTTCCATGGATGGAAGGGGTATTTATAGTTACATGAAATACGACCTCCTATCGGCCTGTGGATCAGGGATACAGTGGGTAAAGACCCGTCCTTCCTCCACGGTGTTGCACTAAGCTATACTACGCTACAAACTAATAAATAAACTACTAAATAACTAAACTAACGACAAGTCTACGAGCTAACTTAAGCTAGATAACATTTGGGGTGACCGACTCTTCACTATGGAATTTTCTAATTCCTAACAATCTCCCTGCGGAGGTCACCCCATGTTTTACATTTCGAATCCTAGCATTCTATTCTTGACATCGTTCTTGAGCTCGTAGACTTCAATTCTTCAATTCAGCAATCTTTGTGCTTAAGCAGTGATTCTTCCAAGTCCGCATGGATTTGTACTTTTAGTGGAGGTCTTTGATCCGATCCACATCTTTGATGATCTTCGAGCTTTCTTTGAGATCATCACCACAAGAAATCTCGGATCACCCTTTATTGTGTTGCCATCATGTGAAGTTGTGACTTTTGGACCGACATGCTCACACTTTTGAATCATGACATCTTTCCATCGAGTAGCGGAAGCCTTCATCGGTTCATGATATTTGCAGAACATAGCGAAGCATAGTATATAAAAATATCGAACCGTGTTATGTAGATATGCACCACCATGATTTCTACAATTAAGTGTGGATGCTTTGTGAGCATGCGGCTTTGATTGACTCTCAATTTCGATCACCGCAATCGTCAAATGTACCGCAAACAACAACAACAATAAAACACACGAAAGTGTCTTTGATCACTTTCATCAAATTGAGGTACACGCCCACGGTTCCTCGCTGATCAAGACAAGTATCGCTCGTGAATAGGTAGGATTCCTAAGAATCTCCTCGATGTGGTTTCGCAATGTTCTAGCTGTTCTCAAACCGAACGCCTCAAAGAAGACAACACGGAGTGAGTGAACCAAAGAATTGAGATTCACCGATTGATGAAAATGATTTGAAAAACAATCGCGTATTGCTTAGAAGAAAGAGTTTTGCAATATGACGAAGGTTTTATGAGAAAGATCAATTTTCAATTAAAATACTTTTGTATTACGAATGAGTACACATTCGACGTGCTAGCGAAAAGAAGAGATTCGCACATCGAACGGTTTTTCTAAAAGTATTTTTCAATCGTAGATACTTTTGAGTTTGAAATGAATACACATTCGACGTGCTAGAGAAAAGAAGGTTCGCACATCGAATGGTTTTTCCAAAAGTATTCGCCAAATCCATTCCCGGACCAAGGTTGATTCAAGAGTGAATCGCCCATCGTTTCTATCCAGCTTGTCACAAGCTTGATCTTACGAGAAGATCTCACATGTTACCCACCAAGAGCTTGTTTGATGTTGGCTCTAGAAGGATTTCCATCTTCATTGTGAATATTTTTACATATCACTCGGATGTTCTGGCAATACCACAAGGATAATACGTAGGACTCTTAATATATTCTTACTTTCCACATTTTGTGAAACAACAAGTCTTCAAGAATAGTGTCCTAATGAGATATTGTGGATGATCTCTTGGCTCTAGACTCAATAGTGCACATTTGGTTCCTGTGTTGGAGACTAGGGAGAGGGTCTCCTACTTCAATATCAACCATCTCTAAGAGAAAGTCGATAGATTATGTCGGTGCCCGTGAGAATGAAACAAGCCCTTTAAGAGGAACTTGAGTGGCTTGGAAGTTTAGTGCAAGCGCCACTGGGTCCATGACGCCTTGTCTTCAATACCGATGTTACCTTAGTAAACACCAAGAGATATGAATTGAACCCGTGCCATCGCCCTAAGGTTGAATTATTGGAGGGCTATTTCTTTTCACCTTTTCATATTCATTTCTTTTCATTCTTCAACCCTTCTGCTTACCGAGACTTCATTACTAGAACCTTGTTGGGTTTATTCCAAGACTAGCTCGTCTCACCGGCACTCTTCCCATATTCTCATTTTTCTCCTTTTTCAATATACCCAAGGACTCTACACTATCTAGTGGATTGTCCCTGGTAGATCCCTCCTGCTCAAGCGGATCGGGAACGAATACCTAACCTAACCATCCTTATAACACCATGCATAAAATAAAATTGGTCGGTCTTTTGGTATTGTTCATTCTTCCTTGAAACCAATTGAAAATCATTTGGAAAACAATCAAGGTACTTGTGATACGAGATCAAAGCATTTTGTACCTTAATGGTTTTGATCATTTAGAAAACCTCCCCTCAACATGCGTATGATTTAGAAATTGTTTAGCACAAGGAGGCAAGAGGACTTTGAAATATTTTCTTTGATCACAATTTTCATACGAAAAAGCCATTTGATTTTCATGGTAAAATTCTCCCTCAATATGTGCATAGGATATTTGAAATCATTTTTATCACATAGAGGCAAGAGTTCTTTGAAGCACATCCACGATTACAAAAGCCATTTAAGAAACCATTTGAAAACTCAATCAAGGTACATTATGTTAAAACATAAAAGCTTTTGTACTCGATAGTTTATTTTCTTATAAAATGCTCCCTCAATATATGCTTCGAGATTCGAAAGTGTTTAGCACATACGAGAGAGCAACCCGCACAATTGAATCAAAACGATCACCTTTATCAAATTTCATTATTAAATCACAAATTCTCCCCGATAAAAATATCAAACCCTTTGAGATTTTGGATCCCAAGTGATTTAATAAGGTTTAGAAAACATGGGAGAATATGTGTCCTGGTTTAAATACTCATCATGTTTTTGGATAAATCCTCCTCCTCAACATGTGCATTGTGTATGAAATCGTTTGGCACATGGAGGCAGGAGTGCCTTTAAAGGACTAAAACCAATTCCATTTAAACAGATAAGAGATTTAACTCACGATCTCTACCCCGATCAAAATTTCAAACCTTTGAGATTTGTGATCCCAATTGATTTAAATCATTTAAAAGATTTTGGGAAAGACGTGGCAAGATTCAATTTTGAAAGATGATGATAAGGACCATTTAAGACATTAAAGATTGTTAATGTCGTATGATTGTTTTAAGAGATCTTTAAGTAAAATAAAACAATTTCACAATCAAACAAGAACAGAAAAAATTTCATTTTGACAGATCTTTGAGTTTTAAAGAAAATCATACCATGACATAACATTAAATCTTTAGATCACCACTTTTTAACGTACAAACCGGAACATTTATGAAGAAATATTGTTTGAAAATATTATATTTTAAATCACTCTCCCCCTCAATCCATGACAGAAGTCAATAATTGAGTGACTTAGGTTTTGATAACATGAAGTCCGGTGATTTTCAAAATTAAGTTCAATTTATTTTCAAAACAATATGTTTCCATTTTCAAAACAATTTAATCAAATTATTCAAAGTTTTAGAAAAATGGTATCATCACTATAATCCCTGCACAAAGATACATTAGGTGGATGAGAAGCTTTCGTTGTTGCCGTAGGGCTTGAAGAAAACCGTCTCGCCGATGCGGTGAGACTTCTTCTTACGTTGCATTTTGAATGCCAACCGAGGTCAAATTAAGCTCCGTTTCTTCAATCACTTAGAAGAAAACCATCTCACGATGCAAGGAGACCTCTTACGTTGCATTTATGCCAACTCCATTGAAGTCCAATTAAGTCCGTTTCTTCATTTGTCAACCCAATAAATAGTTACCCTTTCCTTTCTGCATCCAATCATCTTCAATTGTGGGATCCGGATCGGAACATTCTTTTATACCAATATACCGATACGTTAGTGAACACACATACAAATATATGGTGGTCGACATCACCCAAACAACAATCGACTAATTAAAGTCAATTCAACATAACAATCGATCATATAAGGCATGGGTTTATGTGTTAATCAAACTCTAATCATCTAAACCTAACAATCATATCCTAAATTCCTAGTCCTTCGACACGTGCAAATATCATTTTTAATTAAGCACATGGGATAATTAAGAAAGCTCGTTAGATGATATAGATTTGAAAACATTATCCCCTCAATCAATGACTCATTTTTTGAAAAATTTAAAAGCGCAGAAGTCATTGATTGAGTTTGCAAATTAATACGAAAACTCGACATCGATTGATTTTTCAAGCAACTCATTTACCATTATTTTGAACACAACAAATATTTTTCAAGAATTTTAGACGGAAAACATTTGTGTAGGAACAAAGTAGCCCTTCGACATACTTTCCTCAATGTAATTTAGGATAAGTGCACGAAATATTTGAAAATTGATTTAGCGAAGACTTTCCTTTCTTTAAAGAACGGGTTGCTATCTCAAATAATAGCAAACCATGGTTTAAGCGCGGTTACACCGACGAATCGAAGCCATTTTTGAAGCTGGTTACAATCAAATAATCGAAGCCTTCATTTGTGACATGTTTAGAAAGAAATATTTACACCTCCTCGCTCGAACTTCATCTATGGTCCCGCCATTATTGAATGACATTTCTAAGACCGCAGATGTTATCGATACCGAAGACATGTCTTTAGAAAACATATTTTTGGTATTTTTGAAATTTTCGATTTTTATGGATTTTGAAGGTTTTATAATTTTCTATTTTCTTTTTGTTGGTTTTATATTTTTCTATTTTGTTTTATAGGTTTTATAATTTTGTATTTGGTTTTTCCGATAAATATATACAAAGATAGTGTAGATGATATTGTATAAGAGGATGATGATACGAGTACCGAGATAAGGATATCGAATGACCCGTTGTCGAAGATAGAAGTCATCATCTCTTAAACATTCACCACCAAAGCAAATCGAGGCTCCGAATGAAGGCGTAACATGAGCCTTTAAGAACGAGACTTTGGCGCTTCCCCAAACCGAAAATCCATTAGATGAGCGATTCAAGCTCTATTTCAAGCTTGCTTTAGCCAGTGCACAAAGAAGCACACCATTATCATACATCCCACGCTCCTTTTAAGACCGATAATTGAGGTTCTCCGCTCGGGTTATATCATCAACACGAACAACAAAGAACGATCATCCCACGTATAAATAATCTTCTCAAATTTCTTTTTCATCAAGTCTCAAGCGATCCATTCCAAAGGTGTCAAGAGAACAATTCCCCAAGTAGTTGAATTGATACAATCGACCTCTTTGTATAATGCTCAAGAACTCTCCCAAATACACTTCATGAGGGAATGAAGAACACCTTCCCATGTTCACATTTTTCTTCCCCGATGAACGTGTATGAAGCTCAAGAACCCGGTACACCAATATCCAAGAACTCTCCGAATACACATCAAGAGGGTAATGTAGAACACCTCCCTATGTTCACATCTTTCGTCCCCGATGAATGTGTATGAAGCTCAAGTATCCAAGTATACCAATACACAAGGAATGAATAATCGATAACATCAAGAAGCGTGCCAAGTCATCGATTATCTCTGCGGGTGACAATCTCTCGGATGTCAACACCGAATAAGTGATTATATCTCTCGAATCACCGATTAAGCACTCAAGTGAAACAATTGAGCATCCCCAATGTACACAATCTCTCCCCGATCATTGCGATACCATCGAAATCACCACACACTAGTGTACCTCTTTTATCTTCGTAAACTTTTTCTAACATCACTTCCCACGTAGATGAAATATTAACACTAAACGCCTTCATGAGTAAAACCTTGAGTTTCTCTCATGGTCATAACATTTGTTTTCCCGGATATCTTCAATCACTTAGAAGAATTAAGTTCATCAAGTTTAATCGTCATGAGTCAAACCTTGAGTTTCTCTCATGTAATAACATTTGTCTTCCCGGTATCTTCAATTACTTAGAAGTATTAAGTTCATCAAGTTTACTCGCTAGGTGCTTATCTCCTTACTCCTTGCCGGTTTTGACACTTCGTAATCAACAACTCTTTGTAAGTCAAGATACTATAAATATTTTGAGAAGAACATCATTAGCTCGGATGTGTCTCGTGAGAGTCAACTTGTCAAGAATAACGTGAGCAAGTCTAATTAGGGATTAAATTTGGCATTTCAAACTCCCCAATTAGTGCTCTCCCTAAACCGACAACTGCTTGATAAATGCCCAGATTAAGAAGAAGTCTTTAGATAATCAAATGCAACTCGCCTTTAGTCTTCTAACATGTAGCGTAGAATGTAGAACCGATCAAGACTCGACCTTCTTCAAGATTGTCCGGTTGGGAATAGATAGTTAACATCTTCAACTCACCAAAACAAGAACATCACCAAAAAGCATCCCAATCAACTTACATCTTGCAAATCCCTTAACTAAAATCCTCCCAATCAAACAAGAATGTAAAGATGTTCATCAAGGAAATCAAGAATCGTGCCGCAACGAACACATAAGATGGTAACACCAAACAATCAATCACATCAAACAAGAATGTAGGTTGTTCGAATCATCATGTTGATGTACACGTGAAGCATTAACCGAAGCACTTTGTCAATAAACTCATATCACTTGTGAAGATGTCAACTAACGGCCTTAAGAAAAACTCCATGTGAAGATTACCCGATAAGAAGAAGCTCGGTTCTTACATGAGTTTAGAGCCAGATGACCATTTAAATTCTCAAATAATAATCAACCATGCGTAATTTCACACTTTTTCCTCCTCAAGAATTGCATACGGAGTTGCCATTCTTGATTAAATAAGTGAAAATCATCCGAATGTTCTATTCACACTTCTCCCGCAAAATCGACATGATGTCGCCATCTTCATTATAATCGAGCAAGTGGAATGAGAAAACAATCGGCAGTAGCCCGGTTCACTTGATGACGTAAGCGCATGGAAAAGTATGAAGCATGTTGATGAGAATGGTCATAATGAGAAGATTTCTTCTTCCAAAGATAAAGCGCATCAAGCGTACACTTTTCTTTTCTTTAGGAACGAGGCATGAACTGTTGTGTTCATACGTCATAAGAAGATTTCTTCTTCAAGATAATGCGCACCAAACGCATACATTTCTTTTCTTTAGAGAACGAGGCATGAACTGATGTGTTCATACGTCATAATCTCTCTCTTTTCATCATCTCTTTTAGCAAAACATGTAATCAACCCATTATCATTCAGTAGGCTCTTTGTTGTGACAGCAGATGGAGAAAACCCAATATGATGAATTTGACCTTGAAGTAAACTAACCCGAACTCGTGACTTAAGCTTGCACATATGTAACAAAGAGCGGTGCTGAGACTTCATCCTCCATTGAATCTCTAAGTACTCTATACTCTTCATCCAACCAACCATCAAGTAATAGATGTACATCACCTCTTGAAAATCCACAATTGAATGTGACACTGAGCACTACAACGTAACTCCTTAAAGTGATAGTTATTTTGTGGTGGTAAGAGCCCAATTCCCCCAAGTGGTAAAAGAAAAGGTAAAAGACACTCAACA
The DNA here is from genome assembly GCA_022545495.1 of Chrysanthemum lavandulifolium. Taxonomy (NCBI): domain Eukaryota; kingdom Viridiplantae; phylum Streptophyta; class Magnoliopsida; order Asterales; family Asteraceae; genus Chrysanthemum; species Chrysanthemum lavandulifolium. Next base: position 125,169,878 of record CM040243.1, read on the forward strand.
ATAACTAGATTTCCATGTCTTCGTGTTTGAAAATAAGCTCGAACAAGGATCATGAAGAATCTTCATCCAACCATCCCCGATACATTAAGATGCTAAGTACACTCGCCCGTGATATTTCACTTCAACCTCAAATAAATAATTGTGAATTAGCTCCATTGTTACATCTTCTTATTAAAAACTCAACTCTAGCCTCCTTTGACGTTTTAAGTGAACTCTGATAATGGTTTCATCCCAACCATGGTTAAATGCACATAACCCCGTAAAACCATGTAATAACCAAACTGCCATGACGATATCCAATCACACATCCAATTCATGAAGTACACTCTTTTATCTCTTCTTTGAAACAGAAACCGTATAAATACACTTTCCTTTTCACCAAGATGGTTCCATCATTACGGGATTTTACAACTCTATGGTTTAAACCGAGAAATAGTTTCTTTCGCGGGATTTTACAAAACCAAGAATAAACCGTAAGATAGATCCGGAAATGCATTTTACTATTACCAGGATGTTTCCATTGTTACGGGATTTTACAAGTCTATGATTTAAACCGAAAAATAGATTCTTTCGCGGGATTTTACAAAATCAAGACAAAACCGTAAACAATGTCAGCTAGAATATGTTATGACAACTTTGGTTTTGGTGAATATCTGTTTTAGGGGAACATTAAGTGGTTCATCAACGGTTCAATATCCAACATCATCAACCATCCAATCAACACTTTGGTAAACACAACATTCACGATTCTCATTACTGTTGTGACCATGGCTAAGTAAACCGATATGTCAAACTTGATCATGAAGTAGAATTCCCCAAATTTGTTACTTAAACTTGTACTAATCCTTGTGAAGAAGAAACGGTGTACCCAATGTACAAAGCCTCTTGACGTATCCTCAATCGCGTGAGACATCAAGTGATAGTTACGTGGGTTAAGCGAGAAAGAATCACAACCGTAACTAAATAGCCAAGTCTTTATCACACTCTATAAATGCCCAACAAGTCATCTTCGGAAGGGTAGAAGGAAAGAAGATGAAATAAGTAAGCGTGTTTCGGAAAACCTCACTTCAAAGCCAAATAAGAAATACCGCATAAACAACCCCGTAGTCGGGCTTTTGTTCAATCATCAATTCAAGCCGTAACATAGTATCCTTCGTGAATAAGCATAAACCAAAGTATCAAATCCCCATAACACAACAAATCTCATCAACATACCCAATCTCATCATCACAAGTCTCATCGTTAAATTTCTTTAACAAATCACATCATCAATAACTCGCAGCCCATCAAATATCATCACCCATAAATATGAATTCACGAGCATGTATCAATATTCAGTGAACGCCCAGTCCATAGATATGTCCAATATCTCACAACCCGATCCAATTAAACGACTCGGTCCATTTACCACATATCACATAAAATCGTAGGATTGATCAATCCACAAACAAGTATAATATACAACATTTGTTCAAGTATGATCAAAAACCCACGTCCAATAATTTTCACCCGAGCCCGAACTCATCCAAACTCACAAGCCCTTAACAAATGGGATTACTCGGCTCATTTCAGACTTTATACTCGATCCACCAATTCATGTAATACTTTTATACAAACGCACAAAGTATCAAACTCCCACCAATGATATTATATCAATTATAGTCTGAGTGTATTGTAGTTAAATTGGGCTCAATATTTCCATGTCCAAATAACCAAGTAACCAATTCGTCTCGAGTACCACGTGATTATTAGTTTCGGCCCATAACATGTAGCTGGCCCACGATCCATATAGAATGCCCATGTTTGAAAACAACAACCCGATCCATCTACACGACATCACATAACCGGATATAAAGGTCTCATTCCCTAAGTATTAGGTCATTTGTAAATAACCCTAAACCTAATATCTCTCAACACATAACACATTCATCCGCCTCCCTAAAAACACTCTCAACCCTAAAAACACATAACACATTCATCCGCCTCCCTCTTCATATGCAACACACAAAATAAATCTCACAAGTAATCATACACTTATCTAATCAATTACATCAGACCATACTCGACTAATCACCATATGAACTATATGTACTCGCCACAGGGATGGCTTGAGTACCTTAAAACATACCAAAGACGTATGCCACAGGGATGGTACGAGATGTGTTATTAGTTCTCCAAGATAGTCATGATTCTCGTTTCACTTCACAGGTAGGTTCTTTCAAGATTTGAAAACGTTTTATTTTTCATTTCGGATTTGACAAACAATGAACAAAAGAAATAAAACTAGCATCCTTGCTATGTTTTTATTACTTTGATGATTCGGATATTCAGAGGGATAATATTCCAACAAGATCTATGATGCATAAGTTCCTTGTGAATAGATAGAGTAATATCTATGTGTTGAAGAATCACTCACAAGAGGAACAAAGCTGAGATCATGCATGAGTCGTTGGTTATGATCAGTGATGTGTCTTATCTCATTTTTGTGTTTAGATGGAACGTTGAGTATAAAAAAATGAGATAAAACTGAGATAAAAATTTTTTTTGGGTTGAGTCATGTTTAGATTGTGAGGCTCTTGGGTTGAGACTAGGATAGGGTCTTGTATTCGATTGGTTTAGGATACTTGGGACTGATGATGTTTGTTGAACAAACTGAGGTATGATATTGGTATTTGGTGAATGGTATAGTTTTGATGTCGAGCCCAGTTGTGGTATTCGGTTTATGTTGTCAAGTCTTCTCATTCTTCTACCTTTCTGTAAAGTTGCATCATCTTTTAAGTCGAGTCGCTAGTGACAATGGTCTTGAGTCAACTCGCTAAGCCAAGTCGCTAAGCCAAGTCGCTAGCCAAGTCGCTAGCCAAGTCGCTAAGCCAACTCGCTAAGCTAACTCGCTAAGCTAACTCGCTACGACTTGTTAAATAACAAGTCGCTAGGTCTATAACAAATCGCTAGCTTTATCAGTTTGACTCAAAAGTCAAACCGTCACCAAGTCGCTATATTCATACAACTCGCTACTGCAATACAATGAATCAGGACATTTTTGTGTCTAAGTCGCTAGCAAGATTTTTATGTTTTCCGATGAGTTTTCCGACTACATTTCTGACCATCTTCATACTTACCCAGAAAACATAATATGAAACTGCTATGAAATATATCTTTTTTGACCCATTGTTTGGACTATAAGACAGATGACCACTTTAGACCAAAAACAATTCATATAACCCATAACAAATATGACCACAGATATGACCATCAATGTTTGACCAAAGTAAGATACAAAAACATTGTTTAAAATCTGTAACCAAAACAATAGCAGAAAAATCCGACCACAAAAAGGTATACAAAACAGTTTTAAAAAGAATCAAAGACCACAATAAATCGACACAACACAATCAACCTTGGCTCTGATACCAATTGTAGGATCGTTATTTTTATTGTGTTGATGATTCGAGTGGTCTTGGATGATCAAAATACATGTTTGCCATAGTTAGAGAGTTAGTAGAGAGAGAGGGTGTTCTTGCTAGAGGTTTACACAAAGTATGAAATATTAGATTAATGAAGAAGCACCACCCCTTCCATGGATGGAAGGGTATTTATAGTTACATGAAATACGACCTCCCATCGGCCGCTGGATCGTGGATACAGTGGGTAAAGACCCGTCCTTCCTCCACGGTGTTGCACTAAGCTATACTACGCTACAAACTAATAAATAAACTACTAAATAACGAAACTAACGACAAGTCTACGAGCTAACTTAAGCTAGATAACATCTGGGATGACCGACTCTTCACTATGAAATTTTCTAATTCCTAACAAAAACAATGCAAACATATAAATGCACATTTAAAACAACTATAAACATTTACTAATTAACAAAAAAAAAATAATAAAAAAAAAGTAAACCAGATGAAGAGATGAGACATGTCATTAAGATATCAAATGCTAACAATAAAAATCTGCTTCTACTAATAATCACATATTCACATATATCAAGTGTAACCGGGTAAAATCAGCTGTTTCAAAGCTAATTATCTACTTCTACTTATAATCATTTTGAAAATACCAATTTAAAGAGTTTAAGCAGAGGGCGTTCATGATTGTTCGTTAGTACAACAAGTCTTTTGAAATAAGCAATAACACGTAACAGTTGTCACAAAACACAGTGTTTGTATTTGCTTCTATTGTCATCAAATGATTCAAAAGGTTAGATAACCATAATCATAAAAGCAAGTTGTATATACCATGCCCAAAATATTATTCAAATCTGTTTATTTTATCCTCAAATAAGCACATGAAATTAGGACATAAGTAACCATCAACATATTTGTTCCTATTCAAACACTTACACAACTTTGTTATTTCAAGACATTATGAAGGTGTTTAGCTAAGCTATCAAATGAGCTTATCGGCCTACTTGAGATATAAAAGGAGGGAGCAGCTGAGTTTGTTTAATAAGCTTTTGGTAAAATTTAAGCTATTTCAAATAAGTTGTCCAAACACCCATCTACTGAAACACCTTAATCAAGTTGTTGTAACGCCCCTAAAGCCGAAAGGAATACTCAAGTATCCTTTCAGTTTCAATTAAACCATCGTGTAAGGATACTAGTAGCTAATCACTTTAGCTTATAAAGGGCTGGAATGTCTCATCTTGTAGTGATGTGGGACGGTTAGTGGTCTATCCAAAGTCCAAACACTATCAAAGGTATAAAACCAATATAAACTGATATTTTTAACATGTCATGAGAAAGCAAATCTGACAACGACGAGGATAGAAATAGAAGAAATGAACGTGGGAGTAGCAATGACGACAGCGAGGAGATAAACGAATCCACTAGACCTCAATATACCTAAGACTACTTCTTATCGTGAAAGAAAGCAAGAGTTGTTTAGTTTGTAGAAGAAGATATCTTAGAAACTAGAAAGGTTCTCTTTTTTATGAGAAATAGTATTGACTGAAAATCATCGGGGTTATTAGATGGAAAAAGAAACCAAACATATGCTTCAATTTGTCAAACTGGGTATACTTGATCAATTCAACTGGGGCAACCATTTAAGTACTAGAATTTTAGAAACGTCATTGTGCATATTTACTTGTCGATTCTGGGTTAATTTGGGTTATTATTGACTTTTGCTCTACCCGAAGTCAGCTACCCATTCCCCTCATATCACAAAGATTAAAAGGGATGATATTTTGGTTTATCCGAATATCAATAAATGTTTTCAGTATGCCACTCGAGTAGAGATTGTACCAATTTCAACTAGAGATATGGAAAGGGACTATCTACGCATCAATTACTGTTTGCACAGTCACAAGATCTGTACCAAATGCAACCCTATGATGATTTGTAGTTGTAACCTCCATATACATAATGGCAAATCAAAGTTAATGACAGTTTTTCATTGAAAAAAAAAAGTTTTGGATAGTTTGTAAATGAGTGCATACACATCATTCAGTAGAGACAGCAAAAAACATATCATGATAGCCAAAACAAACTACATTATAGGCACATTTTTTTAAGTATGCCCTTATGATCATCGATATCACGTCAACAACATTTAGTGACAGTGAAACTAACTAACAAAAGGGATATACAACAGATGTTTAGCAATTTAATCACTAACGATAATATATAGGATATAATACTCGAATCAGAATATTATCAATTTGAGGTTAAACCTACATAACTGATTTTAGTACAAGAGCTTAAGTACATATGATAATACATCCATAACACAGCAGAGGGATGTCAAACTTAAGCAACAAGTATCAACAACTTATATTTGGAAATCGCTTAAGTACAATGATAATACATCCATAACAAGGCAGAAGGATGTTTTATAGTTGAATTGATCAACAATTTAAAGGTTCTCTTTTGTATGATTACGAGGTTGAGTGCCCGCGCGTTGCGGCGATGTGTTTTGTTAAAGATGCGCATTTGTAATTCAAGCAATAATATGCTAGACCAAGCAAGCTCGAAAGCTTGTAATAATATACATAAGTTTTATCCGCATTTACTGCTGGACCTTACACAAAAGTTATTGTACCGACCTGTTGCATATTTCTACAGGTCGACCACCATTGTGTTATAAAAGATTAGTATCTTGGTATGCACACATACCATACACTGAAGCTAAGTTTTACACAAAAGATTGCCAATGTTTTGGCACATATTTCTGCAGCCAAAGAAAAAATATGTTGCAAAACATATCAGTTTTTACGAGCGGCGGTTCAAATATTTACATTGTTAAGCAAACGTTTAAATGTCTTTCTTCTTTGCCGTGTTTCGGGTCCTCCTTTTTTCTGCTGCTGCAGTCTCCATTCCTAGTGCATAAACATAAGAAAAGCAACAACATTAGAATCAAAGGTTGTGAAAAGCTACTGTAAAAAAAAAGTTAGCATGTGATGGTTAGGTACACACTGTTTGAACTAAATGCAATTGAAACTGAGGTTGTTTTAGTTTGAGTTGTGATACTATTTCTGGTTACATGTTTGTATTTTTTGCCTATATAAGTAGTGGCATGTAACTATTAGTTCTGCTCATATTTTATTACCTATCTGGTAAGAAGGTTGTGCAAAAAGATGGCAGCGACTCCTAATTTTGATGAACTAAAAGCAGCATACCGTTCTGATAAGCTGCACCGCGCTTTTCGTTTGTTGCTTTTGCATGAAGAGGCTGATATTGAAGGTCTTATTATGGTTTTGAATGAAAAATGTAACGATGTCCGTGCAAGAATTGACAAAAAAAGGGAATTGCTCAGAGAGAGTGAAGGTTTTAGCTCGTCTGACCCTGTGGCTGTTAATGGCCTCTCATGTTTGCAGCAAGCACAAAATAAGGATTATCAATTGTTGGCTGCAATGGTTGTTCTTGTTGATCTAACACATGAAGCGCGTACCTTGCAGCACCATCATGTGCTCACTATGGAGCAGTATAATTAAGTTGGATTTATGTTGTTTTAGGTGTTGCTGTGTTTCTAAGTAGAAGTTCATGTAGGTATGCACTACTGCTTAATATTATGTTCTTGTGATCGTTGCATCTGTTGTTTTAAGATACTATGTGTATGAATAAAACTTGGTATCTGGTTTGTGGGTTATCGACAATGGATTTGTTTTTATTTTGTTTCTTATTTGATTTTTTTTTTATGTTTTTTTATTTTTTTATTATATATGTATATTTTTAGTTTATTAAATGTTTTACATTTTTATTTGGTTTTCTGGCTATATAAGGATACCTTTGTTGTGGTATTTGTTGCTCAGGTTACATTTAACCATCATGGGTGCAACACCAAATATTGACCATTTAAAACAGTCATGTGGTTCTACCAAGCTTCAACATTGCTTCAAGTATTTGTTTGTGCAAGAATGGAGAGAGAATGAGAGTTTTATCATGTACATTGGGCAGAAATGTGTTGATCTTGAGAGTAACATTGAGAGAACAGTTCAACTAATCGAAGAGGGCCAATCTTTTGGCCCATTTGATGATGTTGCTCCTGATGCAGTTGAGTGTATGATTGAGACGCAACAGAGAGATCGAGATATCTTAGCTGCGTTGATTGGTGTTTTGGATCTAGCTCGTGAAGGGAGAATTGAAAAGCAGCGTCATGTTGGTTTGATGGATTTAAAAGATTAGTGCTGGTTGGTTTGGTGGCTGGTGTTCCTAAGTGTGTTGGTAGCAAGGCTGTTTTATTTTTCAGTTTTTTGTATTTTGATGTGTTTTCTCCAGTGAAGCATGTTGTTTTTCTTTTGAATAAAGCCTTGCTTTTGTGAATGCATTGTTATTTTAGTTTTATGCAAAATGATATGCCTAACAATATTTGTGTGTTACTGTTTACAATGTGTGGATGGTTGAAGAAAAATGCCATTTTTTATGGTTCAATGCCAATTTGTGGTTGCAAGTTAAAGTGGATGCAGAAATAATTGTTATAAATTATCAATTTGTTGTACTGTTTACAATGGCTGTTCAGAAATAGTAAGTCTTGTGACTATGTGTAAGTGGAAAAAGCAATTTCAGTGGCAATTTGTGGTTGAGTTTTAAAGTGACTGCACAAATAGCAAAGTAATTTGCAATAAGTCACAGCAGGGTATGCATGCATTATTTGAAATCTTGAATAAATACCATGTGATTTCAGACAAATATTATAAATGTGACTGCACAGATGGTGTAGCACTTGTGATTTTGTTTTGTTGTTATTGAATAATAGTGGAGCATTTGTGCATGATCTGAAGTATTGAATTGTGAGGACATTGACTTCAACTGTGGTATAGGCATGTGAAAAAGAAGTTTGCCTTTACTTTTTGTGTTTAAAAGATACAATGTGCATGTTAATTTTTTTACTAACCAATTCCTGATCTGTGCAAAATAAGTAACAAAAAATAATGGCAAGTCGTCCTAAATGTAATAAGCTTATAAATGATGCTAGCTCCAACAACTGGCGAGACATGCTAGCTTTCTATTGTCATGAGGCCTCAATAGAGGACATTGAAATGGCGCGATAAATAAATGCAGTATGTGTAAGATTAGTTAGCATTATCACTGAAAGGGGTCGTTTGATCGAAGAGTTGGAAAGTGTGGACAACTTGTTTACACAGAAAACTGCGAAATACTTAAGAGAAGTTCAAAGAAAAGACGATAAAAAGGTTGATGAAATGATAACAATGACATATTTGCTGGACTTGAGCGGTCGTGATAAGGATGTGGTTGTCATGAAGCTTAAGGGAATTCTGGATTTCTAACCGTCGATGTGAAGCGGCATATAATGTGTGTGTGTGTTTAGCAAAGTAGTATTTATGCTTGGGTAACAAGCATGTATAAGATATTGTAATGAATAAAAGCAACAATAAAGATTGTAATTTAAGCATGCATAAATTAAAGTGAAAACAAATTTACAGAACAGTGATGCATCTAATGGTCTTTTGTTTTTATCTGTCGCTTGTCTATTTAAGCCAGTTGAGCCAGGTTGTTACCGAAGCAGTTTATTTTTTAAGTTGTCATAAACAAATAAGAGAAGGAAATGTCTAGGCATCCTAAGTGCGACCAACTCAGAGCTGAGGCCAACTCTAACAACTGGTATGATATTCTAGTGTTGTATTACTACAAATCTTCAGGTGAAGATATTGAGATGGCACAGCAGATGACTGCACTTGCTGGAAGGTTGGTTGGTATCACTCGTGAAAGGATCACTTTCATTCAGTGTTGTTGTGCTATTTGTTTGAAAGCCATGAGAGATGATTGTAACATATTGCATTGAATAAAACGGGCTATTAAATTTGCGGTACTGACCTTTTTGTTTTTTTGCATCTTCGTGATTATCTTGGAACAATGCCCTCTTTTCACTTTTTGAGTCGGTTGGTTTATCCTTTTGGTGTTCCACACCTTCTTGTTCTGCCATCGTGAGAGGTGATGGCGGGGTTCCTAGGCATACAAAAACAAATATTTAGTAGTCGAAGTTGCAAATGACATGATCTTGACAATCTTTATCTAATTAAATAGTGTATTAAATTTTCAAGAATTACCTTTTTGCTTTTGTACTTCTGCAATGTCACTCTCCTCTTGTTTGTTTTGCTCCAGATGTTGATGACTTGTCGGTGTGAGAGGTATCGCTGGTGCTTCTAGTTATCCATAAGTAAATATTCAATATTTGTAGGCAACAATTTTTTTTAAATAAGAGAAATTGCTGATTAAAACGATGTTACCTGAGGTTGCTTCTATCATCTTGATTGTTTCTTTTTGTTAAAAACTTTATCAACAATAAAATCTGTTGTTTGAGCTGATGTGTTAAAATGGATCTGGAAAACATTTTTTTGACCTTCGATCGCAAAAATCTCCGGCGGTATCTCCTGTGGGTCTTCTGCTTTGTGGTTCGCTAGCAACTCTAAGCATGAATACCTTGTAATCGTCCGCTGCAGGGCTAAAGAAAGTCACCGGGACTGTTGCAGATGGGTCTGTGATGAAAGCTTTGAAATTAAACCTGCATGTTTTATAGAATGAAATGATAATGGCTTCATCTTGATTTTATATTATTTTTAATATTTTGTAAAGCCGAGCTAAAAATTTACGTACTTATAGGATGGCTTTGCTTGCTTTCCATGGTTCAGGCAACGATGCATACCATCCTCTTCTTTCACTTTTGAAGGACATTCGGCGCAAGACATGTAATACCAATCTCTTTTTATGTTGATGCTGGTGATTGTCGCTTCAGTTGTGAATTGGACCCCCTACAAATGTTTGTGCAAATCGTTAGGTGTGACTTTTTTTTGCATTAAACGTTGATTCAAAGCTGTAACTGAAAATCTTAGGTTCTCTAGAGGGAATCTTTGTGTCACGGAAAACTGACCATGTAGCTTTCAAGATCTTGTTTTAAAAGTGTCTTTAGAGGGTATCTGTTGCGGAACTTTTCCTTCTCGATGACTTCATATGAAGACTTGGTGATCCGAAGCGGTGGTGTTTTCTGGTGCCTCTCTGTGTGCCTGTTTTGTATTGGAAGCTTAGAACGGCAAAATTTTCTATGTGAAGATATTGTAATACCCATGTTTTCAGTTCAAAGATTTTACCTTGCCCTTGCTTCATCAGCTTCCGGTATTGGTGGATTTAAGTAGTACCTCGTTGCAGATGTTGTTTTTAACTGGTAATCTACCATAGTATTGTTCAAGAATGGTATAAGAATTTGGCATTTAACTTTTTATAAATTGTTAATGCAATACCTCTAAATTTTGTGACTCGGCAAGAGCTGACGGCAATTATAAATGGCTGTTGCATTTTGTCAAGCTCAGTGTCCCCAAATTTTGCAGCCATGTCATCCCACATAGTGAATGCAACAACATTACCACTGGCAAGATTAGCAATTTATAAGAGAGGTGATACATTCTGCTGCTTTGTTTTTTACCAAACAATTTTACACATAAGTTAACGCACCTTAAATTTTCAATATCCACTTTTCTAAACACAGTTTCTTCTTGGTTTGCATTTGGTTTGCGTATGAGTTCTCCTACTGACCGCAAACATCCGATGTAATCTGTAAGTAGATAAGTGTTAGCATTTTACCATTTTGTTTGCCTTAAAAAATCTGATAGTAGAAAGGTAACCTGTCATAATCGGGTACTGCATTCTGCCCATTGCATCTTTTGTAGGAACTCTGTACTGAAGCTGGTTATATGAAACAAATCAAAGTAGTGGTGTGGGATGTTTGGTGCTTGTATAGCATCAAATTTTGTGGCTCTTCTAATTTTGAGGCTTGTTTTGTTCTTAATTGTTTGTTGGTAAGGGTTGGTTGGCTCACACATAAACTCTGAAATCTTGTAGGTCTCCCCAATTTTTATCTTTGGGTTGAAATAGTTAACCTCCCTAACATTCATATTGCCTTGGATAACATTACACTGTTGATATTTATTTGTTATTAGACAAATCTGAAGAGTCACCATATTATATCTATGTTATCTGAAGTAATACATACCTCTTTATCTATCAAGATACAGCAAAATGCAGTTTCTTTTTTTTTTCCCCAGAGAATCGACTTGCATCCTTTTTGCCATAAGAGACTGAAGTCCATTTTCTGTATACTCTGGCTTCAAGCACTTTGCTGTGAGATGTTGGGTTTAGCTGGCGAATTGTTACAATCTGTGGTATGCCGCTGCTTTCAATCTTTTTTTATTCAGAGCCATGCTGCACGATAGCAGTTGCATTTTCTTCCATTTTGCTAGTAAGCCACAAAAAAGAAAATTAGATACCAACTTTTTTTTGAAATACTAATAATGTTAAATGGAATAAATAGTTGAATAGTAAAATCATGATACACAATACATAAATTTGGCAGTCAGCAAATCTACCTGTGGCTAGTGACTTTTATGATATTTTTATAAAATTAAAAGATGCTAATATGTAGTTGTGATGGCATTATGTATACAATGGCGAAGACGAAAATATTAATAAATTGTTTTTGAACATACAAGATGGGCCAACCCGAATCAGAATTGTTGCTAATAATAAAAAGAATACCAAAACCATAAAAAAAATAATAAATAAAGCATAAACCAAAACTAAAGCAACCTAAATCAGTAACAAAAGAAGTAAGAAGGTTACTATCAAAAATGGCAAATATCAGTGGCTATATTTCTGTTGGCAAAACAAAGGATGTGTCTTTTATTTTTTTTTAAATCTTTATAAACAATGTTTTTTGTGACATTTGGTCTCTGATTTTCTTGTTGTTTGATAAGCACTTTTAAACCATGAGGAGATGTAGCTCTAGAGAGGGCTACATACAACTGGCCATGACCAAAGACTGGCTCAGGAAGGTAAACACCAATTTTTTTAGAGATTGGCCTTAGCTTTTGTTGATTGTCATAGCATAACACAACTTTATTGGGAATTGGGTGCGTTTGAAAACAAAAGGAAGATTTGGATCTTTATGGATCAATGGTATTCTGTGGATGAAAACTTTTTCGCCTACTCTTGTGCCTGTGATGATTTGCATTTCGATTAGCCTAGACATCAGGTTTGTGTCTATCATGCGTGTCCCATTGCATAAATCACCCGCCAAGTTAACATTCCTTAAAAGCATCACCGGTGATCCAACCTTGAGCTCTAGCTCATGTGGTGGGAAGCCTGGCAGCTTGAATGTGTTTATATACTCAGCAGGGTATAACATCTCTATTTCAGCTCCGCTGTTCCCAACCGGTATGGCCACATCATAGCTTGCATAAGTTGTTATTTCACCGTCAATCATCGCTAAAACTTTTGAATTAATGATGTCTGTCGTTTCATTTTTTGGACATACGTTCGCCTTTTCTTGTAAAATAATTGCTGAAGGTGTTTGAAGCGTAGGCTGATCATAGATGAAATCTATGAGATTTGAGAGGCCTTGCTCATCATCTTGTATGCAATATCAAGAAGGAATCTCAACCCATGCTGAATCTCTGTTGTCTTCTTTATCAGGCTCACCAATCCTACCATCACCAATATCAAGAAGCCATGATGCAAAGGAGCGCGCCATGCTTTGTTCTTCTACAGTCAAATCGGAGCGGAACAGCCTCATATTTTCTTTAAGCATCATAACATTAAAATATGGCCATAGGTGTGATTCTGCAACAAACGATGACGTTATTTCCATTTTGGGCGCGCCTTTCTTGACTGGCAGTGTTTGCCGGAAGTCACCCCCTAAAACAATTGTTTTTCCACCAAACAAAACATCTGGCGCATCTAATATGTCTCTGAGAGTCCTGTCTAATGTTTCAAAGCATAGCCGGTCATTCATTGGCGATTCATCCCAGATGATGAGATCGGTTTCTTTTAAAAGATTTCCTATGTGAGTGTTTTTTTAACGCTACAGAGTGACTCATATGTGAGCTTGAGTGGAAGTTTGAATCTTGAATGTGCAGTTCGGCCTGCTGGAAGAAGAAGAGAAGCAATCCCAGAAGAAGCAACTGCTAATACAATTTTACCTTCCGAACGTATGGTGCTAATGATTGTTTTCCATAGGAAAGTTTTCCAGGTTCCTCCATGACCATATACAAATATTAACTCTTGCTTATTTGATTTAAAAGCATTTATAATAAGGTCATATATGTTTTTTTGCTGACTGTTTAGCTTTGGAGCTGACTCATCTCTTTGCTGTGCCAACATTTCCATGTTATAATTCTTTTCCTCCATTAATAGACGGTTGTTTAACTGATCCAATAGCTCTTTTGGAGGTGGCTGCAAACCATAAGTTTGCACTGATTTGCCACAACTACTAAGTATTATTTCTAATTCATATAGTATGTACCCCTCCAATTCAACATCATTGACAAAGTAGTCGGAATACGACTTGTCATGAGACAATTCTTTGGAATATCATGGCCCATTTCTCGCCAATATTTATTCCATAACCGCAAAGGCTGTGCAACTTCACAATGAGTGAGAAGTCGTGCAAAAAGGAACCTCAGTTCTGGTGATGAAGCCGATCCAATGCTTCTTCAAGAGCTATATCCCACTCCTTGTAGTCACCAAGTAGACCAAACACGTCGCATGCAGCACGATATGTAGGATAGACAATCTGGTTGACCGATCTAAGCTCTGTAAAACCTCTACAGGCTTTTTGATGACATAATAACATCCTTAAGTAGAAAAGTTCCCCTGAAGTTGGGTGTATATATGCTATCCGACCAATAGAAGATTTGTTAGTTTTCTTGCGCGACCAACATTTCCGATCTGCATACCACACATATTCTGATGGAAATTGTAAGTATGTCAAATGGCGCCCATCTTCATTTTCAATGTTGTAAGTAAACCATTATGTGAGTGTTGTCAGCTTACGACCACGACGGTTAACCACATACTCTAAATTATTACCATCTCTAAAAGTCACATGCTACATGTTTTCTAGATGGACCGAAAGAATCTGCATCGCTGGTTCTCTACTGTGTATTTCAAATTTGAGGATTCTCCAGCACACTTCATGAGGGCATATGAATCGGCCATCAAGATAACTCTGAATTTCATCAATGGGTTGGTCCTGCTGTGTCGATGAAGTAGATGATTCACCAACAGACTTTGTGACTTTAGCAAAGATTCTATCAGTCCCTTTTGATATGTATTTAAACAAATATTTTATCAGCATACTCCACCCACAGTATTCCACATTGATATGAGCCTCAAATGCCAAGCATAGATCACGGTTATAGGGAACTACAAATCCATTATCAAGCCTCATTTGACCTTTTGCCGCGAAAGAATTTCCTTGCCTTCTTCAATAATGCGGATATCCCTTGTCATCAAAGAAAGTTTCATTATTATATCTCATTGGGAAATTTTTTGTGCAGATATCGCCTTGCATACATGGCGCATTCAAGTTAGCCCTGCCGCAGGGTCCATGCATCATCATCTCTGAAACAATCTTATAAGTGCGCGGATCAGCATGACGATCAAGTAGCTCTGCCGAAATGTATTGGTCCACATCTTGAACATCCTCGATCTTGTTAGAAGAAGAAATCCAGACGAGTGTGTGACAATGTGGTAACCCACGCTTCTGAAACTCAATAGTGTACAACACTGCATAGTTAAAAACACAACAACTATAATTAGGACAACATGTTGGCATACCACATCATGTGTTCATTAAGTAAACAAATGTGATTAAATGATAAAATGGCAATCTTTTTTTATAAATCAAAATATCCATACCTCCTGTGACTCGTCCAAATGTTCGCTTTTCCTTCTTAAACTTCACAAATGATTTAAACTTTTGCTCAAAGACTCTGCATATTGATTCACTATTTCCATTTTTTTCTTTTTAGTTTGAGTGAACACCCGGTAGCCAATCGGACTCGGTTCTCTCGTCGTGAAAGAAGTAATTAAAGGTAAGCCCCGGGTCAACTCCGCATACTATATCTGCTCTATCTGCTATAGCCAAATTAGGAAACTGAGCCATGTATCTTTGAACCTTAGGCCACTTAACATTACATGTGAATGTTATAAAAAACCGAGGATTACCAAGCACCCGAAAAATTGCCAATGCATCCAAGTAATGGATGTACATATATCTCGGACCTCCAGTAAATGACGAAGGTAGTATAATTTGCGAGCCTGTCTGTGAACCATCGTGATATCCTTTTGAGATTGCATCATAGAGGCCTGACAAATAGTCTCCTCGAATGTCGTTTTGATGCGTTCTATAAAAATCCATCCTATTCTGTTCTATGCAACAATAAACACCGACCGCATACTGCTGGAAAAGCCTGCCCATTTGAAAAAGCAGATTATAGCTATCATGCTTCGGATGTAACTGGTACATGTAGAATGCATTCATTGACACTCGTTTTGGCTCATCAACTGGATTTGCTGTTCTAAGCTTTAGCTTTGTATGATATCCTGGCTGACCATAGATGAAAATCAATGGAAACTGTAACGACATGTATGACTTATGAATTTTGCTAATTCTCTTTACGGGGCCATCTCTGTACTCAAGAATAACATCGTAATTTGACTCACTCTCTGGGCCACTGTCAAAGACAATGGCGCCAAGGGTCTGTGATGCTGGAAGTTCATAGCCACGGGACCTTCACCGTAGAAGCCTCACCTTAAATTCGGGACATCATGTTGAGCACATTTGTCGCGGTTGTCCCGAATATCCGACCACTCATTGTGAGCAACCAAGAAGTGAATAAGTCCTTGCACCACCTCTGGATCCAAATCATGCCCATCTGAATTTGAAAAATGGCTCAATCTATGCTCAACCTCATTCTGCGTGTCATAAATATAGAGCTGTGAGAACTTTCAGTTATCATCGGTTGGACAAAGCGAGCCGATCCGATGGTATATTTGGCCAGAAACTTTAAAAACATAGGGCCCTCTACCATAATTGATTGTGTTGTCTACAGTCGCGCCGAACGAAGTCATTGCAAACATCTGATTGTAGGTTCTGATATTTTCCATAAAGGCGCTTTGCCCAAGTAGTTCTTTGATGTACTGAGGTGGATCTACTTCAGGTTGCATAAAAATTCTACCACCCCCGCAGCATAAATGGTACTGAGGAAGATCATTTTGAGACAGATGCCCTGTGAGCCGTTCCCCACGCCAAAAAACAGCGTTACAGTGATAACATCTTTGAGTACAGTCTCCTAAATCATCATACACAGGTGATGCATTTGCATCGATTAATAAAACATTGTTAGGTGAAAGTTCTAATAATATATGTTCGGGAAAAAGATGAAGCATGGAAAAAAAAGGTACAGCAGCTACCTTGTGTTGCATAAGAAGATGAGCCTTCATCAATGTTTCCTGCATTATTATCTGAGCCCGAACAGACCTTCTATGGGGCTGGCCCGCACGTCTATTTCTTTTTTGACCTTGTGATTGATGAGCAACATTTTCTGTAAGACTTGGCTGACCATCAGCATGCACGCATGTTGCTGTCGGCAAAAGAAAATACCATAAAAGTTAAAGCCCATTCTTGTTGCAAACAATATGCTCAAAAAGTGGCCCAAAAAAAAATTACTTTCAGTTGGATGAGGAGTAGCTGGTTCAGCAATGGTGTGAGCATGATTATCTGAATTTGGTTGATGTATGGAGGCTGTGGACGTCTGAGTTGCACGCCTTTTTCTTCCTTGAGTGTTTGTCAAACGACAATTATCAGATGTAACATCCGTGCCGACACTACCATGGGCATCTGGTGTGAATGCTGAAAGACAACCGCATAAAAGGCAAAATCTATATCGCACAAAAACAGTCAGTATTCAAGAAAGTTTTTTACAAAAGAAAACATGGGTGCTGACCTTCAGTCATATGTAAAGGCAATTGCTGAACGACGACCTGCACACCATCATGTAAATCAGGGGTCTGCACATGGCTTCCAATGACGTCACTCGATTTTTTTTCTTTTTGTACTTTGTTTCGAAGGGCCAGTATTGTGTGCAGGTAATCCTATTCACAATAAAGAATACTATGAAAAGCTATTTTAATATTGTATAGGAAGCAATAAAATTCTACAAACCACATCTGAAAAAAGAATAGCAGAACTTACTTTCCATCGTATTAGGAGTCATTGGTTGACCAGCGTTGCACACAAAATCATATGAGCCATACAGGTGAACTGGGCTGGCGGCTGTCTGCTTCCGCGGCCTACCTCTTTTCCGAGTTTGCTGCGAACATCTGCTATCATGCGCAGCTGAGCCTGGTCCAATTCAAAAAATACCATGAGAATCTCATTGACCAACGCTAAAGTATTGTGCAAAAACAAAGTACATCAACGCACCTTCCGTGCAAGAAGCGATCGCCGCGAAGATTGACCATACTATTGTCTAAATTAGCCCGCATCGGTGTCAGACCGATCTTTGGACATTGGCGCCGGTAATCATGCCAGAGGTTTCCTTTCTCCCTGGAGCTTCTCTGAAACACTCAGCATGGTGTTTCACATTCGATTCACCATGTTCATAAGCAAGCACGCCTACATTGAAAAAAAAACAAAGCATTGGAAAACTGTGTATTCAACTTTGCATGCAAACAATTGGAAAAAAATAAAAACAAAAAAAAAGGCAATAAGTAGTTGCTTTAAAATTCAGCGCAAATTCAGCCCGAAAGAATTACCCGTTGCCACACATACTCCACCGATATGACCAACATCATCTGTATCTATGTGGCGTCCTGTAATCTGCACGGGCCGCTTCTGAACAACACCTAGAAAAAAAAGATGCAACATCAGCATTTGAATGTTTACATGGTAAACATCACAATAAATATAAGCATATCAAGAATGAGCAATAAAAAAATAAGCTAACCTTTGGCATGATGGCTATTTGATGCAGTAAAAGCTTGGGATGCATATGGTTGACAAGCGCACACGCTTGGAGCAATGATGTTACACATTTGACATCCAGTACATCCATGTATACTTGGAGCATTGTTTTGTATCAGGTTTTGAGGTGACCAGTTTGTGATTTTTTCGGAGTCAGGTATCAGTTTTGAGTTCATAATTATAAAGAATAATAGAAAGCCAAATTATGAAGCCAATAAAAAGCAAGCAAAGCAGAACTATTAACATTTTTGAAGTGGTCATGATGAGCAAAAAAAAAAAACGATTATAAAGCGATAGTTGCTGGTATCAGTTAATTGAACAGATTATGAACTTCATGAACAAATTATGAACATATGAGTTTATAACAAAGCAACCCATATCGGATTATCAAAACCCAACTTCAGATACTCACTTAAATAACAAGAAAAAGACCAATAAATCACTTAAAACCAACCTGCATCATAAACCTCATAGTTGACCAAAACAAAACCCATATCAATTTATAACCGAACCCACAATAAAATCACTTAAAACCAACAAAATATAGCAAGTAAAGCAGGTAAAGAGAAGAAGAAAAAGCATACCTTAGAGGAGGTGAATATGGCGACTGTAGGTGGAGACAACGACGGCTGTAGGTGGAGACGATGGCGGCGGCGAGAGGTGGCCGGCCGAGGCTGGAGGTGGCCGGCGGCGGCTGTGAAAGGGTGAAGGTTTTGAAGGTGTGAAGGGGTTGAAAGGTTTTGAGTGTAGGAAGAGGTAGGGTTAAGAGGTGGTCAGATGTGTTCATAGGTCTTACCGAGTCAGACATAATAAATCTTATCGAGTCTGACTGCAAATGAAAAACAAACAAGGGTACATGTCTGACCGCGTCTGAACGCCTCTTACTGGTAAGATTCAGAGGCAAATAAGAGTTTTTTTATAAAAAACAAACACACCTTTAGTTTATCTTTCACTAACGTGACAGGCAATAGAGGCTCATAAGGTCACTTTATAGACCATTTCCAGTTTTCCACTTGATCAACGACAACATTTCATGTTTATGATCAGCCAACATAAGCCATAAGGTATGCCTGTACGAGTATACAATTATATGGCAATACCAAGGCGTACCTATGTGATAATAAAGATTGGACCATTATAACTCATAAACTATATTATTCATGTGGAGACCACCCAAAGGTTTCGAATAAAGAAACAGCAGCTGATGGCTCATGAGTAGACGAAAAATAAAATAAACTTCGAAGTTCAGGCGCTCAACTCAGTTTATTGTGTGATTGTTTCGTTGGGTTATAATTTATAACCGAAGAGGGCTTGGCCCAATCTGTTGGACCTCAAAACAGACCCAATTGTTTCCATGTTTATTAACCGATTGCGATTAATGACTACTTCTGTCTAACTACTTAGTCTCAAGGACCCAGTTACAATGCCCAAAAAAGCCTGTTTATTTTCTTTGAGTAACATTTATATTTTATAAGTAACATTTTAACTTTCATTGAACTAGTTCTTAAGTTAGACTCTCTTATGCCATACGTTTTGAAGTCATTAAAGCAAGCAATTTTGGCACATACATGAAAAAGGTTAAAAGACAGTGCTACTTTAGATATCTTCATATTTGCCGTAACATAGCAGTCATTCTCATCCAATAATCGTGACTAACAAAAAAAAAAAAAAAAAAAAGAAAAAAAAAACATCATCATACAACCATAACGAATAAAATTATCTGTTACGTAGTATTATAATTTATTACATCTACTATTAAAACTGAATGCTTAAACCAACTACGATTCAGAAACACCGAATAAGTTGAGTTGAATAAGACATAAAGTGACGGATAATGATAAAAGAATGCAACTAACTTATCAAAAAGATGTGTCGTGTCATGTCATGACATCTTAGCATTTTCCCCCTTTCTGCCTTTTACTCACACACATAAACCCATTCACTAATTACTCAAGTCAAAATTCCACTTTTAAGACTAACCGTACCCAAATAAAAAAAAAACAAAAAATTCTTCCTTTGGTGCAACCCAGTGAGTTCACTTGCACGATGGCGCAGGGGGAGGGGGAGGTTTAGTGACTTGGCTTTGGCTCATGCCAAAATGTTGCCACGTAAAATTGGCGCCGAGCATATATTATCATACCTAGTCCTTTTAAAATGACGGTTGATACATTTCTTTTTACTCTTATCCAAATTTATCCTCTTATCTATGTGTGGTAATCATTGATAAGCTAATAAAAAAAGTCACTTTCTCACTTATCACTTTCTCACTTATCGTTACATAATAGATATGTAATCAAACGGCGGTGTACTCTTCATGTTACAAAACACATTCAGAACACCTCAGCGACACATCATATCTTTTCTTTTCACTCACTCATCACTCACATCTGGTAACTTTCACTCATCATTAACAGATGCAAAATTCACCACTTACACATACGTAAAGATTTACCCCCATTAGGACTCGGTAAAAAAGTTACTGTACTAGTTTGATAAGTGGAAAAATTACTATATATATTAAAAGAGATTTGAAACGACGTCATTTCAGCTGCTATTCCTTCCACCTAAACGACGTCATTTCACATGCCATATTCCAACGTCTAATAACCTGGCCCATTCCAGCCATTTCAGCCAGCCCAATGCCTGCTAGCCCGCCCGTTGGTTTTTGTAAAAGATGCAAATCAAGAAGAACCTAGAACCTAGAAGAACACAGGATAACACTCTCGACGGAAGTGGGAGGTACAACAACAACAACAACATCATCGGAGGTACAACAATGATAATAAAGAATGTGATCGGAGGTTCTTCTACGGATCCACATAGCTAAAACACACATACCCAAAAGGTATGTACTACGATTAATATGGGTTTTGGATGATTTGTGAAAAAAAGAAGATGAAACTAATGGTTTACTTATGATTTTGGGGTTGACTTTTTTATAAATATCTTTTGAGTTAAAGGATTTTGAAGATGTTGATATTGATTTGGTGAGGTTAGATGATTTGAAGCTATTGTTAATAGTTTTGTTTGGGTATTGTAGGATTTTGATGTGGTGAGATGTCATCGATCGTGGCGTTCTGAGTAAGTGTTCACATCCATGGGTGAGTATTTCCAATGAAAGTCCCTAACTACATCGCCTCCTTTCGATATATGGGATTTTGCTTTGCGGTGTGAATTTTTTGAGGTTCGAGTTACGGTGAATAAGTTGATGTGGAGGATAAGCTTGACGCTTGAGGTCGTGGATTTGGGTGACTTTTTATTTAGTGTAATATAGTTTTCGTTTATATCCAAATTTTGTTACAAACTTGAGGAATTTGAGACAGATTGGTAAAGTTGGTGTTTTTTTCTTCATATTATGGTTATATGATTATTAGTTATATATATATATTTAAAAATCTTATGATGACAAACGCTTTTGTTGCAATTTTCAGTGTGGGACAAGTGGTTTAGGTCGTTTGGAAATTATTTCAGAAACTGAGGTGAGTGTGTCAAATGAGGCCAGTTCCATACAAAATTGAAATATGTTTTTGGACATTTCAGGTTTTGTATAATGGAATGTAGGTTAGGGAAATCGAGAGAGGCGGTCGTGAAGCAAGAGAAAGTGGGCAAGGAAAGATGCAAAACAAAATGTCGGCGATTGGATATCAGCGCTAATAACCATGGGTCTATTCGAGTCCGATAATCGAAGGTATTTCTTTTCTTGAGTGCCACCGTAAAGTCAACATAACATATAACCATGGCATTTTGCGATTGTGTTAAGTGTATATTTTTTACAAAGATGTGTTATCTGTTTATTACAGAGGCCATTTGCAAAACCCATCGGTAGCTACCATTTATGTTGTAGTCGCTATCCATAATCAATAATAGCTACCATCTCGCTAGCTTCTTTTGGGCCAAACCAACAACACACTAATGATTCAAGTAAGTTATTCTTCATTATCCGCTATTAGCATTTTATAAGATGCGGTTTAGTTTGTATCGTGATACTTCTACTTCCATAATGGTGGTGGTAAGAGACGCCTTTGGGTGAATGTATTAACATAGGCTCAAAGAGAAAGGCAGACGAAAATAAGGCCGTATCGAGGACAAGCTCTCTAAAGAGGCAAAAAGTAGTGGCCAAATTATCGGGCAAAGCTTTCGGTAATTTGTTATTTAGGTACTCGATTTTGTTTTTACCCATACTTTTAACATACAGTTTCTCTAACGTTTGGTTCTTGATATGTACCTGCAAATGATGATGCATGTATGGGCATCGTGATGGGGGATGACCTTTTGCACGCTCGATTGTCGTGCGGAATTTCAACACGGTGATGACTAATGACGTGGATCGTAGGTTGTTTTACGGAACATCTTCACGACAATATCATTTACTCTTGCTATGTCTCTATGTGCGAGCTTTCACATTTTTCATTTTCGGTACAAGATAATGTCAATACAAAACCAAAGCAGTGGTCAGAAATTGATCTGACTTCTTATGTCCCTAACAGTCTGATGTCGCAACCAAAGTGCCATTTTCCTCATTTGTCTCAAGGTTAGTATTGTAGTTTACCTAATCATGGTGTATTATCAACGTGTTTGCCCAAATCCTTCATACCTCTTTTTATGACGTCGTGTGCAGCCGTTTGTCATGGACCATTGGTCTTGGATTTTGTGAGAGGCACCGTTGGTCCGGAAATGATTGAGGCCCCGTCTGGAACTCAAGCTCCTGAATGCGGCCAATGCAAGATAATCTTATGTTGTCATGTACGCTGACCTTATTGGATTTAATCTCGCAAAGATGACCAAATACCGTTTCGCTCATTTAATCTCCTAATTAAATGTTTCCTATGTTCAGATTGTCAAGCGTGATTCGAGCGCTCCCCACAAACACCGGCGACAACAGTTTTGGTTCTATGAGCGCCTGTTACATAGTACATATTAATCTCGGCGTCGGTGGGAAAAATAATACTATCCGACACTATTTGACAAGATATTCACAATGACCCGAATCACCCAGCATACTTTAGTAAATATATATGATTATTGTTGGGAATTAAGGTAAACTACTGATTCTGCCGAAAGGTAAACCTCGATTCTCGCAAGTATCTACCAAAGAGATTTAGAAGAAGAATGGATTATTGAAGTCATACTTGACAGAAGTGTTAAAACAGATATCGTGTTCTTCGCCGAAAGTGCGAATCCACGTAGGAGAGATGAGCTCGGTATGTAGTAAAAGTCGGTGCATTGAAAGATAGGTTGGCGCCGATTATGTAGAGCTTACTCGGAATAAACAATATGATTAACAAAACAATATGATTAGTTGCATGCTTGTCTAGATGCATGCTTGGTCTATGTTTGTATTAGAGCGTACATTGTGGCGCTCATTGGGTTTCTTGCCTATATAAGAAACCATGATAGTATGTAATAGATAATCTTTTCTTAAGTCTTTCAAGTATTGTAAAACTATCCGAAACATAGGTTTCTATAATCAAAAGATCCATAGAGGATCAAAGAGTTCTTAGTTATTGTAACTTGTATTTACTTTCCGCTATATAATACGAGTTGTAGAGATCTTCTTTAGTTTGCTTGTGATTACATAGGCAACACTAACGATCTCCGAGTGCTTAAGATCTATCAAGGTGCATGTGAGTTCAACAAGTGGTATCGAGCCTCGGGAAAGTCTCTACGATACTAAGAACCATTCTCACCCCATACAATCAAACATTCATTCACCATGCCTGGATCCGATAATGAAACCAAGTCGCCAACACAAACAACACCAACACCACTTCCATGCAACGACTTAGTCTTTCAAGCGAACGGTAAATTTCCTTACTTGAAAAGGGAAGAGTATGATCTTTGGACGATGAAGATGGAAAAGCTGGATTTCAATATTGATTGGAATCATGGGAGGTAGTAAAGAAAGGAAACAGTCTAAAGAAAATGATTCAGACGGGGATGGTAAGTTTATCATGGCTCCTCCCAAAGCTGGCGAAGAAGTGTTGGCAGAGAGAGCATAAAGTAAAGACTATTACGCTTCAAGCCATTCACGAAGATCACTGTGTGATTTTCACCATATGGATGATGCAAAGGACATATGGATGGCTCTCAAAGCAAGGTTCGGTGGAAATGAAGAATCAAAGAGAATGAGGAAGTCCATCTTTGAGACAACAATTTCGGGACTTTAATATCTCAGAAGAAGAAGGTATCCATGAGGGATCTGACGGGTTCCATAGGATTTTGAGTCGACTAAACCGGTGAATGCAAAACGATAATGATACCGCAACTCAAAGTTCCTTGATCTTTGCCTCCATCATGGTTACATGTCGATTATAGCCCTCAAGGCTAAAGGTGGGTTGGATATGCTCACTTTTGATGAGGCATAATGCACTCTAACACTTGAACACGATGTCGAACTCCTACCGTACATCTTCTTCTCGCCATGCGACTTTTGTTGGGACATCTCACTCCAACATGATGGTACTGCTCCTAGTTCAACAATTTTCCATCATCTCCTAGTTCCAACTACTTTCCATCATCTTGCACTCCTACTCCACCACATAACTCTCGACCCACTCCACCATCTTCTCAAACTAAGACTAGTAGTGTGATGGAGGATGTTCTTCATTCATTTGTTCTTGACTATGATACTCAAGAATATCTTGCATATGAAGACTTTGATCAGTTGGACCCACTTGAAATGGAGGAGATGGCGAAAATCACGGTGGCATTCTTGTCGATGGACATCAAAAGATTTGAAGAAAAGTCAGGAGGAAATTTGCTTTCAAGGAAAGGAACCGGCTCGCTCGATAGGAGAAAAGTCAAGTGTTTCACTTGCCATCGGATGGGGCATTTCGAGGAATGCAAAGCAGGGAAGAGTGGAGATGGAGCTAACTACATTTCCTATCGCCAGAAGAAAGAAGGAAGTCGGAGCTTGACTCTTCTCACCATGGATGAACAGTCAACCGGACGGCACATGAACCGTTAATGAGGAAGCTCGATCTTGATAAGCTTGGATTCTCGGCAAGGTGTACTTGGATGAAAGGCATGATCGGTTTGCCTTGATGGGACTATCTCGTGTACACAATCTGTATATTTGGTTGTAGTATAAGATACAATGAACTTAAAGAAGAGTTTGATGCTATGAAACCTAAGTTTGATGAATGCTATATTGAAAATGAAGCTCATAAACTAGCATTAAAAGCGATGAAAGACAAAAGTATGGTTTCAAAAGAATCAAATAGCTTATGAAGAAAAGATAAAGGTTTCTAGTTTGACCTAGAAGTTGCAAATAATTACTTAAAAGCGTGCGAGAAAGCAAAGGATGAAGTCGTGTTCGAGAACCTAGAACTCAAAGAAAAACTAGTCGAGGAAATAGCTAGGCATAAGGAATGGTTAATTTACGGTGATAATCGGCTAGAGAAATACTACAGGTCAATCGGTAACCTCGGCTTAGGATTAGGCTTTCAAAAGTATGTAGGAGTAGAAGCTAAGTATGATGGTCGTAAATCCACACCTTTGAGAAAGTTAGCTAATTTTGTCAAAGAAGGTGAAATGCATCGTCCCCGGACCTATTAGAGGTGAATTTATGCCCATTGACCTTTCCATCGCGTTGACTTTGATGGATCGCATCATCTGTATGGCGAAAGTCAAAGACTTGCGGACCACGATACCTCATCTAATGACTTTGTCTCTTGCTCGGCGGTGACAATTCATCGGATCAAGGTCTACTTCCTATGAAAGTTGTGATTCAAATGAGAAGTCGACCTTTCCAAGCTCGAACCTACACCCAAGCCTCGCACCCCATCCACTTGCAAGCCTTCTAGGAAGTCTGCGAGGAATCAACTTCAAGGCAGTTTCTTCAAGACTTATCTTTTAAATATTTGAATAATCAGTCTGTTAAAAACAATTCCTTGAATGTTTCTAATTTAAGTACTCCTTCATGTAATCAAACATCTCCCTATTTGAATAAATCTTCCAAGAAGAAGACATGTTTTGTATGTGGAAGTAAAATTCATTTAATTAAGGATTGTGATTTTTATGAGCAAAGATTGGGTGCATGTGCTAATCACCAGAAACACAAATCGAAGTGGACCAATGTTGATAATATTCCACCTTATGTCCCACAAGCGACTAATATCGACTCTCATTGAGAAGTTCGGTTGCCAGACCTTATGTGCAACCAACTAGCCCATACTTTAATCATAGTTATTGGCCTACATATGTTGACTCTATGTATCTTTGGGATGGGATATAGAAGCTTCTTGTGAAGTCCTCAGCAGTTGTTCTTGGACTAACAAGGACCCAACCATCAATGGAGGACCAAGAACAATGGTGGATCCTCTGCATCTTCATGGCCTAAACACATGATCCACAAGGCGTGTTCAAGTCGAGAATGACTTGAACCTTCTTTAATTACTAGCTGTATGTATATATTTTGTTGTTGTTTGTAGGATCATCCCTTAAGCATAAGAATATCGGTATTGTTGATAGTGGTTGTTCCGAAGCATGTGCGGGAGCAGGGATATGATGCACAATTTTGTTCCTATAGAAGGAGGAGGCAATGTGACTTTTGGAGGTAGTGATGGGAGTATCACAGGAAAGGCACCATAAAGACACCTCATCCGGATTTTGAAAATGTGTACTTTGTTAAAGAACTTGACATTTCAACTTGTTCTCCGTTTCACAAATCTGTGACACTAAGAACAAAGTTCTCTTCATCGAGAATGAATGTCTTGTCTTGTCTAAAGACTTCAAACTCCGGAAGAAACCTCAATTCTCACTGAAAGTTCCTCGCACTCACAATTTATACACATTCAACCTTAATGAAGTTCAACCTGGTGGTGACCTCACTTGCTTGGTGGCTAAAGCATCCCTTGATGAGTCTACTAAATGGCATAGGAGGATGGCTCATGTGAATTTCAAGACCATAAACAAACTCTCTAAAATGGGTCTTGTTGAAGGTCTTCCCACCAAATTTTTCACCAACGATCATAATTGTGTTGCATGCAACAAAGGAAAACAACACAGAGCCTCCTACAAAGCTATCAATGCTATGAGCATCATTTACGAACCTCTTGGTTGCTCCACATGGATCATTTGGTCCTACTCAAGTCGAAGCATTGATCATAAGTACTTACATGCGGTTATCACCGATGGCTATAGCGATTTTGTTGGGTTTCCTTTCTCGAACCAAAGATGAAACATCTCAGTCTTGTTGAATTCATCACTCTCGTTGAAAATCGGTTGAACAAAAGGTTAAGGGCATTCGGTGTGATAATGGAGCAGAGTTTAAAATGCTATTCTTATAGAACTACGTGGGTCAAAGGGTATAAAAGGGACTATAGTAATCCAAGAACCCACAACAAAATGGGGTGGTGAAAGAAAGAATA
The DNA here is from genome assembly GCA_022545495.1 of Chrysanthemum lavandulifolium. NCBI lineage: Eukaryota > Viridiplantae > Streptophyta > Magnoliopsida > Asterales > Asteraceae > Chrysanthemum > Chrysanthemum lavandulifolium. Next base: position 125,197,510 of record CM040243.1, read on the forward strand.
GGACCTTAATAGAGGTTGCAAGATCAATGCTTGCAGACTCTAAAGCCCACTATATTCTGGATGAAGTTGTTGCACACAGTGCTATGTGCTAAACAGGGTCTCCATTACTAGACCTCAACTCAAAACACCATATGAACTTCTCTTTGGGAAGGCTCACGTGATTCACTACCTAAAACCTTTTGGTTGTCAAGTAACCATTACGAACACCGGTGATCCGTTGGGAAAGTTTGATGAAAAGGTCGATGATGGTTATATTGTGGGTTATTGACTCACGATAAGGCATACGAGGTGTACAACTTGCAAGCCAAGAAGATAGAGAGGCCGAACACGAGATTTTTGGAAGACAAGCACAATGTTCAAGGACGTGGTCATACGTGGTCTTTTGACCTTGACTACTTGACCGATTCTTTGGGCTACACTAGACACTTGGCTAACCAAAATGCGGGTCCTCAAGCTTCTCCCACTAACAATCTGAGTCCCTCGATGATGACTACGAAAATGAGTTTGAAAATGATGAGCAACCTATACTTGTGCCTTCCTTCTCCCTAACAATATTGCGGTACCACCTCAAGGATATTCTTGTCTGAGTGATGAAGATGAATCCCATTATCTTGAGGACCTTGCTAGGCTTGAGACACAAGAATTTCTTTGCTAAGCTTGAAGCGAGAAACCGAATGGAGGTTGCTAATGAAGGAGTCGTGAAACCAAGTGTCTCTGAAGTTGACTCACACACCTACCATCCACAATCTGCTTTGAAGGCTATCTTTGTTTCTTCTCATATTCCTTCTCAAGTGTCTTCGGACTTTGGAGAACCTCATACACGCTTTCCAAAACCCTCCGATCTTGGAAATCATCAACCCAAAGTCGGCATTTTCACTTCACACTCTTATGATCTTTGAATTTGAACCATCGATCACTAATCTTGATTCATCCATTGAGGTCACCCCATCGCTACTCGGAGGATCAACATTGCTCATCCTCAATCCAACATCATAGGTGATCTTTCGCACTGTTAGAACTCGAAGGGCTATCACGAGTCCTCGATTTGGACAGATTGCTTTTCTCTTATGTCTCCAACCAAAAAGAGACAATCACACGGACTTCAAGCATTGTCATTTGCTTGTTTTCTTTCTCAAGTGGAACCAACAAGTGTTTCTCAAGCTCTTAATGACTCAAGTCGGCTAGAAGCAATGCAGAAGAAATGCAACAATTTCACAATCAACAAGTTTGGATTTTGGTTCCACTCCACGATGGCAAATATGCCATTGGGACAAAGTGGATTCGAAAAATAAGAGAGATGCTCGGGGTGTTGTGATAAAAACAAAGCAAGATTAGTAGCTCAAGGCTTGAGACAAGAGGAAGGATTGATTATGATGAAGTGTTTGCACTGTGGCCAGAGTTGAAGCCATTCGCATTTTCTTGGCATATGCTTCTTACATGGGTTTCATGGTGTATCAGATGGATGTCAAAGGTGCTTTTCTGTATGGTGAGATTGAAGAGGAGGTTTATGTCACTCAACCAAAGGGGTTTGAAGACCCAGATCACCCAAATCATGTTTACAAGGTTGTTAAAGCTCTATATGGCTTACATCAGGCACCTAGAGCTTGGTATGCTCGGCTATCATCATTCCTGCTGAAGCATGGCTATAGGCGAGGTGCTATTGACAAAACTTTGTTCCTAAAGAAGAATTACTCAGACATCATTCTTGTGCAAGTTTATGTGGATGACATTATTTTGGCTCCACAAACGAAGCTTGGTGCAGTGGAATTTGAGGAACTCATGAAGGGTGAATTTCAAATGAGTGCTATGGGTGAGCTCGCTTTCTTTTGGGTCTCAAGTTCAAGAAACAAGGCGGTATTTTATCATCAAGATAAATATGTGAGGACATTTGAAGAAGTTTGGTATGGAAGGTGTTGGACCGCCACAACACCTTATGAAGCTCAAATACTAAAGCAAATAATGAACGGATCTACACGTGAATGTTCATCCATGCAGTCCATGATTGGTTCATTGATGTATCTAACGACTTCAAGACACGATATCACTTTTCTTTGTGAGTGTTTGTTCTCGACATCAAGTCACTCCACTTACTTCCCATCTCAATGTGTCAAGAAGATCTTTAAGTACCTCAAAGGCCAACCTCTTTTAGGCCTTTGGTACCCAAAAGAGTCTTCTTTCAAGTTGGAAGCATATAGTGGCGGTGATTATCTTTGGTGCAAATTTGGATAGAAGATCCACAACCTGGGGTCGCCAATTTCTTGGCAAGAGGTTGATCTCTTGGCAATGCAAGAAACAAACCATTGTGGCTGCCTCAACTCTTCAAGGTAGTATGTTCTTCTTTGCAAATTTTTGTGGATGTGTCCTTTGGATTCAAAACCAATTCTTTGGACTATGGGTACAACTTCATGAACACTACAATTCATATAGATAATCAAAGTACCATCTGCATAGTCAAAATCCAGTTTTCACGATCGAACAAAACACATTGAAATCAGGCACCACTTTATAAGAGATGCATATGAAAAACATTTGATAAAAGTGGCTAAAATCCATACTGATGATAATGTGGCAGACCTATTAACAAAAGCTTTTGATGGACCAAGGTTTCAACACCTTGTGGTCAATATTGGAATGCTAAACCCTTGACTGCATAGTTTAAGGGGAGGCATAGGCCTCAGGGGAGGCATAGGCCTCAGGGGAGGCATATGCCTCAGGGGAGGATTTGTGCAAACTCTGCATATTTTTGTGTCATAGTTTTCTAAATAATTTTCTTTCTCTATATATTTTACTTCTTTCTTTAGGTTTGTAAAAACATCATTTTGCCTATAGTGATAGCGTTTATTTAATATATTTTATCTTTTTAATCTTCTCTTATTTGCTTTTTAGCCTCGGTTATTCATTATTCTTTTCTAACACTAACTGTCTAATAACTCTTTAGGTTGTTTGTCTTTGTGTTGTTCTTGTGTAGTGGTGTGTCTGTTTTGCAGTTGTCTGGATTGCAGTTATCTATCCCATGGACAAGTTCAAATTCATCAAGTGTGACTCAATGGTACATGGTCAAGTTAGCTAAAAGAGTGTTCTTTGGTTTCTTACGAAAGTAAAAGTCTTGAAGCATACAATTTGATTCCTTTGAAGTTTTATCTTGAAGAAAAGAAATTGAAGTCAAATTGTTCATTCATTCATTCAAGAAAGCAGTTTGACTTCACGACTTACATAGAGTCAACCTACTACATATGCATCTTCAAGATACGAGTCAGACACTTAAGCTAAGCCTAATCTAGTGTATATCCTTCATTCAAAGCTAAGTGAATGTTGGATATCGTTGATCTCGGCTTTGCTTTAAAGGTCTTGCATAACCACCCATTCCGTCTAACCGGTGGTTGGATATGCATGACCAACTCGACGAAGATGCTAAGGACCAAAATGGAAGGATGGATTGATGCAAGCGATTGATGATGGCGATGACCACGCGGGATGGCGGAGAAAAATAACGTGTCTGTGTGCTTCATCTATTCATTTCAACCAAATGCAATCGATCCACCCTCCTTAAGCCCTTCTTCTATCGATGTGTGTTGATGCACCAAAAGATGGTGCGGTGAGACCAAGAACCACCTCTATCTTTGGGAGTGGCGGATTCTCGCACGAGGTCTTTGTTGAGACCGAGGTCTTTGGAGGTTGGGAGTAAGATGTTCCTCCTTATAGGAGTCATCGAGAATCATCGCAGATTCACTTGGATTCACTACACTGTCATCTTCTGAAGAAGGGAGAAAGGGCGATTTATTTGGTCGTGGATAGGGTTGAGGAAAGTAATATAGCCATGGGTTTGATTCACCACTTGATGATGATGAAGAAGATGTTGAAGATGAGGTTGTGAGATCTATGATCTCAGGTTTGGTATTCATGGTACAACTTTGTTGATTGGGGTTATTTTTTACATCTAGGGTTTGTGGTAAATATTTGGGGATCTTGGTGAAGTGATGAGTAACATTGGGATCATTTTATAGACGGGTTCGAGGTTCAATGAGTTTAATGCAAGTGGTTGGCACAGTAATTCTAGAAACTTACCGAAGATATTCTTATCTTTGATGCATTCTCATTGAAGTTATAACTTCAGCAGATTGATCAGTGTTCTCTTGAAGTGTTATTTTGGGTTGGGTCAAAGATGTAATACACGTCAGCAAAGGTCAACCAAACGGTCCATTTTTCTTTGACTATAATTTGGGCAAAAACACTCAATCCACCATCACTCTCTTCAGAACAAACCAATTCCCTCTCATCCTGCATTCACAAACACTCACCATTTCGAGAATCATAACCCTAAACACACATATCTCTCATGGCTCTTGAATTTAAACATGATCACAACAAAGTTGCATTTCTGGGAAATGGCAAGGGATATGATTTGTACGAACCAATGGTGGAATTCTTGAAAAGGTCCAAAATTTGTTATGCTCTAACTCATTCTCCAAATGAGATATATGAATCACTGATCACTCAATTTTGGGAATCTGCTGAGAAGAGGAGTGAGCAGAGATTAGGCGTTGATTGATGAAGCAGTACATAGTGACCGAGGACCTAATTAGAGGAAGCTTCACTTGGAAGATCTTGATGGAGTAGTTTACTCTAATCGGGAAGATGTGCTTATTGGGCTAAGAGCAATTGGCTATCGAGGAACAAGGATGATATGTGGCTAAAGAAGGAACTCGCCCAAAATGGAGGTTCTGGTTCACACTGCGCTTGATGCATGAGCAACAAGACCGGAGGATGGGATCGGTTCTCAACTCAACTGGGCTATGGTATTGTGTGTCTTTCCCAAGGGGTAACTTTCAATTTTTCTAAGTATATTTTTGAAAACATGGTTGAAAATATTCAAAAGAAAAAGGGTAAGTTTTTAATGTACCCAAGGTTTTTGCAAATGATTTTGGACACCACTACACAAGCCCAATCCTTCTATCCCATAGGTGCTTTAACTGCTAAATTATTTGCAACTATGAGAACAAACTTTCAGGGGGAACATCATCCTTTGCTAGCAGCCATGGTGCCCCAAGGCAATGAGGCTGCTGATGAGGAGAATGTGGCTAATGTTCCTCCTACTTCACCTGTTGCTACTGATGGTAATCCATTAGTTAACATTGATGAGGACCTCATCAACTCATCAAGCAACTCATGTTGCTCGACCCGACCACCTTGTCCCGGTCCAACACCCACAAAGTTACCAATGATGAGTCGACCTTAATAGACTACCCCACCAAGTCTGTTAGGGATCCTCTCAATGAAGATCTTCCTCACATTGAGCATGACCATGATACTCTTGAAAGGTCCAATGAAGCTCCCACACCACAGAGCAATCTGCTGGTGGGCCGAGGACCTATTACACTCTCATCTGTCTATGCTCTTGTCAGCGGTATCTTCTTGAAGTTACTAGTCACGAAAAGGAGCTTGCGAGACCAAGTCTTCTCTTGGAAGTAAGATTGAAGAACTGAGAATCAAGTCAAGGAATTAGAGGACAACCGAAAGGGACCTCCAAAAGGAAGCTTGTGGTTTCTTCGATGAAGAACAAGAAGTACCTCATTTGAGTCTCACGAGATATTGGCGATGTTTCTCTCAATGATCCTTCATCGATGGTTCTTGCTTCCTCAAAGAAGAAGGAACACATCCTTTACAAAAGAAGAAAGAGATCTTATATTCATAAGGTATCTTACAAGCTTCAAAGGAACCTCGATGTTGACAAGGTGCATCTCTTGATGTGCAAATGGAGGATGCTTCTTCAGATCATGGTCAATCTTCCTCTGTTCAAGAACCGTCAGGCTCTTCACCTTCAGCAGATCTTTCTGATGTTGTTGCCATGACCACTCCAGTTGATATTGCTACTGAGGTTCCTGTCGTTGATTTAACTGAAGAAGAGTGTGCCAAGAAGCTTGATGATAAAGGGAAAGATGTAATAACTGAAGATGAGCTTGGTCCAGACCTGGTAAGTGAGGAGGAAAGACTAGGTCAAGCAAGTAGATTGGCAGAATTTGAAAAGTCAAAGGAAAGTGAAGTATTGGCTCATCAACTTGAAATAGAGGACTTTTCATCTTTAACTCCTGAGAGAAGAAGAGAACTGGATGCAATGAGGGTTCGGATGCTGCTTGAACACCGGGATATTCTAACTCGAGAAGTCATTTCAAGACCTTCTCTTGCTCAAAGTATACTAGGTGGAGATTTCCTCAGTGACAATTATGTGGAGCGAATGATGGCTCAGGGAAGACAAAGGAAGCAAGAAGCTATCGCTCAAAAGAGGGCCATCAAAGCTCAGAAGGACAAAGAGAAAACTCCTACAAAAACTGAAATGAGAATGGTGGTGAAAAATCAATGCTCGATGTACAACTCTGGCTTAACAATGAAACAAGTCAAGGCCTTTCCTGATCACGTCCTGATTCGCAAATACAATCAGATCATGAAGGACAAATCATCATCATCAGCACATTCTACCCACTTGAGAAGGATTACAGAGGATGAAGTTGCTCAAGAAGCCAAAAGACTCAAATCTGATGATGCTCCAGCCAAGGAATCATCTCCAGTCATTCCTGCTGAAGCTACTTCTGAAGTTGCTTCTTCTACTGACAAGAGTCCATCTGCTGAACCATATTCCAATTCTCCTGAAGCACCTGATATATATTAGCCCTCACTTCATCTGTGGCACCCGTGGTCAAAATAGAAGATTCTGAAGTTAAGGAGGCTGATCTCATTGAAATAAAAACAAAAGGGCAATAAAGATGCTTCACGGGATGAATGCACCGTGTTCCAACTAAGTCTCCTCTACCTCTTCAAGTCTTATCACAAGTGTTCAAGATGAAAATGCTCCCTCTGGGGAAATCTATAAACCTGGTAGGAGGACAAAGAGAATGGCCAAAAGATCTCCAGTAGATCTTGAAGCTGATAACTCAACTTTCATTATTGAGGGCTCTGCTGCTGATTTTCCTGATGGAAATTCGGATGAGGTGGTAGATTGGAAATTGAAGGATGATGAGATGAATGTCATTCATCGAAGGGACTCCACTTTAATGGAATTCACCTTTCTAAAGGAAATTCTACACTTGGTAGACAGGGCAGACTTACTTTCTCTGTTCACTCGTGTTACCACCTATTACTGCAACAAGGAACCACAAGGTTCTGGGATGTTCTTACCAGGAGATCTTCAAGTCCTGTTAAACTCTCACATTCCCAATAGCAAAGCACATTCCATTTGGGAAAACTCACATCGGTGGAAGCTTGCATCCCGGAGATTCTATCCTCTCCTCGTGTGCATGTGCTTGAGACTAAGGGTGGAATCACCTTTATGCATGTTTTCGAAAGAAAGTATCCTTTGCCCAAAAGACTTATGGAAAAGATCTTTGAGTCGAAGTGGAAATTCCTCCGGATCCTGTGGGCAATGAAAGACAGTCTGCTTTGACATTGGTGGGTTTGATCAAGACTCAACTTCAACAAATGAAATAGGCCTCATCCTCATCCTTATCATGACACTTGGTACTCTCTGCACTATTCTGTTTTGTTACTTTTAATTTGGTTGTATGTGTCAATTTACGTGTTATTTTTCAAATGTTATTAGTTAAAAAAAAAAAAAAAAAAAAAAAACTAACTTTTATGCGGGTTTGTTTGTTGTCCAATTCGATGGTTTTAACTCACCGATGTACCTTGTGTATGTCAAAGAGTTGGCTAGTCCAAAGGGTACAACTTTGGTAAAGACACAACAAATCTGTTGATAGCTATAATGGTTTGCTCAAAATCATAGGGTCTGCAACCACCCATGCTTAATCGCGAGGGTTGTATGGTCATCAATTCACCATGGTCTATTCCTTTTTGGAATCCAAGAATTGGCTAGCCCACATGTATATGGCATGTGGTAAAGGCAAGCGAATCCATATTTGGTTCTCGATTCACCAATTCTAAGAATTGACTAGTCACGAGCAAGCGGCTACGGTGTAAAGACACGACAAATCCGTTTATATGGTTCTTTGGTTTGCCAATAAATCGAGATGGTTATCAATGTACCATAGTTTTCGAACTCGAACATGTGGCTACTCCGGTAGTAATGGCTATTGGTAAAGAGACATCAAACCCATTAATTTCAATGATTCACCTCTCACGGGAGTTAACACACCGGAAGTGATGAGAATAGTATTGAACTTATATGTTTTGATGTACATGATGTCATATCTTCTTTGCAAAGATATGGTGTTTCACGATTCGGTCATCATAGAGATGTTCTTCTTACGAATCTTTGTTCTTGATCCTCAAGAACACGGACTTTCATAGCTCGAAGTGTTTAAGATATGGGAGGATCTTGTTTGGAAATTTTGTCATAAGATGGTACAATCCTCAGCAGCTTTAACGATCTATCAAGGAAACCGGAACTTAACCTAGTCAAATTCCGGTTTAGGGAGGATTGTTGGGAATTAAGGTAAACTCGATTACCGCCGAAGGTAAACCACGATTCTCGCCAAGTATCTACCAAAGAGATTCTGCGAAGAAGAATGGATACTTTGAAGTGTTAAAACAGACATCGTGTTCTTCTTTGAAAGTGCGAATCCACGTAGGAGAGATGAGCTCATTATGTAGTAAAAGTCGGTGGCCGTATGAAAGATAGGTTGGCGCCAGACATGTAGAGCTTACTCGGAATAAACAATATGATTAACAAAACAATATGATTAGTTGCATGCTTGTCTAGATGCATGCTTGGTCTATGTTTGTATTAGGAGCGTACATTGTAAACGCTCATTAGGGTTTCTTGCCTATATAAGAAACCATGATAGTATGTAATAGATAAGCTTTTCTTAAGTCTTTCAAGTATTGTAAAACTATCCGAAACATAGAGTTTCTATAATCAAAAGATCCATAGAGGATCAAAGAGTTCTTAGTTATTGTAACTTGTATTTACTTTCCGCTATATAATACGAGTTGTAGAGATCTTCTTTTAGTTTGCTTGTGATTACATAGGCAACACTAACGATCTCCGAGTGCTTAAGATCTATCAAGGTCTGTGTGAGTTCAACAAGAATCTCTTTGGTAGATACTTCGGCAGAATCAGTAGTTTACCTTTCGGCAGAATCAGTAGTTTACCTTAATTCCCAACAATTATGTACTAACGTAATCGCACGATCTTACGGTTTGTACTTATTTATATTTTCACCTTTAACGAATACATGGTTGATTTTACTGCAGCACCCTCGAAGGGACTTTCATTAGAAATACTCAGCCATGGGGATTTATAATCAGGGTGCTTTCATTTGGAATACATGGCCATGAAGGTTTTCTATGAATCATCAGCGATCTTCCTAATCTGACGGATCCATTGATTTTAGGTGATCCAAAGGTGAAATTCGGTTATATTTCGTAATTTAATATAGTCTCTCAAGTAGAGTAATTTAGGAGCGGTAGCCATTTGTAATAGCTATTGCTAAGCTGCATCTTGTGTAAAAGCAGTGCCACGCCCTAAATTGCTACAACTTCAAGTTGTAATACCTACTTCGGTTATATTACGTAATTTAATATAGTCTCCTAAGTTATGTTATGCAATTTAGAGGTGCCACTCTCAAGAAGCAATTTAGGAGCGAGAGCTATTATGATGAATCGCCACTATCCTAAGTGTGATTACATCAACGATCTTCCCAATACGAAGCAACTACAAATGGAAGTAGTAGCGAGTAGTATAAAAACATGTTGTCGATCTTTCCAAATTGAATGCGATTCAAGGGTGCATTCATTTCGGATCTGACGGATGCAAACGAGGCAGCAATGGGTATTTGTGACGAGCCTGCAGAAAAGGAAACGCCAAAAACTGAACCAGTGCCTACAAATGCCCGTCAATAGCTATTTGCAACCGATGCCGAGGAAACAACGGGAAGTTTACATATGAGTTGAAGTTTACATACTTTTTACGTTTTTTTTCGTTACATAAATTACCAGATAAAAATGTTAAAAAAAAGGCTCCGCCGCAACGCGGCGGATGGTCGCAATACTCGTAGACATCATTTCTCAAACTACAGTTGATAACAAAGAGTAATGGTCTGATATTAAACATAAAATAATGACAAGTGAGAATAAAAATTCGGCGGGATATGATAAAACATCCTTAAATGTTGGGTAATAGCTGGTTGCAGAAGTATAAGACTGGTCAAATCCCACTTTCTCGATAAACACATCAAAACATGCAAATGGGACCCTTACACACCTCAAATCTTCACCTTTCCCCACCATGCTTCACATGGAACTTCACCCACTCAATCCTTTTCACGCGCCAAACATTTTACGAATATCGCAACAAGATCTACCTTCATTATACTAGGTCCGGTTTTTGTATCTAAACCGATTTTCTAAAATGTTGATGACCGATGATGTTAACCGATAAGAATGATATGAAATATGAGAAGACAAGTGTTAGTCTCTTGCAAGAAAAATGGTTGCTACCTTCACTATATTAGCGTGATACAATCTTACAAACCATTTTAAAGTCGCAAGTAGAAAGTTATTGAACCCTATTAGCAAAAATACAAGAAGTTTTTTATGCACCGCTATTTCATTATTTTCAACTTTATAGGCTGGAATATAATCAGATCCAGTCCAGACCCCTACCCGACATGATCAGCAACACAAGTAGCTAGATGATTTTTTGATTTGTTTGAGTTCCAAGATAGCTACTATGTTCATTTAAACCTTGCTTTCAATTTGTCGTGGGTCCCACATGACCAGTCACCAACTCTCCAAAATTTCTATTTGGGTTGAGTTATTAATGGGAGTTATTAATACCCCTTTTTTGGTTATTGATACCTCCCCCCTTTTTTTTTATTATTTTTTTATTTTTTTTTTATTTTTATAATTTTGTTTATATCAAAATTTATAAACGCGAAACGCGAAGCAGTAAATATAAAGTTTAATAAGCTCAAACGCTTAAAGCTATCGTAAATACTGAACGTAAACCGACAATGTGTTATATTGGAAGCGGGGGACAAAATGGGGACAGTGGGCGGGGCTGGGTGTAGACCGTGTGATAATAGAGACCCTTTATTGTCTGATGGTATGCTTTTATTCATACGCGCTACTTTTTTTTTTTTTTTTTATTTTTATTTATTTATTTTTTTTTATAATTTTGTTTACATCAAAAGTTTATAAACGCGAAAACGCGGGCTGTAAATATAAAGTTTAATAAATTGAACGCTTAAACTGCTGTAAATACTAATAAACGGCGATAAAAAGCCGTGTTGTCTTAAAAAATGAGAGACGAAGGAGAATATTCTGAAATGTTGCAGGCCTCTGGGTTAGGCCGCAGGAATAGTGTATCCCTTCTATTTACTCGTATGACTTCCCTACACTCTACGGTCTACAGAGCAGTCCCCCTTTCACATCTTTGGATATGGATCGGATAACAATTTTGTTGTGTCCCAGTTTCCTTTTATTTTTATTTTTTTAAGAATTTTGGTAATTAAATGGCACTAAACTTTTTAAATGTATTGATTTGGAAAATGAATTTTAAAAAAGTTACTTAAACTTAACGAATTTTTATAAATTGTTTTAATTTATACATTTTGATAACGTGTCATACTTGAAAGTTTGACACGTGTCACTATTTATAACGTAACACGTTATCAAAATGTTGTTGGAATCGTTCCTAACACGTAAATGAAACAACACTTACGGGATTACATTATCTATCTTGTTTAGCCAAAACACATGGACTAGATATGTTATATTGTAATAGATATGACATTTACGGTATATTAAAACACTTTATAAAGTTAGTTACATTTACACAATTTTTTTAAAATTCACGTACCAAAACAAGACAAAGAAAAAAATTCGTCGTTATTTTACGACTAAAACTTGTTTTGAAAGTCAATTCAGTGTAATAGGATATTATTGTCGAATGTTTCAAGTTTTGAAAAATTAAATCGTTGAGTCCTTGTTAAGAATGTACTTGTTTAAAGCTTGTAGAGATAAAACTGACACAACGTATAACAACATTGTTGTTCCTTTTAGTACATTTGTTCCTTTTAGTGTTTTATGCTCACCCTTACCTTATACCACCTATTTTATAATTATCTCACAAATGACTCGAGTGAGGCTTGAACTACAACTTCTAGGTTTGTGGGCAACTTGCATACTACTAGACCAAATGCCTTGGGCCCGACATCCGTTCACGATGGACGTGTTCTCTAAACCCTATACGGGAGAACACATTGGCCTCCTTAATGCCAAACCGAGAGAATACATTTGCTTCTTTAGAGTTCTGCAAGAGGAGGATTGCGGAATTTCACGCCCTATTCTAGAAAAGACGCTGGGGACTGAGAAGGGAGGCTAGTCCTTGACCTAGAACTTGGACTACTTTTTCTCTTCTTTTTGGATATTTTCCTCCTTTCTCCGGTAGATTCATCTGATTCATAATTGGGATTTCCCTTTGGTTTGTGACCTTTTTTTGCGAATATTCTCCAAACTCATGCGAGTTTGAACCCCTTTAATTTTTTCTTGATGTACTTTCTCAACCATCAATGGTAGGAGTTGGTCATAGTGTTTGTTTCAAAATTCATGAACCATTTCTTTTAGCATGTATCCAGGTAGATAATCACGCAATCGTCCGTTTCCCCTTCATGCGGTGTTTCATACAACAGAACCCTCGAGGTTCGGTGAGGCGTCATTTGGCGGATTGCTCTATTTGGTAAGATTTCTTTAAACGTGGTTATGTAGGGTCTCACGGATGGTGTCAACTTGTTAGTACAAAATTTGGGGTTACTATTAAGGATGGGCCGGACTTATTCGATACATAGTTTCAGAGGGAAACTTTGAACAAAGGAATGTGTTTGTGATTTCCTACTAAGAAAAGAAAGCACTATTAGTCTCACGTGAAAGCGGGTCCTACGATCAACCTCGATGTGAGAGTAAAATTCTAAAGAGAGAGAGAGAGAGTAAAGATGTGTGTGTATTCTTAGCTCGAATGACCTTACCCCTAGTGGCGTTTTGGCTTTGTATTTATAGGCTGACGATTTTGTCGTGTTCTGGAGATCATGGGATGCGACTCATCCTATAAACCAATGGGTTATAGGATATTTATCTCTTTTATCTAAATGAAGGGCTTTTCCGGGCTTAGAATTTACTACGTACCTAGTTTGATTTGTACTTTATTGCCAATACCCTTCCGCGGATTCCACTACGGCTATCTTGTTGCATTGAACTTCTCCATTCTGGTTGTGGGATTCGGACTCCTTTCTGGACCGGAGATCGTCTATGCAACCATCCGATGTTAGGTACATCAATGTCGTGACATTTTCAGTCGTATCTCTTTGTCTTATGCATGATCCGGACTCTTTGAGTCCGGAGATACACTATACGTGATCGATAAAAATCATGGAGCTAACATATGTTGCATTGTTTGACGTTAAGACATGTGTTATTGTGTATTATTTATCATTGTCGAGTTACTTTTTTCATTTTTCTCATTTCATATTCATCATTAATCATGTTTTTAATCAAAATTCATTTCTCACTTGTGCGTATCCTAAAAAATAAAAATAATAAATTACATTGGCAACCGGCAGGGCCGACCTTGGTTATGGGCAGCGCGAGCGACGGCCCAGGGCATAAAAAAAAGAGGGGGCATCAAGTTTTTGACATGTGAATCGGTTTATGTGAAAATAAAATCGAGTTTTTGAAAGTATTACCAGCTTTGTTTATTTGTGCCTCTAATTTAGTTAAGAGAAAAGTAAAAAAGAAAGAACTCAAGTGGTCGGACATGAATGCCACACTTTTGGAGGAAGAAAGGTAGTTCAGATTTTGGGAGGAAGAAGATGTCGAGTATTTGCATTATGCTTTTTGAGTCCATGTGCTTATTAATTAGTGTAATTTATTTCAAAAATACACCTTTTAACTTTCAACTAAATTTTACTTAAAACCTCTTAGCTTTATTACTTTCATTTTTTACTTTTATTTCTCATTTACCTTTTATTTGATAATATATTTCCTTAATTTGTTAGACATATTATCTATTATGCTACTTTTACTTTATAAAAATTGCAACACAAAATATATAATGTTTTCTTTTAGTAGAATAGCAGTATACGTAAAACATTTGATTGATTTTCTTAGTTTCACAAATTAAGTAAGCTATTTCGCTAAAATAATATATACATATTAATATCAGTCGTAACATGTTTTTTACTATTGATCATATATAAATTTCAAATGTGGTACAAACGTGTTCTAATTCTTTTACTGTAGTTATATGTTTATGTTATAATGCACTTTAAACCAACCTACAAAGTAAATCAAACTATTTAATAGTTGTTTTACGAAAATTTTAGATAATACGCGAAGTTTGTTTATATACCATACCTTTAAGTACGGGTATTGTTTTAACATTTCGCCCAAGGCATCACATGTCATTCGAAATCTCAGGACCGACCCTGGCAACCGGATACAAATCTTCCACGCCTGCCGAGCTGCTATAACGACGTTGAAAATGTTTGCCAACTTATTCTAGATGCCACGGGTGCTCTTATTCAAGATGTCTTTTACTCTTTTAGTTATTTAGGTGATAATTTCTCCGTTCTTAGTTGAAACGAGTGTGGTACCTCGCGCGTTGCCGCGGGATTGCCTTGTTACTTGTCAAAATGGCTAAATATTTACAACTAAATTATTCAATTTATAACCTGATATACAATCTAGTTGCATACAATGAAACCCTTCTGAAGCAACACTGAACTAACCCAAGTATACTAATATCATAGCCAATGTCCATAACCATATAGGCCACCACCCTTTTCTGAAATCCACTACCCTATTTCAGAGCCATTTTTCTGGATTCAAAATTATCAGATAAGTAAAAACACAGTCACTGTTTACCGTCTAATCATGGATGTAAAGTTTGCTTCGGCTTCTCGTGAGTGAGTTTGTCTATCTCTTCATATGTTTTCTCACCATCACCAATTTTCTTTTCAACATTGCCAACCAAATCCTGAAATATTTTAAGCACCACCAATTTTGTTGATCAGTAACTCAGTCTCAGCTTTTGTACCAACAACAACTGACCATCCGAGTGCCACATTAGTGGATCCGCAACATCCTGAAACTAATGTGATATCATCAAAAACTTATGTAACAATGTTATGTAGTAAAACAGATGCACAAATCGCATGCGTACTATTTAATGATCATTATGAAATGATATCCTTGACTAACTAACATATTTCCTCAATATTTAACTATAAACGATTTTTTAATATTCCTCTTATGCCTCTATATTCCGGTTAAATAATATAATTCTGGCTAAGTAATAATAGAATAGAAAAGAAGAAAACACATTACTTGTTGGTTTAAAGTGATGTACAACTTTAGCTTTTCTGAATTAATCTCTGGGTTCATCAAGTCATCTAGAGCTTGCCTAAGCTGCTATCTCTCCTATGTAATTCGCCCTCCATAATATCGTCTAAATCTTCCATTTCTTATTCATCAGCCATACACTCATCATCATTGTGGTATCGGTGTTTGACAGGGCATTTTGGAAGGTTTTGTTTGGATAGCACATAAGCAGAGGCGGATTAGAATGTCCAAGCATTCTAAGTTGCTTATCTGCTTGAAAATAAGTTGTTTAGGGCCATTAAGCACCTGAAATCAGTTGAACCAAAAACAACTTTATTTCAATTTTCAATTCCTAACATACGTTTGTTGATTAACTTGGATTCTATACAATGTTAACTGAATGGAATAACTGAAAATACAAAAAGCAACAAACCTGAGATCGGAAGGCCTTTTCAACCTCACAAACGCAGCCCACATCAAACGCATCCACCAACACCTACATAACATACTCGTACTTCAAATCAGAATAATCCTTAAAACTAAAAATATTAGAACTATTAGTCACTTTTTAATGGCTATCGTTTAGTTAGCAGACAATGTGCCACGTGAAGAGAAGCAAGAAAAATGTATCAAGCATGTTAATTTCCATACCTGTACATATACGTACTTGACCAATGGACCAAGAGCACATTATGAAGCTATGATAATGACGATGATAAACATCGTTTCAAACATGCGTTACTACAGAGCCACGTCCAGTAAGGGGTCCAAGAGCAGATTTAACCCCATTCACTTGCACACCACCATGAGGACATCGTTAGAAAGTCAATGATTGGGAGATTCTTAGGATCAAGTGTGCACTGAATTGCTATCATAGTAACACAACACGACCCTGTTTCTACTGATATAAAAAAATTATGCCATATCTATTTATAAAAACTGTATTTATTGACAAAAACTTCAACGTATATCAGTCTAGTTACCCTTGGTATGAATAGATACTGGCTTCTTACCCATATTATAATGTTACCCAGTCATTTAGATTGTATTATATTTATTTATTTTGACCCATTGTGACCTGTCGACAAAAGGCTAAAAATACAACAAATGACATAAACTCACTTTGCCATTTTGTCATTTTGTGCAGTCACTTTGCCATTTTGTTGAATGGACCCCTCTTGCGCTATTTGGTAAGCTAATTTCTTTACACTTGGGTTCTGCTAGTTCAAAGAAAAAAGAATACGTCCTTGTAAGTTGCCAATGCAGCAGAAAATAATGATCTAGTGTTGAGAACTACCAAAGATGCAAATTAAGGGTGAAAAAGGGTGGTAAGGCAGATTGAGTGACGTGTACCTCAGATGCTCTTATTTCGATTGTTGTTTGAATACATTGCCAGACTCGGTTACCCTTTGCCTCTGAGCTTACACGGTTTCCGTCAGTAAGGTAGTTGTACATAATTTTCCTATATTAACCAAGAAAGATAATAGTATCGGTTGTGGTTTTTATATCTTAGTATAACTAAAAAAAATTAGGCTCAGATCTATAAATAGGGTTAGGTGATGGAAAGACCGGGATTCTGCCGTGGCTGCAAACGAACACAGTTGCATAGTAACCATTGATTGTATGGCATCCGTTCGTTGCCCCGCCAAGTTACGGTTGGATCTTCCACCACCCGTTTCATTTGACTTATATTACAATAGTCATCACAGCCCATTTGAAAAACATTATTAATATTAGTACGAAATCCAAAACCATAAGACATAAACCCCACATTCATGACCACCACCACAGTAAAGATTGGGTGAAAATGAAATCATAGGCTTATTCATATGATTTAGACGGGTATCCGATACGTCATGGCTGCAAACACGAAGCCGTGATGCCCCGCCAAGATACGGATCAGTTTCACCCGCCACAGTTCAGCAGATTATTATAACTGAAAAATAAGTCTGGTAAGATCGAAAAAAATATGAAATTGTCATGTCTAAAGATTATATGTATATGTAAATTAGCATTTGAATAAAATAGTGGCTAAAAATTGCAGTGACCTATATACTTTGTAGTCTTAATTCTAATTTAAGGATGATAATATATAAAGTACCTAACGCAATGAAATATGCTCTCGCAAAATGTCTTGTAGTACAATTACACAAAGTCATATCAAACATTCCACAATACATTTCAAAGATAGGATAAAATATTTGGATTACCATGTAACAAAAGTAGTTAATCATATTTATCATGAAACCCCTCACTAATATAAATTGTTCCGTTCCAAATTTCTTGCAAGAAACATGAAAACCAAAAGAAGTTAATAAAAGTTTCATACTATAGGTTTTTTCTTAAACAATTTGCATAAGACCTTTAAAAAACAAAGTTCATGTTAAATGAACACCATCATGGTTCTTAGTTTAAACCTCAGTCCTAAATTAGATTATTGAATCACATAATATACAATTTTAGCATAGAATCCAACTTAATTAATCAGATCATTCATTAAACATAGAAAATGAAGTAAAGTTTGATAAAAACTATAAAGTAAAATCAGTTAAGTTTATATAGCATTTCCATAAAACATATGGCCTGACCATATATATAGTTTCTCATCGAAAATCATAAGCAACGCTAACCTGAGCAGAATATTAAGAGAAACAACATAACCCTATGTATGATATAAGCAAAAAAAACAATTTATACGAAATAACAACTGTAAAACTATTGAATACAAAAATAACATTTGAAAATGGCGTATGCGTTACCGTTTCAATAAGCTTTCTAAGCTCAGATTCTTTTCATATCCGCATTGCTTTTCCCAACTTTTTAATAGCGAAGCGAAAATCACATAAGCTCATTAGCCCACAAATAAGTTTAAACAAAAACCCTCATAATCTCAAACCCATCCAAGACGGGTATCCGATACGTCATGGCTGCAAACACGAAGCCGTGCTGCCCCGCCAAGATACGAATCAGTTTGACCCCCAACGGTTTAGCAGATTATTATAACTGAAAAACCATATACGCACAAAAGCAATAGCATCATCATCGCCATATGCCTGCCATGGCTGCAACCTCGGGTATCTGATCCGTCATGGCGGCAAACACGAAGTCGTGCTGCCCTGCCAAGATACGGATCAGTTTCAGCCACCATGGTTCAGCAGCTTATTATAGCTTATGGGTTATTAAACTAACATATTCAATAATCAAGCAAGCGACAAAATACGTTGATCCAAACCCACTGTTTGCATAAAATCCAGCTTATGGGTTATTATACTAACCTTTTGAATAATTAAGCAACCGAGAAAATAAGGTAACCCAAACCCACCATCAAGACTGACAACTACCAACAAAAAAAACAATCAGATATAAATAATCAAGCAACCGAGAAAATAAGCAAACCCAAACCCACCATTAAGACTGAGAACTACCAAAAAAAGAAACAATCAAATATAAACCCTAATTTATTTAAACCAAAAGTAAAACAAAATTAGGAAAACCCTCAAATTAATCAAAACAAAAAAACCAAAACCCTAATTTTTTCTATATAAATCTGAATGTAAAAGCCATAAAATATGTAAATAAAAAGCTACCTGATGATATACCTTGGTGATTACATCAGCAGGAAAATTATCGATTGCTTCTCTCAACAATAATAAACAATCACATCAAAACATTAGGTCGAATACAATACATTAGCTTGGTGTCCGATTGTTTATTGTGTTTTGATGTGAGTGTTTTTGTTTCGCGTGTGTGTGAAGAAGGATCTCGAGAAGATAGAATTTGAGAAGATACAATGAGAGGCGCTGGAGTTCATTTAATGCTCAGCCACTTACTTTGAAACACGTGTCCAACAACACTGTTTGTGAGAAACCCACCTTCTTGCTCTTTAGTATATAGGATAATTTGTTTCTTTGAGCTTCTATTTAACCACATGGCGACATTTTTAATTAATGTTAAGTTATGAAGATTGATAGGAACTGAAATTAATAAGATTATAAGTATTTAGAAGCTATGTTGAGATCCTACTCGAACGCTCAGTTCTCGAGTTGAAAAGGAAGAGGAAAGTAAAGGAAACGGAAAGTTTTTTGTGTTCTTGAGTCTTTTTTAAAGGAGGAAAGGGCAACGGAAAGGAAATAGAGAGGAAGATTTGATAAGTAAATCTTCCTCCCACTTTTGGGAGGAAAGGGAAAGAAAACGGAAGTATATATTATGTAAAGACTAATATACCCTTTTTAAAACATTTGACATTAATAATTAAAGGGCATATATGTAATTTGACCAACTTATTTTCCTTTTCCTCTCACTCAAGAACATGATTATGATTACTTTCCTCTATCTCAAGAACATAACTACTAAAACTTACTTTCATTTTCTATTTCTTTTCCCTTTTCTATTCTTTTCCATTTCCCTTCCTTAAAAACTCGAGAACTGAGCGGAAGTGAAACTATAGAAAATTGTCGAAGAGTAGCATTTCAACAAATTTGTCGAAATAAATTGGGCTTTAAATTGTAATACAAGTTATATAAAGGGGTCAACGGGGTCCATTTTAATATTTTAGGCGGTGAAGTGTAAAATGATTCATATACATGCAAGATCAAAGGCGTGATTGCATTAATATCCTTTCTGTAGACAAACACAGACTCACGCATAGACAGCTCATGGGACATTCTCTAACAATGACACTTGACAACTCTTCTTAATTGGATAAAGGTTTAGTCTAATTAAGTTGTCTTTTTAACAAGTCCTAAATATATTTTGGACCCGATCTAAATTTTACTTTTGCGATAGAAGGCTTGCTTACAGAATATTGATACTTCGTAATTGATAACGTTAATGGCCTTCGTATAAATATATGTAGAATGTAATGTTCAATGGAAACCACATTCAAAACAAACTTAAGGTATGAGCTTGAAAACTTTTATATTTGTGATATTTACAGAGATTTGAGCAATGACAGGAATATTCTGTGCATTAGTCTTTTGAATAAAAAACTATTTTTTGAAAACTACATTTATTGATTTAGGTGTCACAGTATTGATATCATGTAGTTGAGCTACGCTTGAGGCTCATTTGACTCGGTGTAAAAAACTAAAAATATCAAGCGAAAAAGATAAAAACATGTTGATTTTCGGTCTGTGACGCTACCGTGTTTTCTTACTTTGTCTGAGCGGCTTTAACCTTACTCTTTAACCTTTCATTTAAAGCTACACATTTGTAGTTTATATTGAACCAGTGAGATATAATTTTGTTTAATTTGTTAGTAGTTAAACTTAAACAGATAAGATATAAATTAAAGAGAATTAAAACATAATAATTGTTTCCATTTAAACAACATAAGAGGTCAACTATAGAATGAGATGATGAAGTAGTAGTGGACATGATGTATGGAAAGCAAAATAATCGTTGAAACGTTAAGTGTAAGTGAAGGCACATCATGCATTTGTAATGACATGCAACTGAAAATACTGTAGTATTTAATGTTATTTATGTCTCCCCAATAGCATGTTGACCTTCATGAATGCTTAGTATTACACATTATATCTTCATTTAGCATGTTGACCTTCATGAATGCTTAGTATTACACATTATATCTTCATTATTGGCTCAACTTCATTACAATGGTGGCGCAACAATGCATGTGTACTTTCTCACACAGATTTCACACCTACTATATTTGTTAGTGACATAAATATTAAATGCCTAGAAACAAAGTTGGTTGGGTACCTCATGAACTTGTGATGTGAATTAAATTTTCTAAGGCAAATGGTAAAGGTAATCAAACTACTGTGGTTAACTTTTGGCACATCAACGTTATATTAGCTTTCTATTTCTGACATTATACCTTAACTATAATTTGCTAATAAAACGATTACAATCATAACAAAAAACATACCGGTGCTAAAACTTTTTATTATTATGTATGTATGTTTCACATAATTTTAAGAAGATGTCGATCATTCATCAATATATATCCTAATCCTTAGACAAATATTTATTTTGTTTATCTCCCATTGATATAGGAGAAAAAATAAAATTTTATTTTTTGGGATGATTCGGGGATGTCTACGTGTGCACTGTGCAGTGATTGTTCCTATCATTATTCACTTTTGGTTTCTTTCGTGTTGCAAGGGGGTGGCAATGGTTTTGAGCCATATCTCACCATACCTCACAACCAACTAATAATTCGTTCCAAACAATTTAAATCACCATAATCATCATATGCTTTTTAGTGGCAATGGTCATTCCATACCTCACTCATATATATATATTTTTTTAAATTCATAATTAAATCAAACAATTAAATAAAAACATAATATTTCATTAATAATAAAAAAAATAACATAATACTTAATTTTTTTTTTACATAATATTAAAAAAAAAAAATACGCATCTAAAATTTACAAATGGAGTAAAGGTTGTTTTGGTTAAAGTTTCAAAAATACCAAGTATCAAATAGCCATAAACAAAGGGTTTTAAGTGCACTTAAGTGAAAATAGTCTTCTTCTTCTTTGTTGTATGATGCCCATAAACCTCTGTATGTACTAACTTTCAAAAATCACTTAATATAGGGGATTTTTTTTTTTTATTTTTTTTTATTATTATTATTTTTTGGGACAAATTAGCCAAACGGCTAGAACTTTGAAAATGAAACACACGCTCCTCCTTTCAATTCCTTCCATGCCGCTGCGGCAAAAGATGCCGCACTCCATACCTCGCCGCATGATGCCGCCAGGGTGGCAATGGGATGCCGCTCGATGCCTCATCAAACCGAATCCATACCGTGTGTGTTGCCACCCCCTAATCACTTCACCTATGTATTCTCGTCAAAAGATTTTGAGTGACATTGAATGTTAAAACATCAAAAACTAACAATAGAACGCTAACATGCATGTCCCACTTGAATGTTAATAACGTAATTATCAACACGATCTACCTACAAATAGACAAAATGCATAGCCATTTACAAGAGAACTTTCACAATGTTGACGTATGTGCCGGACGATCCAACATCCGGCTGAACACACATGCCGGGCGGTAAGACACACAGTAGGACGAACTTCGATGATGGTCAAAGAATAACAACCACCCACCATGTCGGTGATTTGAGGATTTCGCCACGTGACTTCTTGAGTACAATAGTTATAGGCACGTGGAGCGATTGGGTGAACGATTGGGAGAATAGTAAGATGAATAGGAAATTGGGGTAGTCTAAATACCCCAACACATTTAATACTTTGCATTAAGTTTTACACCTACATTTCTACTACATTTATTACCCTTTACTCATCCTCACACCGGAGCTTGGTCTCGGAGTAACACCGAGGCGAGGCTAACGTGTTCGTACTTTGTCGAGGAGACAACCGTCTCTCTAGGACCACCGAGGTGGGCGGGGACAAGATTTGCTTCAACAATTGGCGCCATCCGTGGGACCCGATTCATTCTACGGAGGATCGAATGCGGGAGCGGGACCGCCACCTCCACGGAACCCACCTCCTCCCGGAACATATAGGGAAGTGGGGTCTTCAATACTCGTACCTCAGGGTTCTGGAGCAAATCAAACCAGATGGTATCTTTGGAGCTCTCTTTAGAAAGTACAACGCGACGAGGAGTGGTATTATCAAACCAAGCGGCTCGCTTTCACGCAGACGGCATTTAAACGGAAGAAAACACCGCCCCAAAACCAAAAGGCGATCTCAAAGAAACCTTATAAGGAATTGGCGGCCGCCCTTTACAAGAAGGACGGAGAGTTCGGCCGGTCCCAGTGCATAATGCCCGCTAACTTGAAGGCATGACGACGGTTCGGCCGACCGGACGACCACATCAACCGATTCGTTGGGCAATGAATCAAGGAGAATGGCCAATGCGGTATGGTGCGGATGTTCCAACAGACCATGGATGGGCAAAGACAAGGGTGGTTCAAGAACTTGGAACCTAAGTATTGACGGTTAGAGGCGGTGACGAACAATTCACCACGAGGTTTGCTCTACGACAAAAGAACACGAAAGATCCCAATGAAATCACTCGGAATGTTAGACAAGCAAGCGAGGCGCTCCGGTATTCAAAGAGCGATGGGCCAAGCGAAGCTAGCGGATTAGGAGTTCTGAGCTCATGAAAATATCGGCGTTTATGGGTGCTCACCAGTGCCCTGATTTGTCTAAAAAAATTTCCGATCAGGTCCCGAAATCCGTGAAAGAAATGATGACTAGGGTGGACGATTACATTCGCGCAGAAGAGGCCTATAAGAACACCGAGATGCCAAAGGGTGAAACGGGCGAGTGGCCCCGGAGAGGAAACCATCAGGCTACAAGGGACAAGAACCTTAGGGGGCCGGACAGGAGAAGGAATGATAGAAGAGCTTGGGAGAGATGTGACAGTAGACACAGGGATGTGTTCTCTCCGTACGTGGCCCCGGCGGGACGCCCCAAAGCGACTTCCGCGAAGCGATCTTAGCAAGGCCGATAATCACGGGACCATGCTCTCCGTACTTTCCAAGCGACCTAAGGAAATCTTGCTCACCGAGCACCATTTGAACCCGCCTCCACCACCACCCGTTCTGGAAAGCCAAGCAAAGAAAGCGAGGATGATTCGTGAATATCATGGGGAGAAAGGACACACGACCAACGATTGTTATCACCAAGAAAGCAGTTGGAAGCAGACTTTGAGTCGGAAAATTGGATCATTTGGTGAAGAATGTTCAACAAAGGGGACGAGAAAGGCCGAGGGCAATAACGGAAAGGAAAAGTGATCAACATGGTTAATCATTATGTTGAAGACCCAAAAGGAAGGCTCGGCACTACGACGACGGTGGTGAGCGATCCTATATATTTCCACGCATAGCCACGGAAGATCTATCGGAGGAACCAGCGATTTTGGAGGCGGAAATCGAAGGTTACTTCATCCGGAGGGTGTTTGTGGACGAAGGTGCTTCGGTCCAAGTAATGTATGAACACTGCTTTAACAACTTCAGTCCATCCATTCAATCCAGGTTGCAAGAAAGTAACTCACCACTAGTGGGATTCTCCGGGGAAGTCATCCAACCTCTAGGAAAGATTGAGCTGGAGGTATGCTTCGGGGACCATGGTTTGTACAGGACTGTCATGATGAAATTCACGGTCGTAAGGTCTCCGTCACCTTACAACGTGATTCTAGGACGTCTGAGTCTAAGAGAGTTAAGGGCTATACCTCGACCATCCACGCCATGATGAAGTTTCCCACTCCCGGAGGGGTAGCCACTTTGGTCACCAAGAGGGCAGTTGTCATGGAGTGTAGAAGATTTGAGGAAAGCCGGGACCCCAGGGATGACTTCTCTCCGGAAAGCGAGATGGAGACGGCGAACCGGGAAATTCAAGGCCTAAGACCGACGGAAGACATATTGGTTAATGCCGCATACCCTGAACAACGTGTGACAATAGGAACAGGGTTCTCCCGGGAGTGTAGGAGGCGACTCATCGATTCTTGAGAAAAAAAAAAAGTATTAAGCTGGGAGCCACAAATATGGCCGGGGTTCAAGGCGCAATCAAGACTCTCTTAATGTGAGCGTGTCGGACGGGCCGATCGCCCAAAAAGGAGGATGTTCTCAGGAGAAAAATCAAGTGATTGCAAGAGAGGTTGAAGAGTGGGTTAAAAGCGGAATAGTTCGTCGGTGAGATACCCCATGGATTTCAATCCGGTACTAGTAAAGAAATGTGGCGGAAGTTGGCGGATGTGCATTGATTTCAAAAATCAATTCCTCGCCCAAAAGACTATTACCCTTTACGTAAATCGATTGGAAGATTGAATCCGTTATGGGATATAAATATAAGTGTTTCTGGATGCATACAAAGGATACCACCAAGTCGGATGGACGAGAGAGGGACGAGGAGAAAGCGGCATTCTATCTGAGAACAAGGGACATCTTGTTACACCAAAATGCCCTTCGGTTTGAAGAATCTGAGGGCAACATATCGGTGCTGGTAGACTCGCATTCCAATCACGGATAGGAAAAACTTGGGCGTATGTCGATGATATGGTCATAAAAGCGGACGAGAGAGATATGATAGCGGACATAGCGGAAACATTTGACAACCTCGGAAGGATCAACATGAAGTGAACGCGGAAATGTTCCTTGATTGTAGAAGAGGAAATTCCTCGGATACATGGTAACCTCCGAAGGTATAAGGCGAATCCCGAAGGCGAAGGCCATCATGGAGATGAAATCTCCAGGGCGTTGAAAGAAATGCAAAGTCCGAGTGGGAAACTAGCGGCCTTGAGCAGTTCTGTCAAAATCGTGAGAGAGATCCTTACCTTTCTTTGAAACTTTGAAAAATATCACAAAGGAGAATAAGGAGGAATATCGGTGGATGAAGGAAGCCGAGGCAGCTTTCCAGGAGATGAAGAACCTGATACTAAAATTACCTTCGTTGACCACCCCACGGCCGAAGGAACAACTTGTGGAAAACTAGAAGGGGGGGTTGAATAGTTTTACCAATTAAAACTTCCTTTTAAAATATTTAGATCGACTTATGTCAATCTATTTGGTTGTGTGTGTTGGATGTTGATAAACAAGCATATAAAGATATGTAATGAAAAGAGAGAGAAAGAAGCACAAAACCACAAGCAGTATTTATAGTGGTTCGCTACAAGGACACCTTCCTTGCCTACTCCACTCCCCGAGTCACCTACTCGAGAGTTTGTAATCACTACACCAATCTCCTTATGGCGGAGAAGCCTTCACTGGCGTCGCTTAATCTTTTCGGTACAAAGCTAAATCCGAGGTTCTTTCACAACAAGGCGAACCACACCTAACACAACGTCGCCTACCCTTTATACGGTGCTAGGCTAACCACCGAAGTTCTTTCACACCTTAGGTGAACTACACCTTCATGGCGTCGCCTACCCTTTATTAGGTACTAGGCTAAGTACCTAGTTCCATTGCAATGGAGGAACTACTACCACACTACACCAACGACTAATCCCGAAGGAGATCTACTCCTTTACAACATCATCAAGGACATCAATATCCTTGGATCTAATGCTAGTCTATCTAGTACATCGAAGCACACCATATCGAATGTACATCTAAGGCACCTTTCACTAATGCCTTTGATTAGATCTACAAGACACCTTTCACTAATGTCTTTGATTAGATCTACAAGACACCTTTCACTAATGTCTTGTGTCTTCACTTCTAAGCACCTTTCACTAATGCTTCTTGTCTTGACTTCTAAGCACCTACCACAAGTGCTTATCCTATAGACGATAGATACCCTTCACTAATATCTTCGTCTTGACACTTGAGACATCTTTCACTAATGTCTTTAACACTACGCTTCTTTGAATAAAGAAAGGGATCATCAACAAGAGGACTTCAATAGCCTTGATGATGAGGAAGCTTGGCAACTCATGGACTTGAGCTTGCTCGACTTCAAAGGTGGTGATCTTCTCTTTAAGAGGAACCTAAAGATCACACAAAACAAAACTACAAACATAGATCTCTTGGATCTATGGTTAGTGAATTTAACTCGGGGAGAAAGTATGTTAGAGAGGGTGAGGAATAATGAAGAAATGGCTCACTATTTATAGAGGAAAAACCTCATTTTCCCGGATCCCACGGATCCTTCCACTGGGATCCGCTAGCACAAAGCTAGGGATCCGTGGTCCGCTCCTCTTTGCCCATGGGTATTTTTGGTTATGGGTCATGGGTCATGGTTTATGGGTTGATCCATGGTTTTCTTTCTAGATACAATGTACTTGGTTAAGTGGTATATATAAAACCATGGGTTATGAGTCAAAACCATTTGCTAGTATTTAACCTTTTTGTATATACTTGTATTTACCCAATTTAGCATACACTTAGTTTTTACCCATTTTGGTATACTTAGTTTAAGTATATGTTTAACCCAATATGTAAACACTAGTTGTTGTACATATGTATCTAAGTCATAAAATAACTTATACTAGTTTTAGTGTTTTATGTGAAAGCGTAAGTGTGTTATAAAACTATTAGTTCAAACCATTTACGTGTTTTATTTGTTTCCTTAAAATGAACTTACTTTTGTTATCGACAAAACATTAGAAGATCGTAAAATATAAATAAACGTTTTTACGGCTTATTTGTATTAACACAACTATCCACTTACTTAGCAGCATTTAAAGGAGCCGTCAGCGCAGTTCTAGTGGTAGAAAGGGACGGGAGACAGTTGCCGGTACATTACGTAAGCCGAACCTTGCACGAAGCGGAAAGGAACCATGCTCCGATGGAAAAGTTAGCTTTATGTCTGTTACATGCATCACGGAGACTACGAAGATATTTTGAGGCCCATCCCATTCGGGTCATCACCGACCAACCTGTTAAGCAGATATTGTACAAACCGGAAGCATCAGGAAAACACGCAAGTATCTGGTAGAGTTAGGGGCTTACAACATCACGTATGCTCCTAGAAATTCGGTCAAAGGTCGGTATTGGCGGACTTCCTCACGAAGTGCAAGTCGAATCCGGACACCCGGGCCGCTGAGAAAAATCTGAATATAATGGAAGTAGGGAGGAAGGAGAATGGGCTGCTTGTACGGATGGGCGATCAATAGCAAAGGATCCGGTGCAGTGCGGTCCTCATCGGTCCAGAAGAAGGAGGAGCTTACTTATGCTCTGCGGCTCAATTTTCCCGGCACCAATAACGAGGCCGTACGAGGCAATCTTGGCGGACTCAATTGCAAAAGAAGCTAGAAATCGAGAAGGTTGGATGTGCGAGTTGATTCCAAATTGGTTGCTAGCGGATCAGCGGAGAATTCTGACTACAAAAGAAAGCATGCAAAATACTTGGCTCAAGCGAAAGAACACATAGTGGGATTCCAAAGCTTCAAAATCCGCAATATACCAAGGGCTCAAAACCAAAAGCGGATATCTTGAGCAAACTAGCTTCGATAGCTTTTGACCATCTCACTAAAAAGGTATTAGTGGAAGTTCTGGAAAAACCTTCGGGAGAAGAACGGAGAATTCAAACCGTGGTGGAAGAAGAGGCGGATAACTGGATGACGCCGATCATCAGATGTTTGAAAGAGGAAGTTTGGCCGGATGACCCCAATGAGGCTAGGAGTCTACGGATGAAAATTCCTCAATATACTATGGAAGGAGGAGTTCTGTTTAAAAAGGGATACCTAGTGCCAATGTTGAGATGCGTGGGTCCGTTGCAAGCAAATTACATGTCTGAGAGGTGCGAGGGATCTTTGTGGGATGCACTC
Source organism: Chrysanthemum lavandulifolium (assembly GCA_022545495.1). Taxonomy (NCBI): domain Eukaryota; kingdom Viridiplantae; phylum Streptophyta; class Magnoliopsida; order Asterales; family Asteraceae; genus Chrysanthemum; species Chrysanthemum lavandulifolium. The sequence goes on from CM040243.1 coordinate 125,226,052, forward strand.
GGACCAAGAACCATAGTGGCGAAGCTTATGAGGCAAGGATATTCTTCGCCCACTATGCAGGGAGACGAGAAGAAATTAGGAAGTGTGATTCCTGTCAGATGCATGCTCCGGTACCCAAACTTCCCAAAACATTACTAACCTCCATCATGGCCCCATGGCCTTTCTACCAATGGGGAATGGATATGTTGGGTCCCTTCCCAGAAGCACCAGGCCGCCTCAAATATGTAATCGTGGCAATAGACTATTTCACAAAATGGATAGAAGCTAAGCCGCTAGTAAAGACGACGGGAAAGGACGTCATAAAATTTGTCTACGAGAATATCGTGTGCCGGTATGGCCTACCGGGCATCATAGTCACCGATAATGGAACTAATTTTGTCAACGACCCGTTCAAAAAATGGTGCGAAGGGCTAAAAATCAAGCAGATAAATACTGCGGTAGCACACCCGCAAGCCAACGGGTTAGTAGAACGAGCCAACAAAAGTCTGATGGAAGGGATAAAGACAAGATTAGGGACGAGAGAACCGGATGGGTGGATGAACTACCCAACGTCTTATGGGCACACCGAACAACACTTAAAACGAGCAACGGGGAGACCCCGTTTAGTTTAACATATGGAAGTGAGGCCGTGATACCGGCGGAAATTGGGATGCCTACTTACCGAACAATGATGTTCCGGGAGGATCTAAACGAAGAGGAGCAGCGTTTGAACTTGGACCTCCTGCAAGAAAAAAGGGAAGGTGCCGCTATACGAGAAGCCAAGTACAAAACACAGGTTGAGCAGTATTACAATCGGAGGGTCAAACCGGTGAATTTTAAAGTAGGTGACTTCGTATACCGGAAGAATGAAGCCAGCCGGGTGGAAAATCAAGGAAAGTTGGGACCCAATTGGGAAGGCCCCTACCGGGTGATAGGAGCGAATCAGAATGGCTCTTATAAGTTACAGACGATGGAAGAAAAGGAGGTTCCTCGGACCTGGCACGCCATAAACTTAAGGAACTGTTTCTTATAATTGTTATTGTGATAAGAATCCCATGATCATTATGTAACCCGACCTATCTATATATGTTAGTTTAATGATGAAAGTCTTCCTATGATAAGGAAGACAATTTTCTGGAAAGACAATATGATACATGGCTATTCCGACGGCTGGCCCCCGTCGAGTATGATTGCTAGATATATACCCGGATAACACCCCGGATGCCCGAAACAAATTACTCGGATGCCCAGGTGATGGATGCTTCTGAAATAAACTAAGACATTATTCTAAAAAACGACATAAGAGTATTTTAAGCTAATTAATCTACTGCTTTTTGCTTGCTTCCATTGCTTCTTTTTTATATCCAATCTCATCCTCTCTCTCTTCTGATGAAATCCCACCAATCCTCGACCTTGGATTGCTCAAATTAATCTTGACCATTCAAAACGATTTTTTTGGCGCCAAAATGGTTATCTGCCAAATGGGGTTGAGTGAGGGGGGGGGGAAGGTGCAATTAATGAAGTTTGGATGTTAGTTGGAGGTGAGGGAACAGGTTTGAGTGATTGGTGAGGAGGGGATGGTGGGAAAGCTAGTTGCAGGCAGCAGTTGAGAGGGTGGACTTTTTGGCGGGTTTGAGATGTTTGACCAAGATTGACCAGATATAATAACCAAGGGGTCCAAAATGGCAAAGTGGCAGGGGTCCAATAGGTAAAGCGCAGCCAAATGGTTGAAAGGTTAATATGAGGGCCTTATTTGTAATTTACGGAATTGTAGGGACACATTACGCTAATTATGCAAAGATGTTTCAGGGACTGAAATTGACAAGTGTTAATATTACAAGGACCAAAGTTGTCATTCTCAGATTTTCCAGGGGCCATTTCTGCCAATTTTGAAAGTTGAAGGACCATTTTGCAATTTTCTCAAACTTTTAATATTTTTCACCAAAGGACTAAATTTGACAACTTTTGATTTTAAAAGGACCTTTGGTGACTTTTGCTTTTGAAATTATGGCTCAGGGACTATTTTTGACAATTTATGAAACTTGGGGGACTAAAACTGCCAATTTTGCAAACTTGATACATTTTCATCGATTTTGATAATTTTGCATTTGAAACACATAAAACAACGATTTGTGATATTTTGATCATTTGATGTGTTTTCGAGCGTTTCGAGATGATTTTGCGAGTTTATTTAAATAAAAAAATGATGAGTATTTAGACACTCATCAATCCCCACATCGAGATATTGCTAGTCCCTAGCAATGATTTGAGAAAACATAATGGATTTTAATCTCTTTACCAAAAGCCATTACTACGGAGTAGCCAAATGTTTGATTCAAGTAAGAACCATGATACATCGATAACCATGTGATTTTGAGCAAACCACCGACTTTCAACGGTTTGATTTTGTCTTTACGAAGCCGTACCATACGGACTAGCCAACTCTTAGATAAATTATCAATATTATCTTTGGTGAGTCGATTACCAATTATGGATTTTCCATCGCCTTTACCACAAGCCATAATCTTGCGGGCTAGCCAACTCTTCACTTTTTAGGATATGGTGAGTTGAGAACCATACAATTTTGGGCAAATTGCAAGCCATATAAGCGGATTTGAGAAATCTTTACCAAGAGCCGTTTGCTCTGGATTAGCCAATCCTTTAGTCTTCTGAGACATGGCGGATTGATAACCAAATAAGAAAGTGTAAACACTTACTCCAAAAAAAATTTTGGCCAAAAGCGGGAATTGGGTAGATAATATATGAAATTCGTGAGAATTCCCCACACTTAGAAATGAATATTGCCCTCAATATTCAAATACCGGCGGTTATGCCGAAACAAAAACGTAAAAGGAAATACTCGGCCATTATTTAGAAAGAAGGATTTTTTTTTTTTTTTTTTTTTTTTTTTTGAAACATGTGGGCAACCCCCACACTAGGGTGGTAGAAAGAGGTGAGAAGGCGTAAATATGGGTGAGAACCCATATGGCATGCTATTGTTTTTATTCCCGAGTCGCTAGCTTGACTCGATCCCGCATTGATTTGTTCATGGGGAAAGGGCGTGGAAAACCAATCTCGATCGGACTTTCGTTCACAATGTTAATGAACATATGAACATCGAAAGTTCCACACCGACGAGATACAACCTCGGTATTGTTAATAGTAGAAACTATAAAGGATGATACGGGGTCAAAGATGGTGTCCTCATTCCGAAAGAGAAAAGGAAAGAGCAACCACACCATCCATGAAGAATGGAATAAAGGCGTACATGAGAATGCATGTCCATTCCTCACAGAGAAGCAAATCACCGGTTTGACATTGTTAAGCTTAAACTTGAAGCTTAGATGGTGATTGTCAAGAAGATGTCCGGGAGGGAGGGTGGGAAATGGTTCTTCAATCAACAAACTTTCGGAAAAAGGATGTCTCCTCCGGATCAAGGTAAGTGTTATCAATTCCCATTGGAATTGACTCATCACTAAGAAAGGCCTCGACTTCATACCAAAGTTGTCATCTTCCTCATCGGGAGTGAGAGAAGGAATGGAAGAGTCGGGAATAAGACTAGAGGATGATGGATCATTTTGAGCAATTCATCAATGGGAAGAATGTCTCCCGTTGGATCACAAACATCATCATCCAACTCGGATGGCCGAAGAGATTTTGGTTTCATCCACGATTTAACAATCTCGATGCGACAAGCGATGGGAGGTGGGACAAGTGGTGTGCTCTTAGAGCTAGCAGTTTCCACCACTTCCGATGAAGTCTCGATTCTAGATCATCGTCATCATCATCAAGAACACTCTTGACTTCCACGGTACAACTTTCAAACCATTTGCTTGAACCGGGGTAATTTTCAAAGCTTTTATCTCAAAGACGTTTTGGTGAACACTCTTAACCGTGAAATTTGAGAGTGTTGCATTGATTCTTTCGATTTTTGATCAATCGTGGCAACACTCTGTTTGTACAAAGGTTTGGAGTTTCGGTTGATATTTAACGTGAGCTCTTCGTTGTCAACCCGTATGGTCAACTCTTCCGCAAACACATCAATCGAGCACGACTGTTTTAAGAAAGCTCTCCCAAGATGAGGGAACTCTAGGATCCGTGATCAAGTCTACTACAACAAAATCGGTATGAAAGTGAAACTTTCCCACTTTCATCACGACATCCTCGGCTATCCCAGTGGGACGAGTTACAGTGCGATCCGCTAGCTCGAGTGTCATACGAGTGGATGAAAGTTCGGGAAGAGAGTTTCTTCCACACCGAGAGGCATGAGGTTAATGCTAGCGCCAAGATCGCCAAGGCGAGCATTGAAACATCCCCAAGAAATCACATGGGATTAGAAACCGGCCAGGTCTTCAAGCTTTCGGGAAGCTTATTAAGAATGGTCACGAGCATTGCTCATTGAGAGGAGTTTTCGCCATCTCGATAGCTTGTCTTTGTTGGTGAGTAAGCCTTTAGCGTGGATTCAAATTTAGGCATTAGAACGAGAGCATCAACGAAGCTTATATCAAAGTGAAGCTCATTGAAGATTTGGAAAAACTTCTCCATTTGCTCTTTGTTTTTGTCTTTGAGCTTCTCATCATTCATTCTTGATGGGTAAGGAAGTCGACTAGATTTTGAGCCGGGATGGAAGTGTTTTCGGCTCAAGATTTTTCTTGAACATCGGGTTCGGACTTAAAACTTGGACTACCAAAGGTGGGACGTGTGCGGTACTTTGTGGGCTTGAATAATGCACCTTGTCCGTTGTCTCCTTGGTAACTTGACTAAATGCCACGGGAGGAGGGGCATAGGAGTCGTGGGTCCATTGTGCGTCTTACCACCACAGTGGTGACGACTTTCAACTCGGCATTTGGATTAGGAATAGTATTGCACAGGAGTCCTCAGGAAGATGGCGAGGCTTTGTTCATATTCATGTTCATGAAACCGCTCATCATATTCTTTAACTCATTTGTCTGCCGAGACATTGTGGTATCAATTTCCTTTTAAGCTCAACTCTCATGTTATTGATCCGAGTTTGCATTGAGCATGTTTGACTCGATCATTTTCATGAAGTCATTTGGCATGGGAGCTTGAGGAGGTTGTTGATAACTTTGATGATTTGGAGCTTGATATGGTTGAGGTTGGTTGAAATTGTTCTGCTTTGATTGAAATTTGGAGAGTTATTGAAATTTTGTCCTTGATTGGAACAAAGCGATTTCGATTGCCATGGTTTTGCACGGAGGAAAACCGGTGGTGTCATACCGCTAGGTGCAGTAGTGAGGATCACTGTGGTCGGTATTGATTGTGGTTTACCAAGCTACGGGAGCTTGGTAAAAGGAAGCATCGGTTGCTTGACAATCATAATCGCATGTGGACCACTACAAGTTTCACACACCTTGTTTACGGCTTTGATTGGTTCCGCTTATGAATTTCGCTTTTGATTTCCTTCACCTCTTTTATCATACAATGGATGATGTCCGTTAGAGCGACTAACGGAGCGGCTAACTCGGAAGAGTTCTGGGATGAAGAAGCGAGTGTTGAACATTGACTTTGTTGAGAAATAGGAACTTTGATTTTGCTCGCAAATCTCAATCACATCTTTAGGTTTACGATTCAAGATATTGCCGCTGCTGGTGCATTCAAGGAATCTTGATCATTACTGTTCAACCCATTGTAAAGATATTTACTTGTTGAAGCTCAGTGAATTCATGATGGGGCATTTCGAGGAGATCTTTGAATCTCTCCATACCTCTCCAAAATTTTCATTGAAATTTTGACGAAATCCGTAAATTTCATTTTTCGATTAGTCGTCTTTGATGGAGGAAAGAAATAGTTGACAAACTTTTGAACAAGATCCTCCCAGTTTCGATGGATCGGGGGTTCTTTCGGCCAAACCAAATTTGTCCCTCAAGAGAGAATGGAAAAAGCATCAACTTGATGACTTTTTGAGGTACATCCTTGAAATTGATAGTTGAAGTCAACTTGTTAAACCAACGGATGTGTGCATACGGGTCTTCACGATCGAGACCCGCGGAATTGATTTGTAGACACAAGTTGGATCAAATGTGTCTTCAATTCAAAGTGATCGAATTGATAACGGGTAAAACGATGGCATCTCCATAACCCTCGGTGGGTGCTTGGAGCATTTCGCCATAATGCGTTAAATACGCCATATTGTTGTTTGAAATAGTGCGAATCTCGGGTTCGACTATTTGGGCAAAGACGTCACGAGAACGTCTTCTTGGAATTTCGCTAGATCACGCAAAGGACTCGATGATCTAGAAGAGCAGTGCGCATGCACTAGAGTTAACTTTAAGGACTCTCGAGTTAAGGAGAGAAATGGAATTATGAAGATATTTCGGATGAGAATGAGAATTATGAAGGCGTTTTATAAAAATGGGGTGAGGAGAATCTTTTGGGTTTTACGGTTCGAAGCGTCGATATCACAACAAAATCAATTAACACAAAATCGAGGCAAAACAACGATGAACTTAACCAATAATCCAAGATGAATGGCTTCTTTGAAAAAGGTACACCAATCACAAGGACACAAAGGCAAGTTTTATATCTTTAGTTCGGGAACTTATTATGGTCGCACCCCAGTTAGGTAGTGCCTTTGCCTTGGTTTCGGTGGTAATCTTTTAAGTTGTTATTATTAAAGAAAGCAGCGATTCTTTTGTATTTTATTATTTGATACATATATATAAACAAAAGAAAAATATTTTTGTGTTTTATCGTTTTGGATGTTTTGGGTTTTGGATTTTTAAAAGAAAATTATGGATATATATATATACAGAGATGGATGATATAAACAAAGAGTGAGGATTCAAACAACTAATCGCTAAGCGTGGGACAAATAGCCTGACTCCCGTGGCGCAAAAAATTTGATCTTGAAACAGTCAAGTTCTCTCACGCAAGCGTAAGAAACCTTAAAAGCGACTTGAGACGAAATCAATGAAGATCCGAGGAGTATAGTGTTTCCCGGTCGTTATGTCCCAAATGAGTTGTGCAATGATTTATCAAACGTTTAGTGATCGAGGAATCTGAGCAGGAAAAGGATTGGATATGATATTATAACTACGGAAAAAGCCGACAAATTAAAAATGGCTTAAATGCAAATTAAAGGAAATTAAAAAGATAAAACCTATTAAATAAACGCTATCACTATATTTAAAGTGATGAGCGTTTAAAAATTAAAACTAAAACTTACGTTTAAAATAAAAATACGTAAACGCGTACAAAATAAAAAGTGAAATCTGAGAAATAAAAGTCCTAAAATATGAAAATACATTTTACAATCCTAATGATATAAGAAAATTTTAGAAAAATAAAACTATTTTATAACTATTAGATTAATTATTATTAATTAAAACTATTTTAACTATTAAATAATTACCTAAAATACAAGAAAATAGGAAATAAAGCTAGAAAATAAATTTAAGATTTAGAAAAGTCTGAAATATCAAAAGAAACTTTTAAAACTATTTTTGTATTTTGTGATTATTTTTCTATTTTTATGATTTTAAACTATTAAAACTAATTAAAATATTTAAAATACAAATTTAACTAAGAAAAATATGGAAAAATACTTTTTACTTTTATATTTATCTAAACCTAAGAAAATTGAAAACTCATTTTTTTGAAGCTTTTCTTAATTTTTTGTATTAAAAACTAATTAAAAATGATTAAAAACTAATTTAAATTGAGAAAAATAGCAAAACTACTTAGAAAAATCTGAAAATTTCAGGAAAAGTCTAAAATATAATTAGGAATATAAGAAAAATGGAAAAATAGGTGCTTATGTGGAGAAATATGCAACTGCTATGGAAGTGCTTAATGAAATAAGCACTTAATAAGCCAAAAGCTCACCAAAAGCTACCAAACTGAAACACAAGCTGCAATAAGCTAATTTAACTAAAATGCAATGAGTTTCAACAAGCTAATACCACTGATTCACAAGCTAGATCAGATTTGATGTTTGAGTTTATAAAAACCAATACAGTTTCTGGGACTAACTTTAGACACTAGCACAAGCTTAGATATAAGCTCAAAATGAAAACTACTGGTTGGAACTTGGAAAAGACCTGGGTGAGACCAAGTATACCAAAAAGCAGACCTGGGTAAGCTCTATTAAGCCCTGTGCACAAGCTGCCATTTCTGTGAAAATCTCAGTATTCACTGAGCAGTGGTGCAGGGCACTTTGGGCTTGAAAGGTGAGCTTGTTTGGAGCTTAAAAAAAAATTGTAAAATTCAACTAAAATGGTGATAAGTAATTGGACCAGATGAGGTTTATGAAGGTATAAATTTCACTGAAAAAGGCTCAAAGATGAATCCTAGAAAAATCCTTCTAGATGGGCTCGAAAACGGTTTTGTGCCTTTTTGACTTTTTAAGCAAACAAGAAATTTTGACTATTTCCAACTTTGATTCAAATCTTTGAACTGAAAAGGATGTTATATGTTATAATAGGTGTAAAGCAAGCTAGCTTGATGAATTCTAAACACAAAATACTGAATTGCTAATCCTAAAACTCAACAGTTAAGCATATAGACAGATTTCCTTGAATGTTGACTTTTTAAGTAGCAGGCTCAAGTTATTGACTCAATTGAGCTTAGATACACTTACTTAACATGAACTAACAGGACTTGACCACTGAACAGACCAATAAGACAGATGAATAAGTAGATCCAAACACCCCTATATGTGACTGATTTGAAGTTAAAATCTATTCTAACATTATCAAGCACAAACCATTAATCAAACTAAGATTATATATCCTAAATACAACTTTTAAAACAGACATGAACCAGTTTTAACTACAGATGTTGAGTATGCATAAAAACTTGAAGATGACTTACAAAAGTCCTATAGCCACTGTGGCTTGAATCCAAGAACTATGAACCACTAACCTATTTCAATATCACCCAAATGAATCCAAATCAAACCATTTCCAACTGCATCAACCCAGTTCCCACTTCATTGCCAATTTTTGCACCTGTTTGACTTTAGTTGACCAAGAACCAAAATGGTTTGAAACTTGACTATAAGCTTATAAAAAGCTATAAAAAGCTTATATAGGCTTACTAAAACTGATAAACAAGCTGTGTGAAGCTTGGTTTTATGAAGTGGAACCTTAAATTTTCAACAGTAGACACATAAACATGAGACTGAATTAAACTTGCAATTAATGACTAAAACTTGAATAATATGAAAATGTAGCTTGAGTTTGATATTTAAGAACAAAAGATTACAACTTCTGAAATAAACTAAGACATTATTCTAAAAAACGACATAAGAGTATTTTAAGCTAATTAATCTACTGCTTTTTGCTTGCTTCCATTGCTTCTTTTTTATATCTAATCTCATCCTCTCTCTCTTCTGATGAAATCCCACCAATCCTCAGCCCTTGGATTGCTCAAATTAATCTTGACCATTCAAAACGATTTTTGGCGCCAAAATGGTTATCTGCCAAATGGGGTTGAGTGAGGGGGGGAAGGTGCAATTAATGAAGTTTGGATGTTAGTTGGAGGTGAGGGAACATGTTTGAGTGATTGGTGAGGAGGGGGGATGGGGGGAAAGCTAGTTGCAGGCAGCAGTTGAGAGGGTGGACTTTTTGGCGGGTTTGAGATGTTTGACCAAGATTGACCAGATATAATAACCAAGGGGTCCAAAATGGCAAAGTGGCAGGGGTCCAATAGGTAAAGGCAGGCCAAAATGGTTGAAAGGTTAATAACAAGGGCCTTATTTGTAATTTCTGGAATTGTAGGGACCTGTTCTGCTAATTATGCAAAGATGTTTCAGGGACTGAAATTGACAAGTGTTAATATTACAAGGACCAAAGTTGTCATTCTCAGATTTTCCAGGGGCCATTTCTGCCAATTTTGAAAGTTGAAGGACCATTTTGCAATTTTCTCAAACTTTTAATATTTTTCACCAAAGGACTAAATTTGACAACTTTTGATTTTAAAAGGACCTTTAGTGACTTTTGCTTTTGAAATTATGGCTCAGGGACTATTTTTGACAATTTATGAAACTTGGGGACTAAAGCGCCAATTTTGCAAACTTGATACATTTTCATCGATTTTGATAATTTTGCATTTGAAACACATAAAACACTGATTTGTGATATTTTGATCATTTTGATGTGTTTCTGAGTGTTTTCAGATGATTTTGCAGTTTATTTCGTACAAAAATGATGAGTATTTAGACACTCATCAATGCCCGAGAACTTTTGCCGGATGCCCGAATAATGGATGCCCTAAAAATGATTAGGTTGCCCGAATGTACGGATGCACGGCCAATGCGCCGGATGCCCTTTAGAAAAACCTAAAGGAAGTTCATCAATGTGAAATAAGACAAAAAGACGAAATGCACAACACACAAAGATGTATCTAAGTTAAGTACTTGATTACGTCTCAAAAAAGTGACAAGCATGAATCACAGAAGGTAGAGTGCTAATTATTACAATTATAATTGTTCAAACTATTGTTTACAAACAGAAGACACAAGAGCTTCAAGTATTGGCATTTGGATTACGGACGGTTGAGTACCAGTAGGACGGTGTGACGGGAGGCTGAGAAGAGGGACCGGCCGGGTCTTTGCGAGAAGGGACTGCGGGTTCCATGCTCAGCAGATCGCCTAAAGGTAGCCGATAGGAATCCGCTAGCTTCTGGATATACGGATACTCGGCCACAAATAGGTTTTTGAACTCAGCTTTCCATAATTTAGGAGCATCCCTGTTGACATTAGCAATACCCTTCAACACCTCAGCAATCTCCTCCTCTTTTCTACCTACGCTGGCCCCAGTCACGAACCCAGCCTGGTAGGTCAGGCTATAAACTTTAGCCATACTTTTCTTGGATTCCGCACTGCCGAATAGTCTACGAACAGCTCCCGGAAGAAGAAAATGGACGGCATTCTATTTTATTACCTCCGACTGGGCCACCTCAGCTGCCAAGTTCCCTTTCTCCACCTTCAACGATTCTAAGGCCTGATCTTTGGCATTTAGCTCATTTTCGAGCTTCCTGATCCTTTCGGCCTGGGCAGCGGAAGTCTTTCTCCACTCTTCCCTTTCCCGGGTCACCCTGTCCACCTCATCCTCCAGGTTCTTCCCCTTGTCTAAAACAACTTGATACTCGGTCTCCAGTTTCTTCAACTCCCCGGATAGCCTCTCGTTTTCACCCTCGGTGGCTGTCAACCTATCCGCCAACCCTCGACAACCTTCATGAGTCTGAGAGAACTCCCACAATGTAGACGACATACCGGTGAACCTCTTTAGCAACTCGCCTTGGGCTATCACACTTTTGCCAAATTCTTCATAGGCCCGGCGAGTGAGCTCAATGTTGTTCATTTGTTCTAGAGCCTCTTGTTCGGCCGGAGTTGGAAGATTATCAAGAAGCTCCTTGCAGGACCGATAAGAATTTATCCGAACATTATCTCGAAGGGACCAAGGAGGGATGAAGACATTCGTAGCTTCATCTACGTAATAAATAAAGGAAGTTGAGAAAATAATCGGGCATACGTAAAAAAATAAAATATATATATATATATATATATATATATATATATATATATATATATATATATATATATATATATATATATATAATAATAATAATAATAATAATAATAATAATATGAAATAAAGAAGAGCTAAAACATACGAGTCCGGTTGACTTTATCAATCCATTTGTGGGCAAGGAGTGGTGGGCCGAATGACCTGAAGGACACAACATAATAAGTTGGAAAAAAATCACGAGTATTAACAGCCGAACAATTTATACGTACCTTCCTCGACTGGTGGCGTTTGACCCGCTTCCCTGACCGGGGTGATATGCATTTGTTGCGGATGCTCACCACCGCCAGCAGCATTATCGCCCATCCCTTCGTTAGCGGCATTGTCTCCACCATCCTCGGCGGCGATGTTGGGGTCCCCTGCTCCGCATCAACATTCAGATCCGTCTGGACATCCTCAGGACGGACCTGATTCAAAGGGTCCGGGTTATCGATAGGTTCCCCGGAAGAGATCTGCTCAACGAATTGGCGGCGTGATTTCCTTTTCTTGCCGTGTGCTTGGGAAGTCCCTTCTCCGGCATTCTTCCTCTTCGCTTCTTGGGCCGGGCTTCCTTCTTTTTCTCCCTCGAGCAACGACTTGACAGATTCGCTTCTTGACCCTCAGTCGGGGATCTTTGGGAGGAGGGTTCTCCCCCATGGGCAGAGGGTCGGAGGTCCTTTTTGGGATCTCCCTGTTTGTATCAACGGGCGGACCTTTGTTGACCACCGTTCCTTCCCAATCCGGAAGCTCAAGATACTCTGACATGTTAACAACTGAAAGAAAGAATGCAACAACAAAAGTAAGTTGATTAGAAACTTCAAAGGACAGAACCGGGGAGACAAATGTTGATAGGTCACTAGTTTTACAAACACAAGTAATATAGAAAGAGATAAGGCGATTGAACAAGATCCAAACACACACACACGATAATATGGGACGGTTATGCGTAGAGTATGTGAAGAGAGAATAACTTGAACAACCAACCCTCAAATGAGGGTTTACAAGAGTATTTATAGGAGGAAAGCTAGGGCAACACTCCTAGTTTCCATCCTTTCTTTTATGGGCTTGGGCCTAAGCTCATGGGCCTTCTACATAAGCTTAAGGCTAATAACAAACATAAAGGCCATAATAAAGCTAACTATTACATATTAATTACTAACACTTGATTATGGTTTAGGAGTGATTCCAACAATCTCCCTCAAGTGTTGGTGATGAGCAGTGAAGACGTTGATGTAATAGTAGCTCGGCGTCTTCGACATTCTTCTTTCTTGTGAGAGGAATTGCCTTGATTCGAACAATCTCCCGATGTAGAGAGATAGTTATCTTTGAGCAGTTATGCTTTGGCGTCATCATTAACTTTGTTCTTTGATCATTGTTCTTTGTGGTGAAAGTGATAGTATGTTGTTGTCTCGCATCGATGCGCCTCAGTGCCTTGTTGCTCCAAAGGTGTCTCCACGTCATTCTTCAACATGCTCACACGCCTATGATGTTAGAATTCAATCTTGATGAAGTTCTCTAAGTCTTTAACTTTGTAGATTCTTTGGTTTGATGAAGAATCATTTCGACGGTTGTGTTGCTTTTGAATAGAACTTCCATTAGTGATGATGTTGGCATGAGCATGAGAAGAATCGACGATCATCCCGCTCCGGAGCTTCCATAAGAAGAAAACATTTCAAGCGGTTAGTAATAAGCGTGTTCCGGACTTACAAGTTTGAACTTGAGAGTGTTAACGACATAGTGTGAAAACACAACTCTAATTCTTACAAAGGCCGTTCTGAACCGGAGTCCCACAAGTGAGATAACACGGCACCAAGTACATCTGATTCGGATGAGTCGCCGAGGTACACCGTAGCATCACCTCACGATGAGACCGTTTGAGACACACTCAGTGTAATCCATGTGGAGTTACCGAAGTGACTTCTTTGTCGGTGTTTGATGTTGACCCGGCGGAGTTTCCATTCAATCACCGAGGATCACGGATGTGAACCTCTCATAAATGTTCTCGACAGTTGCTAAGATCATGAAGGACTCGATATGAACCACTAATGATCTTATTTGGTGATCGTCAAGTGATAAAATGTCAAGTGTTCCTAATAGATCTTTTGATGAATCTCGTGGCTCTAGACTCAATAGTGCGTTTTGGTTTTCTGGCGGAGACTAGGGATAGGGTCTCCTTCTTCAATACCACGATCTCAAGAGAAAGCCAATAGTTTACGTAGGGTTCCTGTGAGAATGAAACAAGCTTACATTGAGAGAAACTTGAGTGGTTAAGAAGGTTTAGTGCATGCGTCCTTTGGGTCCATGGCGACTTTTAATATCAATCTTGGTGTCACTAAGTGACAACCAAGAGTATATAATTGAACCGGTTATGCGCCTAAGTTGAATAACGGAGGGTGTTTCTTTTCACCCTTTTCTATGCATTTCTTTTGATTCTTCAACTCCTTCTTTCTCCGATTCTCATTTTCTCCTTTTTATAATCGTACCTAAGGACTTCTAAGTACTAACTATTTGTGATGTCCTTGGGTAGATCCCTCCGACTCTGGCGGATCATAGACTGTTATTCCTAACCTTAGTCACCTTATAACTCCATGACTAACCTATGTTGCCATTAAAACCACTATTTGTGAAACATCTCTCAAAGGGTTTGTAAATGAAAACATGTTTGAACCATTTGTGAGAGATAGGATTTTGCATAAATACTCCCCTCCACATGTGTGAAGAGTTTTAATGGTTTAAATGCACGGTGAGGAAAGAGCGCGCACATTTTGAATTGATCCACGGAGATAGACAATCCCATGAGACACAATTCGTTGCATAGTTAAAGAGTTACATTGTCGGTTTTAGGTGACAACTAGCTCTAATAACTACCTTGAAGGTGTAGACAAACCTCGAAAGGTTGTCATACCGTCGAGTTCATGTCTACCAAGAGTGTCTCGAATGGTACTTTCTACTTGGACAAGTCCTTTGCGAGACACGTTTACATTACTAGCGAACTAGCTTGAAATTATTACCCGTCGGGACAAGTCTTTTCGAGTTACAAGCAGTTTAGTACCGTCGATTCGTTGGTTAAGTCCGAGGTACCTGATTCATTTGCATTTTGCACAACATATTTCTTATCACACAATTTTCTCCCCTAAAAATGGCATATGAAAATGTTATTTTGAAACGTTTGAGAATAAATATGACCATTTCGAGTGTTGCGGGAAGAGTGACCATCGTGAACAATTTGTGAACAAAGTTTTAATTCAAATACTCCCCTCAACAAGTGATATAAGCGGTTGAGGTTTTGAAAATCATACGGGAAGTACTTGTTCTTTTGAGCAAAACCTTGAATAATGAAAGGTTTGATAGGTTTTACTCAAAAGTAAGAAGCTTTCGCTCCTTTATAAGGATTGTGGCCTGAAGCGTACCACGTGGTCCTTTCTTGACAATTACGGGTTGTACATTGTTATGTGTGCACAAGCCATTGACATATATAATCACACATCCAAATTTGTAATGAAAGAACCAATTCAAGGGGTACCAGAAGTGCGGTGATGTTCCTGTGAGTGCGCTTGCAGGCGTTGAAAGCCGGTTATGTTAATCTGGGTCGACCACCAACATAGCTCTCAATCGTCTCAGGCCGATCCCTTCGAACAACCTTTCATCAATCATTGTGATGATTCGTCTCACATCCCTCCTTTCACGAGAATTCCGGACTTAGGAGACCCAATTTTATGGCGTATATCCTTCAACACTGACGCCAATCCGTCCTAACCGACTTCAAAGTATGATCCCGAATGCGAAGTTCACTACACGCCATTAAGCGGTTTCTTTGAAGTTCTTTGTGGTAAACAACTCGAAAGGTTTCGATGAGCGTATATTGAGATAGGCGATTGATGTCGGGAAGATCAAGCGTTGGAGGAGTGAGGTTGACAGCGTCGATAAGATTCAACGACGGTGGATATCTTCTACACGTTCTTTGATCACGATCGTCTAATGAAGATGAGAAGAGACTTGATAAATTCGCGTTGAACTTGATCGAGAATTGTCTCATCGACCACATACTTTGGCAAGGTACATGTCTTGATGTCGTTGAGGACAAACTCTCAAAGTCGACTTGGAGAATGCATAGTCTGTTCATCTTGTCGTTTGACTATGATATTCTTCAAGAAGGTGTAGTCCCACTTAGACTTGAGATCAACGTGTTTGATGGCCACGATGTCCTTAGAACCGCTGCGTGTTGAGACTTACGAACGAGCGACACGTAGTAGATTCTTGACGTTCGTGCCAATGATGAATCCCATACAATGCATCTCGTCGTATGCTTGCACGTTGTCGAGAAAACAAGCGATTTGACGTTCCTCGATAGCTATGCGGTTTGAGTAAATAGCATTTGGGAATGGAAGAGTCAATGATGTAGCGTATTTTCGCGAACCATCGCTACTGTAAGAGAAAATCCGGTCTCTGTTAAAGAAGTATCGGAAGGAATCCGTGGTTCATCTGCTTGGCCAATGGTCGGTGGGGTTTGGTCAATCGGTGTAGTATGGAGGTTGTCCCTTTGTGTGAAGTCAATGTTTGCTTCGGATTGAGCCAATCCATGTTGTTAGACATAGCTCGGCGATGTTCTCAAGATGATATTCGACCTCGAGGCGCCAGAGCTGTCTTTTAGAAGTTGAAACGCTTCATTCTTGATTCGATTCAACTCGATTTCGTCATTTTCTTCACATGGAACTTTTCTTGCAAAGTTTTGCGTGCTCAATGTAGAACCGTCTACCAAGTCTTGACCTTCATCGGGGTAGGGAGTTTGATTGACAAGTGTGGAGAACCATTCAAACTCTTGATTTTATCGTCATCTAGCCATGATACGACTTCAGTGAGTCGTCTTCTTCTTCTTTTGGAAGGCCTTGATGATGATTACGGTTTCGCACTTGTTTGGGTGAGGTGGGTTGTTGGAGGGCTCAAGGACCTCTTCATCGTCACCACCCGTATACTCAAAGTAATCACTTGTTTTCTCGTTAGAGGTGGTAACTCGGAATCGTCCCGAGGTTTTCGGTTGAAGAACGAGGAGGGACCTTTGTTGGCGAGGAGTTCGTTGAGGAGGGTTGCATAGAAGATGATTCACGGACTTCTTGACATTTAGCTTTATCATGCTTATCCCGATCTTTGTCTTCATCGTCTCTAGGACGTTTAGACTTTTCTTCTTGAATCTACAAGCCTCTTTGAGTTGGAAGTCCAAAGAATGCTTGAAACGACTTTCCTTCCTCGAGTAAATGTCACGATCGTGTGGACATTTGTGTGACAAGCTTGGCCACCAATTCATTATCCGAGAAAACAGCGGGATCGATGGATTGATTATGGCGGTTAAAGGTGTTGATCTTATAGTTTGCTTGGCTATCGCATAAGATTCGGATATAGTTGTGCTGTAAGCAGTTCCTTTGTGACTTTAGGAGCGATATTACGAAGGTACTTGTTAGTGTAACCTTGATCATTTCGTTCAGTTCCTCTTGACGATGATTTTCATGAATTCTGAATAAACTTCCTTTCTTCTTGCATCTTGTCATTCTCGTCATGTAGATATTGTATTTGTTGATTGAGAAAGTTAAGCTTCTGTATAACATGTCTTTCATTCGACTTGTTTGTGACTTTCACAATTCTTTCATGTGTCCGAGAAATCCAAGAGCGAGGTGGTTTCTTCACGATTTGGATGATGATCGGTTGATTTCTTGGATGGTTGTTGTGATGAGTGAGAAGAAGAATCGACGATGATGAGATGTGAGGAGACTACGGGTCCTTTGGCGGTTCATAAGTTTCCTTACGTATGCGTGTCGGACTATCCGGAAGAAACATGTCATAATCATCATCTTTATCTTTCTTCTTCTTGTCGGTTTACGGATTCTCAAAGTCATACACTATAGTATCTTCCACAGTGGTTGTTGTTGCATAAGAGTGGTGGTACCGGCTCCTTATCGGGTCGATTAACCGCATCGGGGAGTTGGTTCGGAGTGCAAGACCACTTGATCCTCGGGACCACCCATTTGATCTTTGTAAACACTTGACCTTGTGTTGATGTCTAAGTCGTTTGACTTTCTTCTTGTACTCAATTTCGGTGGCTCTTCAACATTTTCACTTTCGAGCTTTCATCAAATGTCTCAAGTGCTGAGTCTTCCTTTACTTTTGTCGACTTGAGGACTTGGAGGTTTTGGAATGTCGAGACATCTTGTGCGATTCGAATAATGAATCTCCTCGTCGATCGACATTCCTTCGAACTTTCGTCCAAAAGCTTTCTTGGAGGTTCGGTGTAGAGGATGGAATAGGAGTAGCTTCACGAGAGGAACTTTCTTCTTAGGAGTAGGTTTCCTCTTTGGAATAGGTTTCCGCTTTGGAACATTCCTCGACTATCTCGTACTTGTGGCACTTCCAAGACCGCCTCTTACGGTCCTTGGTAGGTGTCCCGAAGCCTTTTCATCAAGATGACCAACTTTTCCTTCTTTAACGGCTACCCGATACCTTTTATGCGTTTCAGACTTTTTGATTTCCTCCGTAAGAAGGTGATCGGGTAATTCGACTCCCTGTTTCTTCGTGAGCGTTTCTTTGATTCTAACAGATAGAATGTGCTCGGTCTGGATGTCATGATTATCTGGGTCATTGATTCTCCGGGATATCGGGATGAAGTCCAAGAGCTCTGAATCAATAGCTTGGTGTATCGACATAGGAATTTTGTTGCCAAGCTTCTTACGAAACAAACATCATGTCTTCCCAAAGCGATTGCTTCAATTATGATGTCCTTCTTGTTGATCGAGACGGAAAATCTGCAGTTCCATGAGCTTGGGATGCTCATATCCACCGTCGCGACCCGAGACCGATTTGGTGATGATAATATAGAGTGTCCTCCATGGTTGAGGAATATTCTTGACTCCACGAGAGTGCTTAGTAATGATTCCTGCAGCTTCATCATAACCAATATCTATCAAGAATTGCAGGACAGTCTTTCAGTAGGGGTGGCAAAGAAGTCGGTTGGGGTGATGTCTGGAATTTTGAGAACAGCCCGTAAGTCATTAGGAGTGATAGTGAATTGCTTGTGATTAAGAGTCACTTTCACAGCATTGTAGGATATTGGATTTCACATACACATCACAACATTAACACAATGAGTACATAGATGGTTTTAGAGAGAGAAAGAGTGGGATATTCTATTAAGAGAAACTTGTAGAATATTAGATTACCAAAGAACATCCAACCCTCTACCTTGCAAGGTAGAGGGTATTTATAGGTTACAAACTAAACGACCTCCTGACGGCATGTGGATCAGGGATACAGTGGGTAAAGACCCGTCCTTCCTCCACGGTGTTGCACTAAACTATTTTACGCTCTCGACTAACTACATAACTACATAAATAAGTAACTAACGATTAGTCTACGAGCTAACTTATGCTAGATAATAGTTGGGGTGACCGACTCTTCAATCTTGGAATTTTCTAATTCCTAACAATCTCCCCAAGGAGGTCACCCCATGTTTTATATTTCAAATCCTAGCATTCTATTCTTGACTTTGTTCTTGAGCTCGTTGACAAAACAACTTCAACATCGCAATCTTTGTGCA
The DNA here is from genome assembly GCA_022545495.1 of Chrysanthemum lavandulifolium. Lineage (NCBI taxonomy): Eukaryota > Viridiplantae > Streptophyta > Magnoliopsida > Asterales > Asteraceae > Chrysanthemum > Chrysanthemum lavandulifolium. Next base: position 125,245,141 of record CM040243.1, read on the forward strand.
TAAGTAGTGCAACTTCAAAGTGCGCTGATTTGTACTTTAAGTGGAGGTCATTAATGATCCATGAGATAATAATTAGGAGCCATCTTTTGAGATCATCATTAACATCAATCTCGAGACATCCTTTGTGGTGTTGGTATTATGTGATGTTGTGACTTTAGGACCGACATGCTCACACTTTTGAATCATGACATCTTTGATCGAGTAGCGGAAGCTTTCTCGACTCATGATATTTGCGAACAGAAAGAAGCATAGTATAGAGATATCGAGCCGTGTTACGTAGATATGCACCGGTCATAATTTCTTCAATTAAGTGTGGATGTAGTGAGCATGCGGCTTTGGATTGACTCCTCAATTCGATCAAGCGCAAACGTCGAGTGTACCGCATACAACGATTAACAATAAATCGCACGAAAGTGTCTTTGATCACTTTCGTTGAATCGAGGTACACGCCCACGGTTCCCGTTGATCGAGACATGTCTTGCTGTGATCGTATAATTCAAGAATTTCCTTGACAGGTTTCGTTTGCTCTATTGTTCTCAAACTGGAACATCTCAAAGAAGACAACACGGAGTGAGTGAACAAATAATTTTAAGTCCACCGATTGATGAAAAGAGATTTGAAAAACAATCGTGTATTGCTCAATAGAAAATTGTTTTGCAATACAATGAAGGTTTTATTGAAAATCAATTATCAATCATAAAACACCTTTTGGTTTGAAAAATGAGTACACGGTCGATGTCTTGAATAAAAGAGTTGTTAAGCACAAAGACCGGTTTTCAAAGGTATCCGTCAATCCATAACTGAACGTGATTGATTCAAGAGATTGAATAAGCCCCATTGTTTCATTCGGTTGTCACATGGTTGATCTATATAATAGATCTCACAAGCCACCTACCAGAGCTTGTTTGATGTTAGCTCGAAGGCTTTCCATCTTCATTGTGAATATGTATACATCACTCGGATGTTACGGCAATACCACAAGGATAATCGTGGGACTCAAGATATAATCTCTCTTTCCACATTGTGTGAAACGAGAGTCTTCATTGAAAGTGTCCTAATGAGATTTATTGATGATCTCGTGGCTCTAGACTCAATTTTGTGCATATTTGGATCCCGTCTTGGGAGACTAGGGAGAGGGTCTCCTTCTTCAATATCAACAATCTCTAAGAGAAAGTCGATAGATAATGTCGGTTCCCGTGAGAATGAAACAAGCCCTTTTAAGAGAAACTTGAGTGGTTTGGAAAGTTGAAGTGCGATCGTCCTTTGGGTCCATGACGTCTTGTCTTCAATACCGATGTTACCATCGTTAGCATATGAAGTGAACCGGTTTACGCCCTAAGGTTGAATAAATGGAGGCTATTTGTTTTCACCCTTCCTCATTCAATTCTTTTTAATTCTTGACCCTTGAAGCTTACCGAGACTTCATAGCTAGAACCTTGTTGGGTTTATTCAAGACTAGCTCGGTCTTAGTCCGCACTCTTCCCATATCTCATTTTTTTTCTTTTATCATCATACCTAAGGACTTCTACACTAACTAGTGGATTGTCCCTGGTAGATCCCTCCGATTACGGCGGATCATGGGAACACATACCTAACCTTATCATCCTTATATCACCGTACCTAAAGTAAAGTTGGTCGGTCAATTTGGTATTGTTCATCCGCCATTGGATCAATTGAAAACCATTTGAAAATCAATTCGATACTTGTGATATATTATCAAAGCATTTTGTACCGAATTGTTTTGATATTTTAGAACGAGAACTCCCCTCAACATGTGCATCAAGTATTTGAAAATGTTTTGCACACGGAGGCAAGAGAAAGAATTAACTTCTTTGATTACCATTTTCTAAAGATATCAACATCACTTCCCATATCAAATCAAGTAGATATCGCATTTCGGGAAGGATGAGGTTTCCATAAATTTGCTCCCCTCAATATGTGCCTCGAGGTTTGAAAAGAGTTTTGTACATACTAGAGGAACCCTTTATCATCAAAGGATTAGAAGCCATATGATCAAGGTACCTTAAAACATTTAAAGTTGAATTTGCAAAAATTTAAGTGTTGTGTACCCTGATGACTTGAATTTGCAAAGAGAGTTCTCCCCCTCAATATATGCTTCGAGATTCGAAAATTGTTTAGCACATATAAGAGAGAAGTTTGCACACAAATTGGACATCTTATCTTTTAACATCTTTCATATTTATATCACATTTTCTCCCCGATCAAAATCTTAAATCCTTTGAGATTTTGGATCTCAAGTGATTTAAATATGTATAAGGTAAAATATTTGTAGGAGAAAAATGTGTCCGATTTTATATGATCAAAATGGACAACACAAATGTTTCCCTTTTTACAAGGGAAACCACAAGACAAATCCTAGCACTATTACATGTATTACGCTTGTTCATATTTATTACACCACATATTACACATAGTTAAAGACACACCATAAAGCAATTATCCCAAGAAGTCTTCATTCGGTCCTCGAAGAAGTTTGTAGTGACCATCACGAAGCCTTCCACCAACAAAACTTTCAAGGTCATGGAAGATCCTTCGTGTCTTGAGTCTTCGTCGATTGCAAAGAATGAAATGTTCACATCTCTTCACGTCATCATCGGTCAAAAATAGTTTTAACCCAAGATTTCATATCAAGTTTGGCTTCTTTCACTCACGGTGTCAAGTTCTTCTTGATCAATTTGAGCGTACCATCACTAAACTTGTAGAGTTCACATAGGCGCATAAGCATACGAGATCCGTGTCGTCGGTGAAGATGAGCGGCTCTAGGGGTGTCAAGGACTTTGTATTCTCGATGAAATTCATGCCCGTTGCATTCCATTGAGGACTTGTAAGGTTGATCTGGTTTGGTAGCTTTCAATGCCAAGTGAAAGTCCTCAACTCGTTTTGAATGACTAAGCCCCGATCCAAAGAGTGACAAGTGCAGAGAGGGCCTTTTCTCACGGACGGTAAATGCTCAAGGTGTCCTTGAAGATTTAAGAGACAGAGATCTTGAAATCATTTGGCGAAGATGTTTGAAGTCGTTCTCTTCAATAGTATACACTTTGAAGTCGCTCTTTTAAGGACAATCTTCTTCAAGTACTCATATCCATAGATAGGAAGATCTCACACTAACAACACTTAATATTTGCAGCTTTGATCGACATCATAGCGTCTTTTATCGACACCATGTATTTCGATGTAGAACTTCTTCTTTTTGAACCACCGGTGAAATACCATAAGCGGCAATATCATATTTTTGTTCTTGCCAGTCTAGAATTGATCAGAACCATCATTCAAGCCCCGATCGAGTAGGTTGCGACTTTCATCTTTGATATTGATAGAGCGGGCCTTCTTTCGGTGAGCGAGCACACAGATAGTCCAAGTCGTGATTGAAGAAGAATTCGGCTGAATGGTTATCGACCGTGTTCACCACCAAGAGGAAGAGATTTGTTGACATTGAAGCGATCGATTTGCTCACCGACTTGGTCATTCAAAGATCTTATGACATTCTTCCATCGATATTGAAGATGATTTGCATCGAGAATGGAAGACTTTGACAATTTCGTAAGCTTGTCCTTCTAGATCTCTTGGAGTTATGGATGAGATACTCTTCCTCACAAAACCATCTAATAAAACTTCCCATATCACCGCAGTAGTGCGTAAGAGAGTCTTGGTGGAACTTCATAATTATTGGTGATAAGCGATGCCCAATTGTTGTCGGGAATCATAGAGTCAAACTACGGGATGGTCTATGTGGGTTACGGAGAAGGAGGTCTATCTTCCACAATGCGACTTTGAATTGTGTCTCTTGAAGGTGCTACCGGATGTGCTAGTGCGATTCCGACCATGTAAGTATCAAACCAATCTTCGATGGCTTAGGAATATGCTTCGTCGATGCATCATCTTCATCCGGTTACGAGTCGGCCATGACTTGAGACTCTTCGTGAACCATTAGATCTTCGTGAATTGAGGTGGATGTGGACATGAACCTTGAATCAACCGTCGTCCGTGCGCAGATTTCTTCATAGTACTACTGTTCTTTTGTAGGACCCGATTGATTAGAAGGTTTTGGTGGTGATGATGGTGGTTGTGATGGAGGTGTGTTGGTTGTTGTAGAGGATTACCACTCCGAAGTTCCAGCGCCCGTTGGTGGTGGGGTGGAGGAGGATCTTTGCGATCCTTCATCAATGCTTCCATCACAATTGTTCTCCTTTTCTTTCTAGCTTCGCTTCCCGACGTCCATCTTAAACCGCTCATGATTGTCGAACATAATGGATTCTTCAAGTGCCTCATAGAGTTTCTTGTGAACCTCATGCTTGTCCTCTTGACCTCATACATCATTTCAAGCAGTTTGCTCTCATATCGGTGATAGGGAGGTCCTTGAAACGTCTAAAGTGGAGCCTCCATAGCCCATTCCACATCATCCTTGACTTCTCCTTCGATAGCGGCAGAACCCCTTCATTGAAGTTGAGGTGCTCCAATCTATAGACACGATCCACCGGAGAATCAACAGATTTAGGAAGTTGCCTTTCCGAGCTTCTATCCTTTTATGGCTTTATCCGGTTGATCGAGGTGAGAATCATGGAGGGAAGTCGGTGGATCCACCTCATCGCAATTGTAATGGCGAGTTCGGGGGTTGGTGGCGATGTTGGTGGTGTTTATGCGATTGATAGAGTAGGTAAGGGAGGTGGAATTGCGGTTGATAGTGAGGATGCCGACATTGGAGGAATAGTTGGCGTATCTTCTTTGAATCTTGACGGTATACATGGATTGTGCGGTATCTAAGGATTTGTCATTAATGAATTGATCACCAAAAAGAAATCGCATCAAGATTCTTAAGTGAGGATAGAGAGTTAGTAGACGATTTGGTTCATCCATCTTCAAGGTCTCATCGATCTAGTCTCGAGGTTCTCCTGAGCCTTTTGCAACAGAGCATCAACATTCAAGCCAGATTGAGTCTCACTAAGTGTTGGAGTTTCCTTAAACGTTTCAGGCACTTTGACCACTCCAGATTGTTCTTTTGCATGAGATGATTCTGTTCTTCTCTTCAGCTCATATTGATTTGTGGTGCTTGATGGAGATGATGAGATAGTTAAAAGCATGTGAGCAGCTTGTTCAGTTTCAACACTTGCAACCCCTTTACCCTTGTCATGTGTAATTGGGGTTGTATGTCGAGGTAGTTGATCGGGTTCTCTTAACACAATTCCACCCTCTTTGGAGCTTTAACATTCGACTTTCTAGGCTTATTTGAATTCCAAGTTGCAGATCGGCATCATCTTTATCGATTAACTGGTAACATCCTTGGTGTCTCGGTGTTCTCACCAATTTCCTTTTCCACTTTCTTCCTTTTACTTTCGCTTCTTGGATGCGGTGTCCGATTGTGACCTTTCAAGTCTCTTTTTAGGAAGAGGCATAGGATGCTTGTGAGGTGACTTGGTCGTGGGAGCATTTGGTTGTAGAGGAGAGGGTGTGACATCGTGAGAGAGTTTGGTTGCTCTTTTCTTGTATTGCTTGAAGTAGTCCTTCTTCTTGATATCTTACGTGAGAAGGCGAGTCAGAATTGGCAAACCAAATATTTCATTGACCACACCTCTAGGAACATATTTCGGGTTTCCCAAGACATATTCATCTTACGCATTATGTAGAGTTGATTCACTCCTAGGATTGAATTTGTGAGTTTGTTGTAAGTCTTGGATAACAAGCTTAGAGAATCGATCTTTGGGAATTACAAGCTTGTTCATTTCTTTCGCCTTGAGCTTTGTTCGGAAATTGATTACGCGAGATATGAATGTGTTCATTGATAGCGAAAATTCTTCCCAAATACGATCGATACATTCACATCAACCCTATTAACGATTCCCATAGGATTTGCAAGATAGGGATTCTCACTTTATCGAACCCCGATGTTTTGCCGATAAGCACAAGTTAAGAATTGTTGTAATGGCTCTCGGGGTTGATACATGTGTCCAAATGATGATGTCGGATGCTCTTGAAATCTTGTTACGATAACCCATTGATCAATTAGAAAGACAATCAAATCGTCGAGCACTGTGTGGAGATTGAGCAATCGTCGTTACATGGTGTGATTCCAAGAGCCTTGCTCGAATATCGAGAATCAATTGTGAACTCCATATCATCCGGTTGCGGGAGTATTGTCTTTGTGATTTTGTTCCATTGAGCGGTGTTCGAATTGTTGAATGTAAATGGTTGGAATTGAGCATTGCTTGGTAATTGCTCAATTTAGACATAAGCATTTAATGCTAAGCTAGGCACTTAATAAGAGTAATGTTAATGATTATTACTCGTGAGAATTTCTTTTTGCAAGATAGGGATTCTCGCTTTATCGAACCACGATGTTTTGCGTTTAGATAAGCACAAGTTAAGAATTGTTGTAATGGCTCTCGGGGTTGATGATGTCGGATGCTCTTGTCCTAAGTCGAGAATCAATTGTGAACTCCATATCATCCAGTTTGCGGGAGTATTGTCTTGTGATTTTGTTCCATTGAACGGTGTTCCAGAATTGTTGAATGTAAATGGTTGGAATTGAGCATTGCTTGGTAATTGCTACGAAGAGTAATGTTAATGATCGCTAGCCGATGTAAGTCGCTATAGTAACTCGCTAAGACTCAAGTCGCTAGCAAAATTTTGGCAAAGAATCTACCAAGTATTCTAAAGAGCAACTCACATGCACCAAGTGAGTCCTAAGTCACTTGTTTCGTGAGTTAGTTAACTTTCGATATGATGCTCAGAAACCATGCTGGAAGAACTCAACCAATTCAAACGTTAATGTTTCTGAGCATCATTAGACTATTGGATGAGTCTTGAGAATATCCACCGCTATGAGACAAGAAGATTCTGAGCATGTTAGGGTGGCAAAGTCAACCCTAAGGTTATTCTTTCCAAGTTTTCTCGGGTAACCTTCTGAAAAGATATCAGCAATTGTAAGAACTTCTTGTGCATCCACGTTCATTTGTTCAGCCATATCTTTATCTGAAATAACATTAGCCAAAAGAACCAACATATCGAAAGACATAATGTTAGTTATTGAATGAGTAATGTTAATGATTGTTACGAGTCCTAAGTCACTTGTTTGTCCAATAGTCTAATGATGCTCAGAAACATTTCGTGAGTTAGTTAACTTTAAGGTTTTAAAGTTTATGTTATCACTTATATTTCATAACATGTTAAACGCTTAAGTTTATTAGTGACATTATTGAATTCGTGATGATATGATTAGCTTATTAACAAGATTGTACACGTAACAATTCATTATGAAGGTCCATCCGGGCTTATGCGTAGCAATGACAAAGTTATGCGTAAGCAAGTGTTTTATCTGGCGTAGTTATAAGCTTACGCCAGAGGATCCTATCTTACGCGTAGAAAATGTTACACGTGGGAAAGGGGACCTTGCGTAAAGCTTACGCGAAGCGTATAAAACCTTACGCTGTAAGGCTTACTCGTAAGAGTAGACCTTATGCGCAGAGGCATCACACGCATATCCTTCACGGGATACGCGAGTCCCACCGTAGAACCTTACGCGTAGGCATAAGCGACTACGCCGTAGGGTAATCCTTATGCGTAGAAATGCAAATGACCTTGATTCTCAATTTTAAGCATAACAAATCACGAAATAAGTTCATCAAATCATTAACATTATCACAAAACATCATTTTAATAACAATTTATGGCAAGAACATTTATGATTCGATTATCGAGAAAGTCATACGCGTGAGGTCAAAACCCTAAGGGTTGAGAATTACAGCGTATCACTTCTAGCCATAGGATATGCACCATTTTAATTACGTAGTTCTAGAGTGTTGGTAGAGTCTTTAGGCCAAGCTATAACATCAAAATCGCTAGAATCAAAAATACCCAAAAATTATGAACTTTAAACCCTAGTTTCAAATTGTCAACCAATTTGTGTTTCTGGGTGGTTACCAACTATGAAAATGATCAATTCAACACCTTATGACCATAACCCAACAATCTATTTGACCAAAACACTTCTCATTTAGAAAAAACCCAAATCGACTTATAAACCGCAATTTTTTAAAAATCACCAATTCGTGTTTATGGGTGGGTTTTGATGGTTAAAATGATATCATTTATGTATTTAAAACGTTTTGACACCTCCTTTTTCACCACAAACACACACACATTGATTGTGTGTTCATACGCTTAAGCGTAGAACACATAATCACGTGTAGACAATGTTATAGCCGTAGGATTTACATGAAATTCAAAACCTTATCTTAAAAACATGTTGTGAACACGAAAACACTTACAAAATGAAGATCAAAAACACGGTTTTCTTGAATCAATTTGAAGCGTAGGATGAAAGTAGTTGTGTGTATTAAATGTGAAGTGAAAAGTAGGTGGGAGGTGTTTTTATTAAAAGTGACTTTAACATTTTGACAGTTTTAGTCCCTCCACCTTTTCCTTTTTTTCAAACAAAGCCATTTAACTTCCATTTTGGTTACCAAATAAAGTTTTTAGAAAGAGATTTGACGACACCCCCCTCGACTTAAGAAAAATGATGAAAGGTTATTAATTTTAGTCCGAGGAGTGTTATTGAACCGGAAACATTTACCACCATTGATAAGAGAGACAACCGAGATAAGATAACATGCAAGTACACAGATGTTTTGAAACAGTTAAGAGATTATTTTCTCCCCCTCAACACTTGATCGGAAAAAATACCGAATTTTGAAAGATTAAAGTGTTGACGGAAGAAATGTACTTGCAATGTTGAAAGAAAAATAGATTAGGAGAATATTTTGTTGTTTTATCGATTTTATATTTTGTATTTTGTTTTGAAAAATTTATTTACAAAGAGAGTTTTGGTGTTTGATGGGTTTTAAGACTGTTTTAGGAGGTCATCCAATTCCTCTTGAGTCAAACACCTCATACCAATCCGTGGACCAACTCATTAAACCTAGCGGGAGGCAAGGCTTTGGTGAGCAGATCCGCCAATTGATAGTCAATACCCACAAAGTATAATTCAACGGCACTGCTCCACGTGGTCCTTGATGAAATGATAGCGAAGATCGATGTGCTTTGATTTCGAGTCTCGAATCGAGTTGCACGAGATCGCAATGGCACCGATTATCGCAAAGACATCGGATTCTCGTCGAATACGTAACCATAGTCTTTGAGTTGTGTTCTCATCCGATGACTTGAGCACAACATGCGGACATGGCTACATATTTCGCTTCGGTTGATGACAATGATGTACAATCCCGCTTCTTTGATTGCCAAGACACCGGTTTATCACCAAGAAATTGTAGAGCTCCTAAAGTACTTTTCCTCGAGTCTAAGCATCCTGCGTGGTAAGCGTCAAAAGCGATTAGTTCAAAACCGAATCCTTTGGATACCGGATCCCAAATTAATGGTTCCCTTGATGTATCGGAGGATTCGCTTAGCCTCGCAGAGGCGGGTTTCAGTTGGTCGCGATCGATAGCGGGAGCATAGATAAACCAAGCAAAGACAATATCAGTCGCTATTCGTTAGATACATGAGAGACCCAATAATACTTGGTATTTGGTAGGGTCAACTAATTTCCCATGTAAATCAAAGATCTAGCTTCTTGGTATGAGCCATTGGTGTGGCATAAGTGTCACAGTTGTCATTCCAAATTTGTTTAACAATTCAAGGGCATATTTGGGTCGACACAAGAAAATACTACGGGTGATTGATGAACTTGTAATCCTAGAAAGAATGTAAGTTCACCCATCATGGACTTTTCAAAATTTTCTTCATTAGTTTTGCAAAAGCGATTGAAAACTTTTTATGTGTAGACCCAAAATGATGTCATCCACGTAAATTTGAACAATTAAGATATGTGCCCGTGATATTGTATAAAAGAGTTGGGTCAACCGAACCTTTGTTGAAATTATTAGCAATGAGGAAAGATGATAGCTTATCGCACCATGCCCTAGGGGCTTGTTTGAGACCATAAAGAGCTTTGTTCGGTTTGTAGACATGGTTCGGCACTATGGATCAACGAATCCTTCGGGTTGGTCGACATAAACCGTTTTTTCGAGCTTGTCCATTGAGAAACGCAGTTTTGATATCCATTTGAAAGACCGTCATATTCATATGAGCGCGAACGCGAGAAATATCGAGCGACCTCAAGACGAGCAACCGGAGCAAAAGATTCTTCAAAGTCTATTCCTCTTCCCGACGATAACCCTTAGCAACTAGATGGGACTTGTTTGGGATGACGTTCCTTCAAAGATCCGATTTGTTTTTCCAAATCCATTTTAGACCAATGACGAGACCCTGTTGGTCTTTCAACCGCCCCATACTTCAAGACGTTTGAATTGGTTGAGTTCTTCCAAAGATGGATTCAATCCGATTGTCTTTGTCATCGCGTCTTTAATGTTTTAGGCTCAGATTGGCGACGGTGAGTGCATAAATGCAATGTTCAAGATCGTGCGAAGACGTTGTCTCGTAACGATTGGTTGATTCGGGTTGCCAATAATGTTAGCCGGAGGATGGTCTTTTGTCCATTGGTGTGTAGAGGTTGATGTTGGTATACATTGTGCGATTCGAGGATTCAAATGGTTTGTTGAAGATTCCGCGACATCCGGTGCATCGCCTCATTAGCAAACGGGTTCAAGAACGATTTGGATCGAAATCTGAAAGTGGGGTTACTTCATTCGAATATCATCATTTGGTTCATCATTGTTGGAAGCGGTGTGTTCAAGCTGTGTTAGAGTCAATCGGTGTCGGTGCATCTTCAACAAGAGTTGTTGTAGCAGTGTATCGTATAGGAATATTATCGGGTTGTGCAATGAAACAATGGATACACCGGAGCACGCTCATCAATATCGTCACGAGCGTAGGAGCAAATAACCTTTCCATTTGTTGACTAGTTAGTCTGGGGCTTTGTTCGGTGATGATGGGGTTGAGGAAGTTTAAACGGTTGTGACCGGTTCTAAGTCATATACTCGAAGCCATTTCGTGAGTTCATCAAAATGAGCATGAATCGCTTCCATTACCTCCTTAGTTCGACGATTCCGCATTCTAAACCTTTAGAATTGTCACAAGATCCAATAAAGACCCAATATCGCCTTTGGCTTTGAGCTTTCCAAAATCATCACGATCATTATTCGGATAGCAAAGGGATCCAAATACATGAAAGTGTTTGAGGTTCGGTTTATAGTTGTGGACAAGCTCTAAAGGTGTTTTGTTGTGGCGTTTGTGATCATAGAACGGTTTGAGTATAGCATGATGAGATACAACCGCCCATAAGTAATCTGGAAGTTTAGCATTGATTAACATTGTTCTGCAGCTTCCACTAACGCTCGGTTTCGTCTTTCAACAACTCCATTTTGTTCGGTGTATGTGCAATAGATGTTTGATGTCAATTCACTTTCTCATAGAATTCACGAAGGGTTTTGTTAACAAATTCGGCCTTTGTCTGCTCGATGAGCCTGACGTGTCATGGAGTCGAACTCAGATTTTTGTGAAAGGTGATGATCATTTGTGGAGCTTGGTCTTTGCTTCAAGAAAGTAGACCCAAGTCCATCGTGAGTAGTCATCAACAATTACTAAGATGTAGCGTTTGCCATTGATCGCTTGTACGCGCATTGGGCCACACAAATCCATGTGAAGAAGGTGAAGCACATGTCGAGAGCTATGTTCCACCTTTGAAGGAAAATGAGCACGAGTGCTTTTCCCTTGTTCACAGCCGAGCAAAGGCGATCTTTTGAATACCGGAATCGTGGGAGTCCTTCAACTAGTTTGTGTCGAGCAAGGTTGGTGATGGTTTGAAAGTTTAGATGTGAGAGACGACTTGCCATAGCCGAGGATTTTGTAGATGTTGCCTTTGAAAGTAAGGATGGGAGAGGAAGCAACCATGTCTTGCATAGAGATAGTGTAGAGACTAGAATTACTCGAGCGGACATAAGGTCATTTCCTTGTAGATCACGAATGAAACAAGTTTTCTCCCGAAAGCAACCTCCAAATCTCCATCACAAAATTGACCCATCGAAAGCAGTTGTGATGGAGGCCTTCCACATAGTAAACCCTGCCGATTTCGATGTTCCCATTGACATAGTCTCCAGAGCCCATGATAGTCGCTAAGTGATCATTCCCGAACTCGACAAAGCAATGAACTTTGCAATAAAGTTTGATAATGAGTTTAAGGTTGCTCGTCATGTGTCGGGAACATCCGCTATCAACAATCCAGATAATGATCTATATCACCGCATTACACATGCAGACGACACGGATGGAATAGAAGTAGATGTGGAACCCGAAATGTTAGAGGGTTCCAAGTAGGTTTATTAGACATACACACATTAATAGTTTTAGGCATCCATTTAAATCCTAGTGTGTTATATATCCATTTCGCCATCTATAACTACTCTTTGCTTTAGTCTTAGTGAATGCACTAGGTGGTACTACATTCTTAGGAGGTGAAACCGAGCTACAAGTGACAACAATGTTTGCCTTAGAATCTAAAGAAGGCGGTCTACCAAGCACGGACTTAGAATGATTAGTGGTCCTAGAGGTATTCCGATTCTTAGGATTAGTAAATGAGAGATTATAGCTTTAGCAACACATTTGTCATGACAATCGAATTCATACTTTTACAACAAATAACACAAGGTGCATCGATCAATATCAAAAGTGCTCAAAGGTTTAGCATTCGTTACATCACTATTTCTATTACATTTGCCAGACGCAACATCTATAGTGGAAGCAACGTAAGTCTTATTCATAGTCCTAGGGAGTTCTTCTACTTTAGCATTCCTTATTGATCTTTTCTTAGGTCGCAACTTCCTATTCTTCGATTGAGTGCTCCTAGGCTGTGAAGTGCGGACGTTTGTAAAAGACGCAACTATTCATGTTTCAGTAGAGGGAAACACGTTAGCAACTTGTGATTTGGTAGTAGGGATTCTAGGTTCACGATTACTAAGTGTGACTGGTGCTATTCTCTTAATCATGGTAGGCGGAAGTTGTTCATACTTTCCTAACATTTCTCTTAACTTAGAGATAGTGTGAATCAAATCTTGATTTTCAAAACGAATATTACCAGCAAAATTCATGACTTCTCTAGTGTGAGCAAGATAGTTATCAAGTTCGTTAGATGCTTCATGACGAGTCTTATTGAGTAAATCAAATACGACACCATATTCCTGTTTCACTTTTACAAGTTCTTGTTCATATTTAGAAATTTGACTTTTCAAAGACACGTTTTGATCATCCAAGAGCTCAATTTTAGGATCAAGATTTTGCACCGAATCGAGCGATTTTCTTTGAAAACTAAGTTGATGATTGTGAATATCTTTTCACACCAATGAAGGCGACGCTTTGCATTGTAAATTTCGTTGAGTAATCGTTTATTTTCGCTTTTAAAGACTCGATCCGAAGCACATTATCGGTGTTCTCAACATTACAACATTTTCAACAATATCGCAGAGATATAATCGATGCATATGGCAAAGAATGAAACAACACAAAGATTATGGACATCAAGACAGATAAGGTCTTCCAAGAGTCGATCAACATCTTTTCTCAAAAGTTTCTTTTACGCTTAGTATTAGAAATAGATGTTTCGCTTTTCTAAAACGACCTTCATAGTTCCAAGTTCCTTATAAAATCCTGCTCCTGTGCTAATGCACAACTTTTCAAGTTTTAACATTAGGTAAAAGATTTTCCGAAAATGTCTCTTTGTTCTCGCCGAGGCGATTGAAAGTGTTCAATTTTGATTTCGTAACGATATTCTATCTCATGTTGTAAAATTTTGAGGTCACCATGAAAATGTCAAAATATCTAAGAATATTTCGATTTTCGTGTTTTGAGTTTACTTCACTAATTGAAGGTAAAGGACCATAAGTTTGTGCATAACTGCTTTGGGATTAACATTAGAAGACTCAGATGTTTTGATGATAACCCTTGGTGTGTTAGAAGAATCCGTTGGTGTGACGAAAGTGACCGCTTTTATAATTAAAAGGTTTGTTGTAAACAATGTTTTTAATTTTGATTGACTCTCCCTTCGCATCTAATTCCTCTTGACGATGATATTCAACAACACTCATAACAAGATTATCAATTTTGTATTTCGTGACCGAAACTTCGTGAGTTGGTTTGAATGTTTTTAGTGAAAGCTTTGGTTTGTAATCGCCTAGATTTTTCCATATCCTTTTGATTGGGTTTTAAGGTAAACTTTTCAATAGTCATATCGATTCACCATGTTTGTAAACAATGTTTTAAACTCTTTAAGTTTGTTTTGCAAGTCGATAATTTCTTCAAGAAGGTCATCTACCCGATTCGTTGAATGCTTTTTGTATGCGGAGAACTGCTTTTGACAAGTTAACAACTCACCTTAGCTTTTTGATTTTCCAAGGTGAGCGTTAATTTGATTTTTATGTTCATGTTTCATTGTTCTAATTCGCATAACAAAGCATTCTTCGAGGCGCTAGATCACGATCTGCTTTCTAAATATTTTTCGCTTTGATGAGATTTGGCAAAGCGGCTTCAAAACCTTTTTCACGGTTTTCTTGAGTTTTGAAAAGTTGAGTTGCATTTGTAAGCATTCAAAATCCTTGGTTAGCATGCATTTTACTTTTAAGATCCGATTTAATGCAACACATTCAAAGAATTTGGGATTGTTGGTCTTATAATGTAACAAGATCGGATGAGGCAAAGGTTCAACGTGTTCAACGCGAGTCACAACATGATCATTATTTAGATCCTCAAGTATAACCACGAGTCAATTTGATTATCAAGGAAACCATAAGGTCATCCGGATCGCCAAATGTAACTACGGGTTTATTTGAAAATCGCCGAATGAGATGTAGATGACTCATTTGAACAACTGAGCCGTGTCAATTCGAGATATTGGCGAGATATTAGTTCGATATGATGATGGTTTGTTCGGCACTGAGACAAACCATCGTTGTCATACATCGGGCCTGCTTTCACTCATGTGTAACTCTTGCATATTAGCCATCAACATAATGTTTGATTGGCTCGCAAGTCCTCCATATCATCATCTCGAGTCTCGTGATCCGCCATAAAGCTCGTTTTTGTCCGTGAGAGATCCACCACTTCATCCTTAAGAGCCAAAAGTAAAGCCTCTTTGAAATAAGCACTTCCCTAGTCCTCGGCTTTGGGCATGCATTAGCCGTGTGTCCCTCTCATTGCAGCTTGTAGCATCTAAGACCATTTAACCGATTTTGAGCATTTCTGCTCCACCACTTGAGCTCTATTGTTATTCCTACCCACAACATTAAACCCTTGACCACCGCCCATCCGACGACCATAATCACGATTCGAACTTCAACTCGTCCATTGTTCACAACAATTGAGTCCGTGTGTTAGATGAGGAACAAATACGATTGTTGGATTTGTTGGTGTAACGCCAAAAGCATTAGCAATCATAACAAATCCTTGTTGCAATGCTTCGAACGGATCGATTTCTACCGCTTCAATCGACATATGCTTGATCATTGTTGTTGTTGTATGGAACCAATTGATTTTGTTGAGGTTGTTGCCGTGAAGGTGTGGTTGAAGTAGTTGGTTGAGAGGATAATTTTGTTGAGCATACAAGGCAAGTTGTTGATTTTCGGATGCGATGTGTAGCAATTTGAGCACGGAGAATACTTTCCGATCAACTTCCTTTTCATGAGGCTTCAAGTAATCGTACAACAATCCATAAGTAGAATGATGCATATTCTTCGCTTGACGGAGAAAAATGACATACTTCTCCCATTCGTGACCAAGACTACTCAGAACTTAGTATTCACCGCAATTCTTGGCATGATGATGTTGTGTTTATCCAAATCATTGATGATGTCCGAAAATCGATGATGATAGGACTCTAGTGTCTCTCCGTGTTCAATCATGAAGTGTTCATAAGCCAAGTAAATTTTGGATTCCAAATCCTCCCGATTGAGGCATGCATCCTTCCATAAGAAGACGAATATGATCCCACATTTTACGTGCGATCTTTTGAGCATCAACACTACGAAGAATTGGGTTTGGTAATCCTAAGAGGATGTATTCCATTGCAAGTTCATCCGCTTTATAGTGTAGAAGTTCTTGAGGATTCAATTCGCAACAAGAGCAATGTTCGCTTGTTCATCTCTTGGTGGAACAAATAGCTGGATCTCCGGCACAATGACAAGAGGCATCTCAAATGGACCTTCCAAGATAACCTTCTTTAAGAACTTTCCATGTGGCTTCTTCGCATCAAAACCTAAAGAACCTTATCACCCATTGATCGTAGTTTCGGAGTGAGCATTGGAGGTCTATCAGTGATCCACTTCATGAATTGATTGTTGGTCGCTTAAAGCTTCACACATCTTTGCAAACCAAGTGGGTTCCTTCATAGTGTTCCTTGATGGATGTTGATTGAAATCATTTGTGTAGGGTTGAACTTGAAGGCTTGGTGGTGTTTGAACCATTTGTGGTGGTGGAATTGCATCAATTTGTGGATTATGTTGTTGATTAAATTGTTGTTGATAAATAGCTTGTTGTTGATTCCATTGTTGATGTTGTGGAGTTAATTGATGTTGTTGTTGATGATTATAAGTGTGAGGGAAATAGTTAGAGTATGGTGGTTGAGACATGTTGATAAACTTGTGTAGTAAAAAATGGATCTTTGTAGTCGAATGAACCTTTGTTGATAAAGTGTCCTTAGGCGTAGAAAAGACAAGAACCAAGTAGCACTTATGCGTAAAAACACCAAAGTTACGCGTAACAATGAGAAGTTACGCGAGGATTTAGCTTACGCGAATAGGAAAAGCACTAAAGTTAGGCGAGACAAAAGTTAGGCGAGGATTTTCTTATGCGTAAGGCTAGACTTAGGCGAGGAAAAATCTTAGGCGTAGGATTTCTACGCCGTAGCTTATGCTTATGCGTAATTTTAGGGTTTTTGCTCAAATGATCTTTTACACTATCACAAAGGCAAAAGATATCCAAAGTCGACGTATTTTCGCACTTATCCAAGTAAGAAAACACGGAATAAACCACGAAAATGAAGATCAAACCAAGGAAGCACTTACGCCGTAGTTTTAGGGTTTTACTACGCGTAGGAATGCTCAAAATTTTGATTACGTCCAAAAGTGTTTCTAAACCGCTTTTTTGTGATAAAATAGCTCAATAACACCAAAATACACAAAAGTGTGAAACTTGATGAACCAAAGCCTCTAAAACAGATTCTGAGTAGGATAGAACCCACGCTCAAAAACTCGATCAAAACAACTATCCACGATAAAGTTTGAAACTTTTGCCAAAAACAAGTATTTTAACACCTCAAAACGTTGAAAGTACAAGAATCTTGGATTAAAAAGTGTAAAAACAAGTTTTAAGCTTAACCAAAGTATCAAATGTGCGTTTTAGACGTAGGACCGAAACCCACTTCAAAAACAAACACGATTCACCCAACTAGTTGGCGATTGATACCACTGATAGGTCACTAGTTTTACAAACACAAGTAATATAGAAAGAGATAAGGCGATTGAACAAGATCCAAACACACACACACGATAATATGGGACGGTTATGCGTAGAGTATGTGAAGAGAGAATAACTTGAACAACCAACCCTCAAATGAGGGTTTACAAGAGTATTTATAGGAGGAAAGCTAGGGCAACACTCCTAGTTTCCATCCTTTCTTTTATGGGCTTGGGCCTAAGCTCATGGGCCTTCTACATAAGCTTAAGGCTAATAACAAACATAAAGGCCATAATAAAGCTAACTATTACATATTAATTACTAACACTTGATTATGGTTTAGGAGTGATTCCAACAAATGTCAATCCCAGGATGACAAGACTAAAACAAGTAATTACCATGACCCCGGGCATCTTTTAGAATGGGCTCGAACTCAGGATTCTTGAAAACCGAGGATAGATGGCACATCCATAAAAGACTCATCGTCTGCCACGCAACTTAATAAGATTTTCACTAAGTCTCTCAAAGATCGCTGGGAAAAGCCGAGGAAATGTATCCGTGATTTTCGAATCCTTGTGTCTCCATGCCATGGCGATGGGGATGGCCCGCCTGTCGATCAAGAAAAAATTTTCCTTCCAGTGTTTTAGACCGGATAAGACCTCCTTGAAACACTTGTACGAACCTTTGCCCGTCCGGTTCTCAAAGGAAAACCAATGTCCTTGTTTACATAACCGATAGAACGCCCGGAAGAGTGAGACCCGGGGCTGTATACCGAGGCTGTAACATCTAATCTCGAAAAGCATCACCCGGTTCAATCCTAGCGGGACTAGCTGCGAAATATGTACCCTAAAGTGTTTGATCACGCTCAAAGAAAAAGTCGAGAAAGGAACTCTCACTCCCCTATCTCTAATCGCTAGGTAGATACCTATTTTATCCTCCCAAGAATCGATCCATAGTCATATCATCCGGTGGTAAGACCGGACGAGATCGCTGGGAATACCATACTCAACTACTATCTCGCCTAACTCGATTGTGTTAACCTAGAAGTATGTATATGCATATCAAACTTAGGGACGACCGGTTGTACGATCTCTTCATTGGTTTCTTGGTAGGGCGGATTTGAAATGTCTCTCTAACAGAATGTTCTCCTCGGCCCAATATCGGCCATTTCTAAAAGATGCCGAGACAATTTACGATATTAACAGAGAAAGAGCAAGACAAACCTTAAAAGAAGTGAAGAAGACGTCCGAGAGATGGAAACATTATGTATGTGTAAAAGTGAAACCAAATAAGGAGAAAGGGATATATATACCCAAGAACCCTAGTCGACCGACAAGGCCCAATCACCGTAGATAGTGGTAACGCTGGCTTACGTGGATCGTATACGACGTAAGATGGAGCAATAGCAAGCGGGAAAAGCCCAAAAGGCCACCATGCCCAACTAATGTGCCCATTCTCAAAGAACAAAGCTAATTTGACCGCCAAGGCATGTATACATTTTTCTTTCTCTCTTGACAGATGAATTATATTATGTTACATCATCGGCTTCCCGCCAATAATATAACACTGGGGACATGTTGACGTATGTGCCGGACGATCCAACATCCTACCGAACACACATGCCGACGGTAAGACACACAGCGGACGAACTTCGATGATCGGTCAAAGAATAACAACCACCGACCATGTCACAGATTTTAGGGATTTCCGCCACGTGACTCCATCGAGTACAATAGTTATAGGCTTGTGGAACAATTGGGTCGAACAAATGGGAGAATAGTAGCATGAATAGGAAATTGGGGTAGTATAAATACCCCAACACATTTAATACTTTGCATTAAGTTTTTACACCTACATTTCTACTACATTTATTACCCTTTACTCATCCTCACACCGGAGCTTGGTCTCGGAGTAACACCCGAGGCGAGGCTACCGTGTTCGTACTTTGTGCAGGAGACAACCGTCTCTCTACCGGACCGCTGAGGCTGGACGGGGACAAGATTTTGCTTCAACACACAACCTTTACACACGTGTTCCCTAAAATCCATACATTTTATGCTTATGCTAAAGACTAAGGACAATATGTATTACAAATGTTTGAGTCAATGCTTTAGCAACCTAGCCAATATACTTTTGTAAGTGCGTATCAGACCGTTGACAGCCACAAACTAGAGCAAAGTGGGGGAAATGCTCACAGTTAGACCAGATACAACAGAGTAAAAACAAAAAAAAAATCTTAGCTTCCACAATTAACATGGCCATTATTATTCTAATATGTTTAGGGGGGGCGTTTGTAGATAACCTAAAAAGGCGACTCTATGAAATTCTATTGTTTATTAATCGTATTTTTAGATTACATCTAGAGTTAAGTTGCGATTTAGTTGGGTAGGATGGTTAGAGAATCCTGTAGCTAACTTTTCTTCTTTATAATTGTTTTTGTTTCTAATTTTTGCTAGTTTTATATAAATCTATCGTTGAAAAAAAAATAATAACTTAGTTGCTTCTTAAAACAAGCTTTAAAGGATAAATTCATTCTTGTTTATAAAAAAAGGATGCTTGACCATCGAATTTGCCCACACTTATATACATGATCAACGATTTCAACATACACCCAAAGACATACGAAATGCTCATATTGTCACAACACATATCCTTTGCTGGGGCATATCCAAGGGGGTTCCCGAGTGTTCTGGGGAACCTCATGGATTCTTGCCCTGTAGTGTAAATTTTTTGTTAAAACTTACGATTTTACAAAATGAATCTAGTCTTCAAATTTGTGTCACATGTTGTGTTTAGTTAATACATTGTATTATCGTAAAAAAACTGTAAAGTGATAACTTATAGAACGCGGTCGCCCCAGATCCTATAAACAAAAACATCATTTAATGTTCTAATACATGCATTTGATAAGCGATATAATTACCCTCTTCAGGAGCTTAAGTGTAGTTCACTCTCAGTATTACAATGTTTCCTAAAAAGCTTCATTTTATTTTAACCATCTAGATTATCATAACCTTCGTTAGTTGATACTTTATAAAGGAACTTTTGTCTCCTGAAAAATAAATGGGGTCTTCAAATTGTTTCATGTTGTTCATTCGTCTCATCTTTGGCTCACTTGGAAGTGGAATCATAGAATCCTCTATGCAACGTCGGATTCTAAGGCTTCAACTATTCGTCATGATGACATTACCCCTTGATTCAAAAGGTTTATCTTCTATGGGTTTGAAATAGAGCCTCCAAAATTAGGTTCTTTTAAGTTTGTTGGATTCATAGTTTGGGCACTTTAATCCCTTGTTAGTGTTTTGCTTATTTAATTTGTTTATGTTAGGGGCTCTCTCTTCAAGCCCCTAAGTTTGTATCTTGTGTTTGCATTCTAGGTCTAATAATATCTTTGCGAGTTAACTACATGTTTGGTCCTTGTGGTTAAAACGAAATTGCATGTTTGGTCCTAAAATACAATCACCAATGGTCTCTGTGGTTGTCTAAATTGGGTTGACAGATCCTTTGACCGATTTTCCATCCAATTGGAAGTTAACGGTGGGTGTATTTTCATCCTTTCACATTCACAAGAACTATTTTTGTAACATATTAACCAAATGGACGATTTATGAAACAAATATTTATATTTTTGGTTTTTCAAATTATTATTTTGGTTAAAGATCTATAATACCAAAGTATTTATCAAAATTTCAAAATACGGGCAATGTACTATTTAAAATACCTTTATCACCAACCAAACTTGTTGTTACCTGTAAATACCATCAAGATATCCATATAATTTTCCACTTCATTTTTTATCTACGTGAAATTGTTTTTTCCCAATAAATAAAAACAAACCCATTTCCGCCTAACTCCTATAAACTAAGGATAAAACAACGATTTCCTACCTATGCAAAAATCTAAAACAAAAATAAAAATCCATTCTTTACCACCCCCCATCACCCAAAATTAGAAAGAAAATTAGTCTCCCTTTTTCAAAAGCAATTGCCTGCATATTTTCTCCATTTTCAACAAATTATGTGCATCTAGCTCGATTCTTGATCTTTAACCTCCCCAATTTTTGGCACATTTTCTTTAGACTAGCTTTTTATTACCCGATTTAGACCCGTTGGGTCAGGTTTTCAGTGGTACCCGGTCCTTTTATGGCTATTCATCTTCAAACCATTCTACTAAAAAAAAGAAAAAAAGAAAAAGAAAAAAAAACATTGCCGCACCATCGTGTTCAACCCATTCCTTTTATGGCTATATCTTCAACCCATTCAACACCATCATGTTCTCGCTACTGCACTATCGTCATCAATTGTAACCACCACCACTACAATCACCAATCACTAACTAGATCTAAAAACTTAATCTACAAAACCCACTCCATATAACCTACTTTCTTACAAACCCAAAAAACTAAAATTGAAACACACCGCCATCATTACTATCAAAACTAATTCTACATAAGACAATGTAAAATACAATATCATAGTTTTGATTTTTGGGTTGCATTTGTATGGTGGAATCCTGTGATGTCAATGAGGATAACTTATTTGTTCTCTTTTTATACATCCTACCTTTTTTCCTCTTACGTGCTTTGAATTTGTGCTCCATTTCTACCACGTCCCATTTCTTTTTCTCTGCCATTTTTTCCTGTTAGGAATTAGAAAATTCCATAGTGAAGAGTCGGTCACCCCTAATATTATCTAGCATAAGTTAGCTCGTAGACATATCGTTATTTACGTTATTTAGTAGTTTATTTATTAGTTTGTAGCGTAGTATAGCTTAGTGCAACACCGTGGAGGAAGGACGGGTCTTTACCCATCAGACACCGATCCACGTGCCGATTGGAGGTCGATTTTGTAACTATAAATACCCCTTCCATCCATGGAAGGGGTGGTGCTTTCAATCTAATATTCAACATTTTGTGAAGTAACTCTCTACCAAGAAAACACCCAACTCTCTAACTTTCTCTCTCTAATGGCAAACATGTATTTTGATCTCCCAAGACCACCCGAATCATCAAACACATAAATATACGATCCTACAATTGGTACCAGAGCCAAGGTTTATGGTTGTGTTGATTTTGTGTGGTCTTTGATTCTTGTTAAAACTGTTCATGTATTTTTTATGGTCGGATTATTTTTATGGGTAAACAAAGGTTTAATGCTTTTTCTTGTATATGTTGGTCAAAAATTGGTTACATGGTCCCTTTGCTAACTGCTTTTGTATCAAGTTTTTGTCTATTACGGTCTTGTATATCATAATTGTTTTGGTCATATGGTCATATCTGTCTTTGTCAATACCGGTAAGTTTCATGAGGTCAAAATAACTGCTTTATGTCAAGTTTATATTAAGTTCACCTTTACTGGTCAATA
Organism: Chrysanthemum lavandulifolium; assembly: GCA_022545495.1. NCBI lineage: Eukaryota > Viridiplantae > Streptophyta > Magnoliopsida > Asterales > Asteraceae > Chrysanthemum > Chrysanthemum lavandulifolium. The sequence continues at coordinate 125,267,913 of CM040243.1, forward strand.
TGGACATTTATGTGGTCAAATTGGTGAAAATGGGTCAAAACAGATGCAGACGTCAATTTTTCTAGGTTAATCTTCATGGCGAGTTGGTCACATGTTTCTTGCTAGCGACTTGTCAAAGTTTCATGTCCAGATTCAATGTATTTTCTTAGCGACTTGTCTTTACAAGTCGTAGCGAGTTGACCTAGCGAGTTGGGTTAGCGAGTTGACCTAGCGAGTTGGGTTAGCGAGTTGAGTCAGCGAGTTGGGTTAGCGAGTTGTTTTGTAAACTGAAGTAGCGAGTTATGATGCTAGCGACTAGTCTTTACTAGTTAGCGACTTGGTTTGAAAAATTAACTAGCGACTTGGCTTTTGACTCAATATAGTGACTTAGACAAAAATGATGAATGAGAATACAAGACCAACCACTTTCAAAAGACCAAATACCAAATACTCATCGACCTCAGGATTATCTTGCCATCATCAGTCCAAACAAATCTTAAACTGAATGAGTATAATTTGAAGATACAATAACCAATCTTGACTCAACCAATCCGAACCTAACTTAACCTTGACCTAGACTCGCTTCAAAAAACCCTCACACCACTACCCAACTCTCTTTAAAGACTCGAACGAAATTCAAATCTAATAAATCTCAGATTTTGTTTCGTGGTAATAACAAGTATTTGCAAACCAGTTAAGGCCTATTACACGAATACTATCATCATTGATTTTTTAATTACTTTATCTTGAATATCCGAACAATAAAGAGACATGTTATAACAACTATGTTATATATGTTTCTTTGATTCGTTAAGACCATCATCAAAAACAAATGTTAATAATACCTACCCGAGACCTCAACAGAGATCTTGAAGCATTCACATGTGGTCTTCGAATCTGGTTCACGAAAAGATGGTGATGATTTGTTATTTGTTCGGTTATGAATATGAGATTAATTAAGTTTGATTTGATATGAGAAGGGTGATGTGATTTTGTAAGGTTTATGAATGGAGATTAATTGTTTGATATGATCTGTGGTTTAGTGATATTCGGTGTGATATGGATGTTACATTTTCTTGTGATTTGTTCTGATTTGGGATAAGAGTAGAAGTGAGAGGCGCACTTTTGGTGTGATATGGTTTAGGGTTACTATATGTTAGGGTTTGTAGTGATTAAGTTGGTTTTATAACCCCCGAAGTTTTAGGGTAAGCAGTTGACTGGATCCGGACTATATGTATTATCAATGGACTGAGTGTGTGACTTATGGGCCGAATGATATTATCACGTTGGATCATGGGCTGAACGCAGTACTTTGGAAGTTGGAATATAATAATTTGGATCGTGGGCTATTGGAGTGGATCATGGTATTACACGTTGATTGAGTTTACCAATTAGGCCCGAGTCATGCAATATCAAAATAAGCCACTAACAAGTCACGTGGGTCTTTTAATTGGACATTTTAAATGAAACCTGGAATTAGAATATCACGTGGTTGTTTTTAATTTGACATTTTAACATGTCAAGTGGTCCTTTTAATATGATCAATGACTTATTATATGATTTTGATATCACGTGAATCCTGTAATCGGACATTTTTATTGCATGGGTCTCGTGGTTCTTGGACGAGACTATTGTTGGACTTGTGCCGGGTCAATCACTTGGCTTGAATTTATATGTGATGATATTGGACTTGGAAGATGGACCGATGGGCTTCTCATCATGATTGATAATGAGATTTGATGTTGTGAATTGGTGTGATGATATAATGTGTTGAGTTATGCGGTTTTGTACTTTAATGTATACACTTTCACGAAAAATATAATGTTACGGCTTGAAGTAATGGTTGAACACGGTTGACTACGGGATTGTTGTTTGGTATCTCTCATTTGACTTTGAAGTGAAGTTCCCCGAGCGCGTTTACTTATTTCGACTTATTTCTTTCTACCCTTTTGTGAAGATGACTTGTTTGGGCTTTTAAAGAGTGTGATAAAGACTTGGCTATTTAGTTACTTCTGTGACTCTTTCTCGAGCCAATTTGTAACTATCACTTCGGTGTCTCACTAAGTTGAGGATACGTCAAGAGGATTTGTACATTGGGTACACCGTTTCTTTTTCACAAGGATGAGTACAAGTTTAAGTAACAAATCTGGGGAATTCTACTTCATGATCAAGTTTGGCATATCGGGTTTACTTCACCTTGTTGTCACAACAATTGCCGACAGAATGCGTGAATGTTGTGTTTACCAAAGTGTTGATTGGATGGTTGTTGATGTTGATGATGTTGGATTATGGACCGTTGATGAACCGCTGCATGTTCCCTAAAATGTATATTCTCTCAAACCAAAGTCGTCAGAATATATTCAAGTCGACATTGTTTACGGTTTTGTCTTGATTTTGTAAAATCCGCGAAAGAATCTATTTCTCGGTTTAAATCATAGACTTGTAAAATCCGTGACAATGGAAACATCCCGTAATTGTAAAGTGCATATCCGAACTATCATACGGTTTATTCTTGGTTTTGTAAAATCCGCGAAGAAACTATTTCTGCTTAAACTATAGAATTGTAAAATCCCGTGATGATGGAACCATCTTGGAGAAAGGAAAGCGATCTCGGGTCTTCGATGTCGGTGTTACGGGTCTGCTTTCAAGAAGGATAAAGGTGTACTTCATAAATTGATATGTGTTTGGATTTTCGTCATGGCGCTTGGTTATTACATGGTTTTACGGGTTATGTGCTTTTAACCATGGTCGGATGAAAACCATTATCAAAGTTCATTTAAATGTCAAAGAAGGCTAGATTTGAGCGGTGTCGGAAGATGTGACAACGGCGTTAATTCAAGATTATTTATTTGAGGTTGAAGTGAAATATCACGGCGAGTGTACTTAGTATCCAAGGTATCGGGATGGATGGATGAAGATTCTTCATGATCCTTGTTCGAGCTTATTATTCAAAACGAAGACTTGGAAATCTAGTTATTCTTGGGTGTCTTTACCTTTTCTTTTACCACTGGGGAATTGGCTCATACCACCACAAAATAACTATCACTTTAAGGAGTTACGTTGTAGTGCTCAAAGGTCACATTCAATTGTGGATTTTCAAGAGGTAATGTACGCCTATTACTTGATGGTTGGTTGGTTGAAGAGTATAGAGTACTTAAGAGATTCAATGGAGCATGAATTTCTCGGCACCGCCTTTGTTACATATGTGCAAGTTTAAGTCACGAGTTCGGGATAGTTTACTTGTGGTCAAATTCATCATATCGGTTTATCTCCATCACCGTCACTACAAAGAGCCCATCGAATGATAATGGTGACATTTACATGTTTGCCTAAAGAGATAAAAAGAGAGAGATTATGACGATGAACACATCGCTCATGCCTCGTACTCTAAAGAAAAGAAAAGTGTACGTTTCAAAGGCGCTTTATCTTCAAAAGAAGAGAAATCTTCTTATGACGCCCTGCTCACATCGATTCAGCCTCAGACTCCAAAGAAAAGAAATGTGTACGCTTCAAGGCGCATTATCTTCGAAGAAGAGAAATCTTCTTATTATGACCATTCTCATCAACATGCTTCATACTTTTTCCATGCGCTCACCATCAAGTGAACCGGCTACCACCGATTGTTTCTCATTCCACTTGCTCGATTATAATGAAGATGGCGACATCATGTGCCGATTTTATGGAGAGAAGTGTGAATAGAACATTCGGATGATTTCATTTAATTAATCAAGAATGGCAACCCGTATGCAATTCTTGAGGGGGAGAAGAAGTGTGAATATTTTGCATTGTTGATTGAAATTTGAGAATTTAAATGGTCATACGGCTCTAAACTCATGTAAGAACCGAGCTTCTTCTTATCGGGTAATCTTCACATGGAGTTTCTTCTTAAGAGCCGTTAGTTGACATCTTCACAAGTCGATATGAGGTTATTGACAAAGTGCTTCCGTTAATGCTTCACGTGCACATCAACATGATGATTCCGAACAACCTTCGCTCTTGTTTGATGTGATTGTTTGCTTGGTGTTACCATTTCGTGTTCGCTGCGGCCCGATTGTCGATTTCCTTAATGAACATCTTTCGTTTTGTTTGATTGGGAGGATTTTAGTTAAGGGATTTGCAAGATGTAAGTTGATTGGGATGCTTTTGGTGATGTTCTTGTTTTGGTGAGTTGAAGATGTTAACTATCTATTCCCAACCGACAATCTTGAAGAAGGTCGAGTCTCATGCCTATTCTACATTTTCTCGCTACATGTTAGAAGACTAAAAGACGAGTTGCGCTTGATTATCAAAAGACTTCTTCTTAACGGTCATTCATCATACGATTGTCGGTTTAGGGAGAGCACTAATTGGGGAGAGTGATATGTCGAATTTAAGCCCCAATTAGACTTGCTCATATTCTTCAAAGAAGTTGATTCCCACAAGAGTTCAAGTGTTCTTCTCAACAAATTTCTAGTATACGGCTTACAAAGTGTTGCCGATTCTCAAGTATCAAAACTAGCAAGGGGAAGGAGACCCGTAACTAAACGCGAGTAATCTTTATGAGCTTAATACTTCTAAGTGATTGAAGATATCCCGGAAGACTATTGTCATTACCGCAGAGAAACTCAAGGTTTGACTCATGGCGCTTTGTGTTTATTTCAACTATGTGGGGAAGAGATGTTAGAGAATGTTTCAAGATATAAGAGGTACATTGTGTGTGATGATCTCGATGTTATCGCAATCATTAGAGAGAGAGAATTGTGTACATTGGGATGCTCACTATTTTACTTGAGGGCTTAATCTATGATTCGTAGATATAATCACTTATTCCGTGTTGACATCCGCAGAGATTGTCACCCGCAGAGATAATCGATGATTCGGCCCGCTTCTTCAATGTTATCGGTTGTTCTCTTTGGGGAATGTGTGTACTGGTCCTTGAGCTTCATACACGATCATCGGGAAGAAAGCCATTGTTTACCACAAACATTGGGAGGTGTTTTCCTTCCAGCATGATGTGTATTCGGAGAGTTCTTGGATATTGGTGTACTTCGGTTCTTGAGCTTCATACACATTCATCGTGACGAAAGATGCGAACATTGGGGAGTTGTTCTTCATTACCCTCATGATGTGTATTCGGAGAGTTCTTGAGCATTATACAAAGAGACCGACCGCATCAATTCAACTACTAGGGGAATTGTTCTCTTGACACCTTTGGAATGGATCGCCTCGACGCGGTTGAAAGGAAATTTGAGAAGGATTATTTATATGGGATGATACGTTGTCGTTCTTGTTGATGATATAACCTCGAACGAAGAATCACGGTGATTATTCTTGAAAGGAGCAATGGATTTATGATAATGGTGTGCTTCTATGTGCACGGCTAAGGAAAGCTTGAAATAGAGCTTCGAATCGCCACTATAGGATTTTCGGTTTGGGGAGAAGTCGCCAAAGTCTCACTTCGGATGGTTCAATTTCTTTCTTCTATTCAAGAGCCCTTGAAGCTTTGGTGGTGAATGTTTAAGAGATGATGACTTCTATCTTCTACAACGGGCCGCTTGATATCCTTATCTCGGTGCATCAGATCATCATCTTCTTTACTATATCATCTTCTATCTTTGTATATATTTATCAAAAACAAAATACAAAATTATAAAACCCGCAAAACAAAATAGAAAAATATAAAACCAACAAAAGAAAATAGAAAATATAAAACCTTCAAAACCCATAAAAATCAAAATTCAAAAATACCAAAAATATGTTTTCCAAGACATGTCTTCCGTATCGATAACATCTACGGTCTTAGAAATGTCATTCAATAATGGCACGGACTTTAGATGAAGTTCGAGCAGAGGTGTAAATATTTCTTTCTCAACATGTCACAAATCTAATGGCTTACGCTTATTTCGATCAGAACCTGCGTCAAATTATGGCTTACGTTATTTCGCATCAGAACCCGCGCTCAAACTATGGCTTGCGCTACTTGATCGTGACCGTGCTTAAACTTTGGTTTGCTATTATTTGAGATAGCAACCCGCTCTTCATAAGAAAGGAAAGTGTGCGCTAAACCAATTTTTCAAATATTTCATGCACTTATCCTAAAACAAATGAGGAAAGTATGTCAAGGATCATTGTTTTTACTCAAATATTTTTCCGTCTATAAATTCTTCGTAAAAATATTTGTTGTTTTCTAAAATGGTGGTAAATGAGTTGCTTGTAAATCTATCGATTCGTAGTTTTGTGAAAATTGAAAACTCACCAATGACTTCCGCTTTTAATCTTTTCGTAAAATAAGTCATTGATTGAGGGGAGAATGTTTTCAAATTTATATCATCTAACGGACTTTCTTAATTATCCTACGTGCTTATCTGGAAAAATATAATTGCCTATGTTGAAGGACTAGGTTTCTAGGATATGATTGTTAGGTTTAGATGATTAGAGTTTGAGAAACACCTTATTCCTATGCCTTATATAATCTGATTGTTATGTTGAATTGACTTTGATTAGTCGATTGCTGTTATGGGTGATGTCGACCACCATATATTTGTATGTGTGTTCACTAACGTATGCAGGTATTTTGGTTATAAGAATGTTCCCGATCCGGATCCCACAGATGAATATGATTGGATGCCGAAAGGAAAGGGTAACGATTTCTTGTGTCGACAAATGAAGAAACGGAGCTTAATCGACTTCTATGGAGAGTTGGCATATATGCAACGAAAGGTCTCACCGCATCGCCAGATGGTTTTCTTCTAAGTGATTGAAGAAACGGAGCTTAATTGGACCTCGTTGGCATTCAAAATGCAACATAAGAAGAAGTCTCACCGCATCGCAGACGGTTTTTCTTCCAAACCCTACAAAGAACAACGAAGCTTCTCAACCACTAACGATCTTTGTGCAGATACCATTTTAAACAATTTTGAATAAATTTGAATAAATTGTTTTGAAAATGGAATATATTGTTTTGAAAATATATTGACTAAATTTTGAAAATCACCGGACTTCATTTTATCAAAACTTAAGTCACTCAATTATCGACTTTGGTCATCGATTGGGGAGAGTGATTTAATTTAAAATATTTTCATACAATATATCTTCAAAAAGTCCGTTTTGTACAACAAAAGTGGTGATCTAAAGATTTAATGTTATGTCATGGTATGATTTTTTCTTTAGAATCAAGGTCTTTCAAAATGAAATTTTTCTCGTTTTGTTTGATTGTGAAATTGTTTTATTTTACTAAAAGATCTCTTAAAACTTTCATACCGATACTAACAATCTTTAATGTCTTAAATTGATCCTTATCTCGTCATTTTTCAAAAATTAAATCTCGCCATCGCCTTTCCCCAAATTTTTCTAAATGATTTAAATCACTGGGATCACAAATCTCAGCTTGGTTTGAATTTTTTGATCGGGAGAGATCGTGATTTAAATCTCAAACTGCTTAAATGGAATTGGTTTTAGTCCTTTATAGGCACTCCGCCCATGTACCAAACGATTTCAATATACATAATGCACATGTTGAGGAGGAGGATTTATCCAAAAACCGGATGAGTATTTAAACAAGGCCACATTTTCTCCCATATTTTCTAAACCTTATTAAATCACTTGGGATCCAAAATCTCAAGGATTTGATATTTTGATCGGGGAGAATTTGTGATTTAATAATGAAATTTGATAAAAGTTGATCATTTTGATTCGGTTGTGCAGTCGCTTCTCATATGTGCTAAACGCTTCAATCTCAAGCACATATTGAGGGGAGCAAAACCATCGAGGTACAAAAGTTTTTTAAAGAGATTATAAAGTACCTTGATTGTGTTTTCAAATGGTTTCTTAATGGCTTTTGTGATCGTGGATGTACTTCAAAAGAACTCTTGCCTCTATGTGATAAAATGATTTTAAATATCCTATGCACATATTGAGTGGGAGAATTTACCAAAGAAAATCAAATGGCTTTTTCCATGGAAATTGTGATCAAGAAATTATTTCAAAGAACTCTTGCCTCCATGTGCTAAACAATTTCAAAATCATACGCACATGTTGAGGGGGAGGTTTTCTAAATGATCAAAACTATTAAGGTACAAAATGCTTTGATCTCATATCACAAGTACCTTGATTGTTTTTCCAAATGATTTTTCAATTGGTTTCATGAAGGAAAGAACAATACCAAAAACCGACCAAATTTACTTTATGCATGGTGTTAGAAGGATGGTTAGGTTAGGTATTTGTTCCCACGATCCAGCCAGAACTGGAGGGATCTACCCAGGGACAATCCACTAGTTAGTGTAGAGTCCGTAGGTATATTGAAAAAAAGGAGAAAAAGTGAGATTTGGGAAGAGTGCCGATCGAGATAGAGCTAGAACCGAATAAACCCAACAAGGTTCTAGTAATGAAGTCTCGTA